>PVJI01001082.1:0-202663 GCA_004026765.1 Micronycteris hirsuta
ATATATATATATATATACACATATATATATTTTATATATATATGTAAATGTGTATATCCATATGTACACATATACATATATTCACACTCACACATACACACACATTAAGTATACACATGTTTTCGCAGAAAGAAGTCCTGCCACAATTTGGCTTTTTTGGGACAGTGAAATTGACCACGCAGTGTCTTACTCCACCAATCCCAAGAAATCAAGAGTGGTGCTTTAAAAAATGCAATTCCAAAATCCGCTTTCTTCCTTTTCAAAAAAAGGATTAACAATACTTTCTTCTAAAGTCGAGAGACTTAATTCCATTTGATTGCACCTCTGCAAACGTGTAAAAATTTTTGAAGTAGACTAGAAAATGAGGCCATGATGTGGCTGCACGTCACTGTTCCAACGTCACCACCTCCACGGCCTGGCCGTCCATGGTGACTGTGCTGTCCGATATCCTGGTGGTCACAGGGGCCATGGCCACCTGCACCGGCCCGTTGCCTTGGGCGAGGCTGGTCACCACAGTCTGATACATGCTCACCGGGATCTGGACCAGTCCTGGGGAGACAAAGGGGAGACCGTTGGTGGGGATCAGGCTGGCTTCCAAGTGCTGACTACACAGGGCGGCTGGCTGCAGGCCCGGGGAGTCTCTGCGGCCTTGGGCAGTTGCACCCCCACCGCCCAGGCACAAAGACATCCCCCTTTCCACCCACTTGAATGCTTTAAAACAGACGACCAGGAAAGAAAAGTTAGGAGAGACTGTGGGGACATGCCTGAGCAGGGCCCCCCAACCTGACAAGAGAGGACCTCGCCTGCCCCCAGCTTTGAGGCGGAGCCCATCAGGTCTGAGTCACTCCCCCCACAGGCCCGCCCTCTGGCTGCCTCCCCCTCCCGGAGGAAAGGCCACCATCCCGGCCTTTGACACCCCGCTACACTGACTTCTGCCACCCTCTTCCTATGTGCCAGTTTCTCTCAGCCTGAAAAAAACATCTCCCTCCATCCTGTCCTGTCTTCTGGCCTCCGCCACTGCTCAGAGTCAGCTTATTAAAAAAAATCCTAGATTATTAGTTTTCTAATTTTAGATTTCACAGACCAGTAAAATTATAAAATGCATTTTGGGGTCAACTTAAAAAAAATAAAAAGACCCTCAACTACCTCCTAATACCACTATTACTTCACAGTGGGAAGGATGGCTTAACACAAAGAAAGGAAGAAGCACGCAATCTAAGAAAAGGGCAATCCTTCCTGAGAAGGGAAAGTTGATAATGCTATATGACATTAAAAAAGAATTCCTACTAAATAAGACAGAATAGATACATGCATCAAACTCCTCTTCCTCCTAAAACTAAAATTATAGTGAAGGGGGACAGCAGCACATAAATGCGGGATGTCAACACACAAAGCGAACGGCGCTTCTGATTGGTCAGGGAAGCGAACCAGTAGCCACGAGGGCTCAGCCCTGGAGGCCTCGCTCCTGCAGGGAGGGGGCGAGGCGGACACAGGACTCAGCCAGAGGCCTGTCTTCAACCACCTGGACCGGTGGGCCGCACCGACAACGCTCACCCCTGTGGGGAAAATGACCGGGAGAGGCCTGAGGAAAGACCGATGATGGCGTTCGGCAGGTGGGCGGGTGGTGGGGCGCAGGAGAGATGATGAAAAACCTGGCCCCCACCCTAATACCACCCGGGGGACCGCTGGTCACTTTGCTCTGCCCAGCACGTCCGGACAGTCGGCACTTCAGCGCCTCACTCTTAAGGAACGCAGAGAGAGCAGACACGATGTGGGGAGCAGATGGAAACAAAAACAAGTGCCCCAAACTCTAGTGTCTTCAAAGAGAGAAGAGATTTATTGCATAAAAATGAGAGGCTTGCCCTGCCTGGTGCAGCTCAGTGAGCTGGGCGTCGTCTTGCAAAACTGAAGGGTCGCTGATTGGATTCCCGGTCAGGGCACATGCCTGGGTCGAGGGCCAGGCCCCTCCGGGGTGTGCAAGAGGCAACCGATAGATGTTTCTCTCCCCCATCTCCCTTCCTCCCTCCCCCTCTCTCTAAAAATAAAAAAAATATAAAAGAGATTCTTTTGTTTAAAGGGAATATGAGAAAAATTTTAAGTAAAAAATCAAATAGATGAAATATATTCCGACAAAATATACAAAGATAAAGTCGAGGAAATCTTCCAGAGTGCAGAAGGTTAAAAGGTGGAGAACAGGAGAGGAAACAGGAGACTGCAGAGGCCCCGCCCCGGCAGGAGTTCCAGAGGCACTGGGAGCAACAGAAGGTAGGAAATGACCAGACACGTAAGGAAGGAAAAATCTGTAACTAAAAAACATGTCTTTCAGACTGGAAGGGGCCACCAGATACTCAGCGCAGCAGACGCGAAGATTCCAAAGGCTTGCAGAAAGAAAAAAAGAGTCACATCCAAAGGCCCGGGAACCATGTTGTGGGACATCTCAAAAGCGAGCCCGGAGGCTAGAAGGTGAAGAACGCCTTCAAACGTCAGCGAGGAAAAGGCTCTCAGTCCAGAATTCCATACCCACTTTATGAAAAAGACCCGTGTCAACTGAGTGTGGGACAGGATAAAGGCATCTCAGACGTGTAAGGGCTCTAAAAACCGACTGCTCACGCACACGTTCTTGGGGTGCTCTGAAGGGTGCACAGAAAACTACGAGGGGCCCACAGGCTCTGGGAGACACAGACCCCGTGGCAGCGAGCCCGGGAGCAGGCCGGGGGCCGAGGACCAGGGCTGGGCGGCAAATCTGAGAGGTGGACAGAGAGGAAATGGTGTGACCACGTGAGAAAAAGTACCGAGGGAGGTTTTCTGGAATTAGGTAGAACAGTAGATTGCTACTTAAAAAGTGGAAGAAAAAAGTATTAACCATAATAATTATAGTCATCTTGCAGTGAACAATTTTTATGTGGTTACAGTAATATAGAGAAACTGAGCTATCAACAAACTGTGGTAACGTCTCAACTCAAGAAAGGATGCAGTGAGACTAGACTAGTATCAGGGCAGTGAAGAGACGCACCAGAAACGAAGAGCCCGAAGTCTTGCCCCTGGGTGCAGTCTTTTCAAAAAGGCCTGTTAGTTCTTTCTGAGATTTAAAACCATGTATCACTTTGATGAGGTTAAACATTAATTTTAAAAGGGGATATTTTCTCAGAATGTTTTCTAACACAAAAATGCCAAACATAAAATAGAATGTTATTTTACAATGTTAACCTGGATCTAACTTGTTTCCTAGGAATGCTGCCCGTCTAGGGACAAGATTCTGATGATGCAACATGGAACAGGGCTGGCCGTTCTGTTTTGATGCCAGCCACTCTGGAAACCCAGGTTCCCCCTGGTGTGTGTGAACAGGAGGGGAAGGCACAGCCCATCATCCCTCCCACTGGAGATGCTGGGGCCTAAAAGGAGGAGGAGAGGAGGCCAGCACACTTGCACACGAGAGTGGAAGGAAAGTAGGCCAAGGGGCCACGTGGCGACATTCAACGGGCGTGCCACGGCACGCGGATGTGCATCCAGAATTTTTAAAGCGTGCGCTAGCTGACTATTAGTCCCCTTAAACTGTCCAATTAAAAAACGACAGTAGCCAACACAACAACAGCCGTCTGGTGTGAATGAACCACAATTACACCTGTCTTTCTGTCAGGTTGGCAAAAAACACAATGTATTTTTGGTGTGCTGCAGACTTTCAGCAGTTAGTTCATGTGGCCGCGAGATGAAAAAGGCTGAGAATCGCTGCTCCAGAGGGCTGTGGGGCTCAGTCTTTCCTGCAGACCTTTGCGAACGGCGCTCACCTGTCTCTAATCAATTCCTCCTTCAGTTCACCCTGCCTGCCCCCCAAATTATCTATGCTACACCATGCCCCTAAGCTCAAACTTTGCAAATTCCATGATGTTAAAAAGGTTCCCGGTGCCCATGCATGAAGCTCACACGTTTGGCCTGGTGTGCAGGGCCCTTCACAGTTCGCCCTGGTCCGTCTTCGCGGTCTCATCCCCCCGACTCTGTCGGGTGCCTGTGCTCCCAACCGCCCTGGGCTCCCCTTAGCTCCCCGATGTTTGGCCACACTCCCGTCTCTGGGTCTTTGCTCCAGTTGTTCACTACTGGATTTCCCCACTCCCCACTCCTTCCCCCTTAAAACCTGTCCCTCCTCTTGGAGGCCTGCTCTATCCCAGCCCTGGCCAATAATGGAAGTGGCCTCCTGGGTGGGATGGTGCATAATCTGGCTTGGCCCAGTGAATGCAGGTGGAAGGGCCTCCTTCAAGGCCAGGCCCGGCTCTGGTTCAGGGTCCACTCCCCACAGTATAAAAGGTCCACCATGTGCTGTAAGCTAGCATCAAGACAGCCTCAAGGGAAACAGGCCAAGGGAGTCTATTGCTGGCCTCAACCAATGTGAGCTGGGCGCCGCTCCCCGGCCTCTGCCCCTGGCACAGGCCTGAGTCTGTGTGAGGACGTCTCCCCCAGCCGCCCCAGCGTATGTATCATGATCACCACCACTTTCACCTTCTCCTCTGGTTCACACAGGCCAAGTTAATGAACTAACCCAAAACACGCGGTAGCACAGCCAGTGTGCAGTCCTCCAAAGAACCTGCGCTGGCAGACAGCAAGTAAAACCAGGAGCAAAGGATCGGTCTCATTTCACTGCTCTTGCTTCTAGGCGTGATTCAGTTCCGAGAGCTCCAAACACAGGGAAAAAGTCACACACTTGACAAATACAGGGACTGCTGGGAGCAGGGAGAGTCTTCCTAACTGTGAGTTAGGGCCGCGGTGGAGAGAAACTAAAGAATTATCAAGGTTAAATGTCTTTCACTCTGGTTTATGACATATTTGGTTTCCTATTATGCGGGTCCATGTCCAACACCGTTAAAACGGGTTTTAGTAGGCCCTGGCTGGTGTGGCTCAGTGGACTGAGTGCCAGCCTGCGAACCAAAAGGTTGCCAGTTCGATTCCCAGTCAGGGCACATGGTGGGGTTGCAGGCCAGGTCCCCAGTTGGGGACGTGCAAAAGGCAACCAATAGATGTTTCTCTCATACATTGATGTTTTTCTCCCTCTCTTCCCCTTCCTAAAAACAAATAAATAAAATCTTTTTTTCAAATAAGTAAAATCTTAAGAAAACAAACAGGTTTTAGGATCATGGAAGATTTGCCCTAGAATAAATGGAGAAAGGCTCCAATTCAGAAAGACACGTTGTCCGACACTGCTTTACCCAGACGATCTCCGGAACACACGCTGCTCTTGCGGCCCTCTTTCCGGATTCCTCACCGGCTCTCGGTGGCCCATGAGTTATAAAGGCCAAACCCCGCTGCAGGTGCCCACGCCCTTCATGTCAGTGCCTGTTGCTCAGTCAGCCCAGTGATCCACGAATCCCCTCCCACTTCACACCCCGGCCAGGTGAACTATTTGATGGGGGGCCTCAACACACATCTCCACGATGCGCACACACCATTATTTCTGCCTGGAAGGCCGACTGCCCTCGGCTTGTTCCTGGACGGGCTCCTAGTCTCCCGAGCTCCCACAGCACTCTTTACTGGACTCCATGGAGGCAACGGGACTATTCATTATTGCTGTTTACGTGTCTTGTCTCCAAGGAGCTTGTAAATTCCTTCAGGGAGGGACGGGTCTCTACCTTTGAGTCCCTAGCAATCAGCAGGAGCTCAGTAAATGTTTTCAACACTCCCGAATGAAACCTGTCTTCGGAGAGTTCAGAGGTGTCTGTCCTAGGGACTGAGTGATTGCACGAGGTGAGCCGTTGGGGGATTAGGCTGTTTTAGAATGGGAGCTCCCAGTACAGAAAACAGCAACGTAAGAGCCCCTATATTCAGGACTCATCCAAATAAAGCCATTTTTAAAGATTTTATCTTCTGTACTTTACCTCACAATCAGGGAAGGAATAAATCTGCCCTCTACAACTGGGTGATGAAATGACCCCCACACAGAGCTGTCTCGAGAGGGAGCAACTGGTAACAGCAACTACATAATCTGAAAAGCTTTTCAGAGGGAGAAATTCCACCTCCAGGGTCATTTCATTAAAAAACCTCAAATGTCTTAAAAATCCCAATTCTGTTATATCTACAGGCAGTTTCAGGCTATCTCTACCTTAAATAAATGCATCATCATTCCACTATGCGGATTTTAGAACCAATTTCTCTTCTCTTTCACACCCCTCCCCGCGCCCCTCTCGCCAACCCCCCGCCCCCAGCCATTTGGACACGGATAAGATGAAATCGTCTCAGTGTCGCTGACCTCGCCGCCTTCCTGTCCACGGCGAGCGAAGGGGGAGGGGACATGTACTAAGCTGGCCGGCTGCCCTTGGAAGAGAGATGATTAAATGCTGAGGTACAGTAATCAGGCTGGGACTGTCCCCGCATCTGCTCAGCCTGTCCCTGATTAGCCCTAATCTAGAAGGCGTATGTTCATCTAAGCTTGTATTCTGGGTCATTTCAATTGATTAAGCAACAGGAAGCCCTTCACATGCTACTTTAAGGGCTTGAAGTTCTCCTCTTTGTTTGTCAGAGAGACCCGTACATCCCAGTAATAAGACTCCTGGCATTTGCAGAGCACTTTCAAAGCCTTCTGACGCGCTACCTAGCGTCCGGTCACTGCTGAGGCCCCGGAGAAGCAGGCAGGGCAGGCACTCTTCCCTCTCATGGACGACAGGCCAGCTCCTTCTCATAAAGGCGCATACTCGGAAGTCCCCCAATTTCTAATACCCGAACCTTCAAAGCTCTACGAAACCTCGGAGTTCATTCAGTTAAGTAAATCCAATCCTCCTTTTTCCTTTAAATGCAAAAGTAAACAGATAAAAGGTTTATTTAAAGCAAAAACACAGAGACCGAGAAAGACGGAGTCATTATGTCTCTTGGGAGTCTGTCCATGCACCAGAGTGCCCTCCCATCGACGGCCGTGGCCATCGACCAGGGTGGCCGGCAGGGACCCGGGAGCGGAGGACTATCCTCGTGGGGCCCACTGCTGCCCCTCCTCTCAGGCGTCTCGCTAAGGTTTACAGAACTGGCCAAAGTGGAGAGAGAGGCCCAAGGTGACTCGGGAACTTCAGGTCCCACCCAGTGCAAGGACTTCCTTGTCAAACAGCAGTCGGGCCAAAATCCCTAGAGGAACTGCTGGCTCAGGGACCGCGCTGCCCTGTAAAAGACAGTGGGACCTGGCCCTGCTCTACTGCTCTACCAGCTGGGTGTCATTCTTGAGCCCACGTGGTCAGACACACGTCCTCCTCTTCTCTCACCTCAGCACGTGGCAAGTACATCCTTCCAGCTGCTCAGGCCACAGACTCTGAAGGCAAGTCATTGTTGCCGTCACAAGCAATACACCAGCAAACCCCGTCCACGCTCCCTTCAGATACAAAGGCAAGTGCGACCACGTTCACTGCTGCCACCCCAGACACACTCCCCTCCGGCCCCTGCCTGGACTGTGCTCAGCTTCCTCTGTGACCACCCCGCGTCAGCCACTGGTCCACTGCAGTCCAGCAGTCAGAGGGTCGTCTAAAGTTTCCACACCAGGGGATGGACGTGGGGACATGTTCTGAAAACACAGACCATGTGCTCACGCTGAGGGGCTTGGCTCTTTTATCTGGAACAGGAGGCTGCGGGTTTTTATGGTGGTCTGTCCCCAAAGGTGGCACCAGGGGAGGCTTCATGGTACACCGTGGGCACCAACGAGAGGGGCTTTAAGGGCCCACAGCCTTGCGCACTGGGGATTTATCATCCATGAGCTGATCTACTCTATCCTGACCTCTCCTAAGGTAGTAGTTTCGTCACTTACCTGCTTTATAATGGCGCGTGCGTGCGCGCGCACACACACACACACACACACACTCTCTCTCTCTCTCTCTCTCGCTTTTGGTGGCTCTCTACTAAGGGAAAAATAAAGTCCAAATAGCTAATAGTTGGGGGATTACGTCGGCCCTTTCCACAAACACCCCACACTATCCCTTCATTACAGCCACATCTGTCTCCTCAGTGGACCTTCTCCACGCCACGTGGGTCTGCTCCGAAAGACCCCTCAGCCTAGACTCACCTCCTGCCAACAGAAGTCCCGTTCTACCACTTTCCACACCTTTCGCTGAGTCACCCCAGACGAACAGCCCACTGGGCTCTCTCCTTCCTGTGATCCCACTGCCCCCACCGCTCATCTGGCACCAGCTCTGTGCTAGCCTGTTTCCAAGTAGTTAGTTACTGTTTTCCTCTGTCTACATCGGCTTACTTAGACTGTTGGCAAGACAGTGTATGTTTGAATACTGAACAACTTGAACATAGTAGATGCTTAATAATGTGTGACAGCTGATCACGTTCGTCATGAATTTTAGAAACTTGATCACATACCGATCAGCTTTGGCCTCTACAGATGCCTTGACACTTTTCACTCAGCTCCCAAGTGAAGTAGGGTTTCTGCACAGCTTTTTTTCTTCTAGAAAAATGGCCTCCCTCCCCCTTTTTTATTTTTATTGATTAGAGAGAGAGAGAGAAACACCAAGTTATTGTTGCGCTTATTTCTGCATTCCTTGGTTGACTTCTGCGTGTGCCCTGGCGTGGGATCAGACCCGCAACCTCGGCCTGCTGGGATGGCGCTCCAACCCGCTGGCTCCTCGGCATGCTCAAGGCGGCGCAGCCAAACGCTGTATGGTTGTCTGGGTGCATTTTATGTGATGGTAAAATAGGCTGTTTCATTTCCATTAAGGGCTTCCTGGTTGGAAGGACCTCGGTGAACCCTGGCTCTGCCACTGAATGGCTTGTGAGCCTCGCTTTCCTCGTGCGTAAAACAGGAATTACTTAATTTGCAGAGGCGCTGAGCACTGGCTGTGACGACCGAGGCGAAGCCTGGCACAGGGCCTGGCATGCAGCAGGCATGTCAGCTGCTCTTCAAAGATGACTTTGAGTAAGAGGCCTGATGGATCTGGTTGGGGTCACAGATGTTGGACTAACGTCCTCGGGAAACAGAAAGGAAAGCAGAGACAGCACAGATCCCCTTTCAGCAGCGACTTGCTGCCGCAGGAAGCACATCATTCCCCAAAGGCCTTCAAAGATGTAAAGATTAGAGATAAAAGCCATGAAATCAGGGCAGATGGGCTGGCAGGCAGCTTCCTCTCTGAAACGCAGAGATGGTCGGAACTGGCACTGGAGCGGCATCGTATGCATGAAATAGCTGCTGATTCCGGGCCCTGGTAAGCCAATGATCCAGCCCAAACCACTAATCAGTGTTAAGAATATTAAATACACGATCAGGGGCAGTATGCTATGATGTCATCACCCTGATAAATTTCTAACCCCTCCAGAAACTAGTAGCACAGGCCCTAGCCTAGCAGAGCACAGAGCTGCAGGCCCGGTCAGGGTCACCCGGAACCGCAGGCCGCCCTCCCCCCACCCCACGGCGACAAGATAGAGCAGGACAGACGGCCCGAGGAAGAATGGGCCTTTCTTTGCCCTCAGTCCGGGAACCTTTGGGAATTGTTGTTTGCTGTAACTGAATCTGCCGGCCCAAAGGCCTTCCAAGTTGGTCATGGAAATATCTTTAGTTGGAAGGAAAATATTGATGGTTGTGAGAGGAAAAATAGAGAGCTAGACAAATAAATGATCAACTACAGGTAGAAGACAAATGATTCTGAAAACCCAAAGGTTTTAAAACTTACAACGTAATGCCTCCCGTGGTTTATGGACATGAAAACTGAAGTATATGTGTCAGGAATACATCGGCTTAAGTGGAGAACCAGAGGACTGTGACAGGAAAGAACGGAGTTAAGTAAGTAAGAAATGAATGAAAACATGGATTGTTATTACCTAAGTAACTTCTGGAGTCTTTAAAGAGCCGTCAAGGGTACCAACAGGTATTTCTAGAGGTGACAGGCAGGAGGGAAGTCTTTTTAAAAATGTCAGCTGCAGGTCTGAAAACACATTTACGCCCGTGAGTGACACCTAAGGAAAACTAGTGGTATGTGAAAGGACAGGCAGGTAGGTGCCAGTACAGACATGGAGACCACGAAAGGAAGTTGGGCGGCAGAGCCATCCCGGCAGGCGGGCGGCAGGTGAAGAGGCTGAGCGTGACGAACCAGGGCCAGATGGAAGGAGGACAGATGCCGGGCAAGAGAAAGAAGGTCACGGAAAGAATGTCAACATCAGATGAAGAGAGGTCCAGGTAACCCGCACGGGGACGAGACAAGGGAGACAGAGAAAAAGTGTCTCTCTCCCAGCGGTTCTGTTTCTGTTATATTAGCTGCTTCTGGGACATTTAATCTTCCTTTTCCGTGTTTTCTAAGTCCATGGCTTTTGCGTGCATTTAAGGGATTTATGGATTAAAATATGTATTACATCTGGCAAGTACCAAATATTCTCATGAAGCCAAGAGCAGCTTCGTAGGTGCCTCAGTGTAACCGGCACTTCTCAGCATCCAAGGCTCTCTCCGCATCTGCTAGGTAATCTCAAGCCGCACTCGGGAAAATTACTTTCTGGAATAACTTTCATAGCAGTGACTCTCTCTGGGTAGGACAATGTCATGTGTCCTTTGCCTGATTTTGCAGACCATCAGGAAACTTAACTTGCCCCCATCCTATAAGCCAAATGTTCAGAATGAATTCATTTTTACTTTATTAGTAAATATATTTCAAAACGTACTTTGGAGATCATTTCATGATTTCCTCTTGACATGACTGGAGCGCCCAGGAACACGACTGAATTGAGGTTCGTGCTTCGGTGCTCAGAAGCGCTGTGGCTTACTGCCCTGCAGACTGGCTCCCAGTGGGGGCTGGGCTGGCTGACGCCAAGGCCTGCGGATTTGACCACGAGTGCTTTCGACCGAAACAGCAGAGAGAAAAGCGTTCACCCAAAGCTCGTGGAACATGCGTGTGCTCCGACCGACAGCACAGAGAAGGGCAGGAGGTGCCCAGCAGATTTCCAGAAGAAATCACCGCGAAGAAGGGTGAGAACGACACCAAGCCCCCCAAGTCCGCGCACCAGTGGACAGGGTGTGGGCGACATGTGAGGTGCTGATGCTCTGAAACAGAAAGCGGAGCCAGATGACAGAAACCTCGGGAGAAAGTTCCGAAGCCGAGTTCATTGCACTCAGGTATAGGAACGAGTACAAGGCCCAATCGGGAGTTACCCAGAGTTAGGAGCAGTGATTCATTTTTTGTTATTATACTCAAACTTGTTAATGTAGAAAATTTCAAGTAGGCACAAAAGGAGCGAGACTAGTACAAGGAATATCCCCCCTCCCCACCCCCAATGTACCCAGCATCTAAGCCCTTGCCTCTTTGGTCTAAACAGGGTTAGACTAAGGCAAAGAAGCTTCCAAAGAGGTCCTGGTTTTTCAAACCTTCCCATAGCACAATATGTAGAGTACCACTTAGAAAACAAAAAACACTGAACTTCCTAAGAAGCCAAAAGGGCAGAATTAAATTTGCTTTAGGCAGTGAGAGCCTGTGGACCGCTGACTGGGTGTGGAAATAAACGGACAAGTTCTAGGGCTTGATCTTCACAGAGAAAGAATTCTATCTCAAAAAAGCTGTATTTTGATCAAACATTTATTCTGCTTTCCTATATAGACTGTATTTAGCACAAGCTGTTTACATCTTGATACACGTGTCTATAGATATGTGTGTGTGTATATGATGTTTTTGATGTATGTATATATTGTGAAATGATCACCACAATTAAACTAATTAGCACATTCATCACCTCACAGAGTCACAATTTCTATTCTTTCTCCTTCGTGTGTGTGGTGAAGACAATGAAGATCCACCCTTTCAGCAAACCTCAAGACAACACAGTGCCGTAAACGGCAGCCTTCGGGCTGTGCATTGCTGGGTTTCCAGAACTTACTCATCTTTCCGAAAGCACACTCGTTCAAAGATCTGTGTATCACCTAGCCTGCAAAGTAGTGAAGAGATGTAAAGGTGACAAGACTTGAGTCATAAAGCTCCCAGAGGGATGCCACAGGAGTTCAGCTGAGAACAAAAGGGACTAGACATGGGGAGGGAGGAAGGGTCTCATGACCAGGAAGCAGAATCACCTGGGCAGACTGAAAAAATGAGACTGAAACCCATTCCTCTGGGTCCACGTCATGAACACCCCCCGCTCTAACTTATTTGCTGTGCTGCCCTCTGCATACAGGGGCCACTTCTGGGTTGACTGGCCAGCTAGATAACCCCTCCTGGCCTTGGATCACCCTGGGCTGGGGACCATGAGGCAGGGAGAAAGAGAAGGAGAGAAACATCGCTATGAGACAGACATGGACTGGTTGCCTCTCAGACGCGCCACCCCAACCGGGTACCAAACCCACGACCCAGGCACGTGGCCCAACCTGGTGTCAAACTGGCGATCTTTTACTTTACAATATGACATCCAACCAACTGAATCACCCGATCAGGGTGGGAAAAGTTCTTCAGAAAAGAATTCTAGCTAAAAAGGCAGAAGGAGTAACACTAGAGAAATCACTGTTTTGTAACTCTTAGTGAAATAATGGACCTATACAAAATCATCAAAGGTTACTAAAGCTATTAGGTGACGGGCAGGGTATAGCACCCGGACGGGGGCAGCCTCTCGGTTCCTCCACCTCCGGCTGCTTCCTTCCTTCTCTCCAGACGGCCCCTCTGGCACACTCAGTCAGCACCGCCCACGATGGGCACCGCCTGCCACACAGAACCCTGACAACAGCACAGAGCTGGGGAACACTCCGGGCCAGCGTGTCACCCACCCGCGGAAGCTTTACAGCCCCCTCAGTAAACGTGCCAGCGCGGCGAGTGCTAGCGGCACGCGTGCTTATAAAAGGAGACCTCTTCATTGCTCCCCTATCACCCCTCTAAACAGGAATTTACGATGTGCTTTTCTTGTAGCAGACTTACTTTCCTAATTATGGCTTCCTTAAGCGAATATGAAAACTAGTTTGTGCCCTGGCTGGTATAGCTCAGTGGATTGAGCGCGGGCTGGGAACCAAAGGGTCCCGGTTCGATTCCTAGTCAGGGCACATGCCTGGGTTGCAGGCCAGGTCCCCAGTGAGGACCATGTGAGAGGCAACCACACACTGATGTTTCTCTCCCTCTCTGTCTCCCTCCCTTCCCCTCTCTCTAAAAATAAATAAATAAAATCTTAAAAAAAAAAAAAAAGTTTGTATTTCTTAAGTACTCAGCAGCTGGGTGGAGGTGGAGGATGGTCCAGGCTTTTGCTGGCCTGCTTAAAGAAACTGTCCAAGGTATTAAAACGTGTCACAAGTAATCTGCATGACAGACAGACTGTAAGTGGCAGCTAAGAGTTCACTACATTTCTCTTTATGAAGCCAACAGGCCACTTCTGTCTCACAGGGCTGCTATGGTTTTAGATCCTGAGATAAAGACAGCATCTAAATCTGAGGCAGTGTTATTTCACACGGGTTCTTTCTCAGGAGTCAAAGCAACCACGCGGCAGCTACTGGGGGGCAGACAAACGGAGGAAGCCAGACGAAAGGTCTCGCCGGTGGTCCCAGAGTCGCTGAGAGTGGAAGGTGCGCCACCAGCTCAGTGACCCTCCCCAGGAGTGTCGTCCACAAAAAGAACAATTCATATCTGCACTCCTGGCGCCTCCGTGTTCACATGCCCTCTCGTTAGTCAGAAGCACTCTTTAACGAGCAAAGAATCTAGGCTAACGGCAGGGCTGCGGAAGCTTAAGCAAGGGAGGTTGGCAGGGCAGCAGAAAGCAGACATTCCTAAAATTATAAAAGGGGTAGGAAAGGGCATGAGATTCTTGAAGGAAAAAAATATATAAAGGCGAAAAGATAAAGATCACAGTCTACTATGGCTGGAAGAGCTGCTCCCAAAACATTCAGGCAAAGCCCGTTTCCCTCCCCCAACCTGGCTGAGACAGAAGCTCCAGGGCCCACTCAAGCGGTCAGGCCACTTCCGAGGTCCGGACCCACGGCCGAAGCCGCGCTGCCCACTAGAACGCTCTGTGAAGACAGACACGTTCTACATGTGCTGACCAATATGGTGGCCACAGAGCACCTGCAGTGTGGCTGGTGTGACTGAGGAACCGAGTCTTTAACTTTACTTGATTTTGATTAATTTAGGTTTAAATAGCTAGAGGACAGCTCTAAAACCTTTCCGGAGCTTCCGGCGAGCCAACTCCACGTCATAAATGTGCTTCAGTCGCACGTACACTGTAGAACGTGATAAGACCAGCCTTTGTTTATATGAAATTCAATCTGAAATCGGATGCTCTGCGTTCCCCTAAAATATATTTTCCTGGCATTTCCCTTATTTATGTCACAGGTCTGGTTTTGTTTTTTCTTTGCTGTCCTACCCCATCAATTCATTTTAACACCCCACTCCAAGCCCTTAGGTGAGAAACTTCATCAGCATTTGGGAGCGATACAGCAGAGCTATACATTAGGAAGCTCCTCGCTGTAAGGAGAGGCTGGGCTGGGCGCAGCCAGAACTGCCGGGCGCCTCTGCGAGCCTATCTGATAGCACGGCCTTTGTCGTCTCGCTCAGAGCAGGGTCTCGGTTTCCACACATAGACCCTTCGGTGATTCTCAGATCCAGTTGCCAGCTTTCCAACAGAAAAGATGTCTTGATCAATTTCACATTGAAAACCCCATCTAGGCTCTGTAAATCTCTAAATTGGGGCCTTTCTAATGATGAAGTTTGGTGTAATTATAAAGTCACAGGCAATTGTGTTGACAAAGCCAAACCAATATGTCTCCTTGCGGGGCCTCTGCTCTCGGTCTGACCAAGAGGAGGAGAAAAGCGGCTTTGTCGGGAGCAGATGTGCAGTGGGAGGCCCCGGGAAAGCAGATCTGCTGAATGAAGCAGGTGCCACTTAGACATTCACTTTACTGACTCCAACCACAACCTCCCCTTCATTTGATATCCTGCTCTTGGCAGGAGGACGGAGAGAGAGCATCACACAAAAAGAAAGCATGTTTATCCTGTTCAGATTACTGCTCTGCCAGGCTGCTGCTGCTGGGTTCTGCACACTTGCTCTTTATTAAGCAAATGGTAGATCTGGGAAGTGAATCCCTGTATTTACACAGGTAACCCGAGAGCCAGAGGGCCCCAAACCATACTGGCTGCGACGTGCGAGCTATTAGAGTTAATAACAGAGCGCTGACATTCCTTCAAAATCCTAGCAGAAACATAAATAAAAAGAGGAAAGTCCCCTTTACCCAAGACCCTTAAAAACTTCATTCTCAAGAATTTTTTCTGTGATGAAATTCTGGTTCTTGTGCGGACAGTGAATAATCCCCGTTTTTACATGCTCAATTAAAACCCACTTTTCAATCCACATTACTGAATAGAAATGACTCCCATTAACCTTGTCCAATTTATGGCTCTGAATTTGGTACGCTACCAAAAAAAATCCCTTTACAGAATATTACCTGCAATGAGGCACCAAGATTCTGTACAAGGAGCTGGAATCATCTAAGATCAGAATCTGTCTTTCGAACACAAAGACTCAGAAAGATCTGGGGACCTAAAGGGAAGGAGAATGAGATAACGAAACATGTAACTTGGCCTCGCGGACACTGGGGGCGGAGAAGAGACCACGGTCAATGGTATCCATCTGCCAGATGGCAGGTCTGTTCTGGGGAATCTGCCCAGAATGTCCCTGGCTCACCAGCTTCCCCAGACCGAGAATATCTGGACAGTCAGACCAAGGAATGGAGGAAGGGAGGCCAGCACGACCTGATAACACGTGCTAATTCCCTTCGGACCTTGAGGAGCCAACTCTGGAGGCTTTAACATGGAAAGCAGCTAAAAGCGACATCTGAGGGACATGACCACAGCTTAGATGACTCCTAAGAATAGAGACCAATGTACAGTGGCTGAACATTTCATTGTAAAAGGCCCACTTTCCCCCCCTAGTCTTTAAGTCTTCAAATAGCAGAGCCTAGGTTAGCAATTCCTGGTGGATATATCATAAGTGCCTGCGGCCACCCCAGTTCACACTGGTATAGGGAGGTGACGCATTCCCTCTGGACTTGCAGACTGGGCAAGGAGAAAGATGAATCTAAACCTACAATGGCACTTTCAGGAGGCCTACTCCTTCTGAAGGTACGCACAGGTCAACATCGTCACAGGAGACAAGGGCACCAAAGAACTGACATCTGGAAGCCCCCCCAGCTGTGGGGCTACGTCTGATGAGTGACATGAAAGGCTTGGTAATGGAGAGAACAGAATCTGTTTTGCTGCCCAGCATGCCCGAGGGACAATGTGCTTCCATCAGTAACAGACTTTCTGAAGCAGGGGTTCTTGGCATGATTCACTACCTGCCCCCTCCAAACGCAGGCTTACTGGACCAGATCCTACGAGTGTGCCCCAGAAGTGCTAAAAGCAACCCCCCTGAAGATTAAGTCTCTTCCCACTCAGTGTGAGTCTTTAATACTAACAGTAGCAGGTAACAGTCGCTGTGTGCTCACGACGCCCCTGGCACTAAAGAGGACTAACCATTCTCTGCTGTCCCGCAAATTAGCGACACTGACATGTCTCCCTGGACGGGGAAGACTGAGGAGTAAAAAGCTGCCACTTCCCTCTTGGAGCTCCTCTGGAAGGCATTTTGGACTCCAAGAAGTCATCATGAAGGGAGTAGGGAAGGAGGACAGCTTCAGTGCCACGAAAGGGCTGGATGGGTAACACCCACGGGGCAGAGAGCTGCGAACCTCTTTGGGCATTCTAGAACTGAGAGCCCCATTGCCCATCTTCACGGTACCACTTCTTAGAAGCAGCCATGCTTCACTGTGAGATCTGGAATTAATCCCGCAGCAATGGCTGCTTTCAGCCTTGTGATCCACCAGGCCGTGAACATTTGATCTTTTGGGGGATCTATAAATCGATTAGAGCACCGGGCTTGAAGATGTGTGTATCCAGGAAGAGAAATTTGCACTTGTGAGGCATCTAAGTTGAAATGTGCACGTGGCCTGGGTCACAGACAAAGAGACTGGGAAATGGGTCTCAGGCTTTCCTGCTGGGGACTCTGCAGTGCACAAAAATAGGCCAGTTCTTCTCGCAAGCCTGCCGGCCAGCTGTTCACTGGCTGCAATTACCGCAGTCACATGGTTGGGTGGTTGTTTTTGTTTGCTTGTTTGTTTTCTTTTGTTTTGTTTTTTTAAAGCAAAGCCATGCTGTCCACGAGCTGAGAAGGTTGCAGGGAGGCAAGGCTCGTGGAGCATCTGTATTGTTCGCCCCGGCCTGCAACCCAGGCACATGCCCTGACTGGGAGTCGAACCAGTGACCTCTTGGTTCGCTGAGTGGTGCTCAATCCACTGAGCCACACCCGCCAGGGCAAAGTAGCCATACATTCTTTTACAGTGCCCACGAGCTACAAAAATTCAGTGCCTTGGGCCATGGTTTACTGAGAACTTGAAACATAGCGAATGTAATTGAATGACTGAATTTTAAATTTCATTTAATTTTAATTAACCTGCATTTAAATTCAAATAACCACACACGGTGAGTAGCTACTGTATCGGACAGCACACCTTTAGACCTTGTGATCGGATGCCATTTATTTATTTGCTCCTGCTAAGATTTATCATGACACTGACTTCTAGAAACAGGGCTCATGAGCCCTGTCCCCCTCACTGGGTGAAGGTGAAATAACGCTGAGAGAGCTTGCCTAGTGGTGCTAGTAGTAGTGGTAGTAAAAAAAAAAAAAAAATCAGAACGGAAAAAGATGAAGATCTTAAATAATTATGTGCTTATTGTCAAAAGGCACAGATAGAGCAAAACTGAAAGTTACTTTCTCACGCTGACATCTAACGACGTGTTTCCCAGAACGAAAACTACTCATCCTAAGAGAACAGCTAGCTGACTCAAGCAGGGAAAACCCTATCTGCAGAGAAAGCGCGTTTCCCAGAGTGGCCCCTGGGGAACACTGCGAAGCGTCTGGTCTGAGGTGCTGCACCCACCGCCGCAGTTCCCCAGTCCGCCCAGTTGCAGGACAGGTTCAGGTACTCACCCCTCTCCTTTCTGAGCCACAACGCAGAGCTCTCCTTGCTTATCTGTCCTAAGAAGTAATCTTCTCAGGGCTCTGAGTGTGCTCCTACCCCTCCATTGAAAAAAGACCCATGACCCCATCGGGGAACCAGTTGTGAGACACCAGAGTCTTCATTTGCCTTTTCTTACAGAAGAGGCAACGCTTTAGCAGGGTCGAACACCGTCCTGGGTTCCTAGCTTCCTTTAAGGCCTCCCAATTAGTGGGAAAGAAGGCCATTTATTTTACAGAGAGAGGCCTAAAAACCCACAGCTGCCACAGGCGCTGCTCCTTGGGGACATTCAGAGGGACCTGCAGCCTGCGACTCAAAGCTCAAAAAACTCCTGTTGCTCAGGGACTGCCGGCTTCAGGTCTTGGAGACAATGGACTCATCGCCCTCGGATTACAGGCATAAACAGCATCACAGCATCAAAGAGTGCAACAGCTTTTAAAGCTATCACTATGCTTTACAAATGACTGAAAATGCACTCTTACAATAAATCTTTATTTAATACATTTATTTATTTAAACTTCAAATACCGAGGCAAAAAGTGATTTAATGCACTTTGGAGGAGCTATATTGACATATTTCCTAAATTAATTTTTTAAAAAAGATTTTATTTATTTATTTTTAGAGAGAGGGGAAGGGAGGGAGACAGAGAGGGAGAGAAACAGCAATGTATGGTTGCTCCCCACATGGCCCTCACTGGGGACCTGGCCCGCAACCCAAGCATGTGCCCCGACTGGGAATTGAACCGGGACCCTCTGGTTCCTAGCCCGCGCCCAATCCACCGAGCTACACCCGCCAGGGCTCCTAAATTAATTTTTAAAATATTTTTATTTATTTTTTAGAGAGAGAGGAAGGGATGGAGCAGAAACATCCATGTGTGGTTGCCTCTCATGCGCCCCCTACTGGGAACCTTGCCTGCAACCCAGGCATGTGCCCTGACTGGGGATCAAACCTGTGATCCTTTGGTTCACAAACCTGCACTCAATCCACTGAGCTACACCAGCCAGGGCTATTCGCTGAATTAATTTAACATTTATATCTCCACTGACCCTTCTGGGAACAAGTCCACATACTAATAATGTGTCCACAGAATGAAGAACATAGAAAAAGAGAGAACGAGAGACACATCCTACAGTTTATCAAGATGAGGACTGGCACTTCGCCTCTTATTTTTAAAGAAGAGCTGGAAGAGGAGGACATGTCGTCAGTAATAATGGATGATGGTGGTGTGATAATGAGGAACAGTGAAGAAAGTCGCCCTTCCCCGATGGAAGTTGAAATACAATGCAGTTGGGAGATCTGAAGAGAGATTATGCCATTAGGAATAACAGGCTATTCTAACTCCTGCAAACGACGGGCTGGAGGGCACAGCAGTCCTTGCCCAATGAGTGTGATATAACCAAACGCAGGAGCCATTAACCAATGTCACCTTCAATCAAGGTTCCTTCAATTTCCTTCACTCGGGGTGACGGAAAGGGCTTCTGATCCATTCCCATTTTCACAGCATTCACCTCTGAGCATAAAGCCTTTACCTGCATAACGTAAGCACTTGGATCTGTCCTAAAGACAGGCAACCAGGGCCCGTGACTGTACCGCGCGCTCTGTACGACCTGAAGTATTTGGGACAATGACAGAGAAGAAATTTATGCTCACAGCTAATAATAACTCCATGTTTACGATGTCTTTATGTGCCCAGCACTATGCACTTTGTAGGAATTATTTTAATGTTCACTATTACCTTATGAGCATAGAACTACCATTATTCTAATATTATAGTTAACGCTCAGAGAGGTTAATTTACTTGCCCAAGATCACACAGCTTAGTAGTTGTACAGCTTTTAGAATATCCAGCTAGGAGTTCATTACCACCAAACCAGTAATACGTGAAATGTTAAAGGGTTTTCTTTAAGAAGAAGAAGAAGGAAAAGAAGATAAAAAAAATACGAACAATAAAATGGCAATAAACACATACCTATCAACAAGTGAATCTAAAAATGAAAATAAACGAACAAGTAGAACAGAAACAGATTCACAGATACAGAGCACATTCTGACAGTTGATGGGATGGTGAAAACTGTACAAAGGGAGTAAGAAGTGCAAATTGGTAGTTACAAAACAGTCATGGGAACGTAAACTACAGCCTAGGGAATACAGTCAGCAGTATCATAACAACAATGGACGGTGTCAGACAGATGTGAAACGTATCAGGATGATCACTCAGTAAGTCATGTAACGTCTAATCACTGGGGTGTACAAGTGGAACTAACACAATACTGTACGTAAACTGTAATTGAAAAAGAAAGGTTTAAAAATGTTAACCATAAGTTTCTTTTCAAAATTAGTTATAAAATAGTACAGACACAACCCTAATTAGGTTGACAATTTAAAAGGCTGTATTTTCAAAGTTCAAAACACTAACATTCTATGTAGTGGGATTTTTACAATCTGGGCCGAACAACCAGCCTAACGAAAACCCAGCAAATGCTGTGCCTCCTTTTCTCTTGGGACAACATTAGAAAAAGTGTCAGTCATTTAAAAAAAATGCTAATACTGCCCTGGCTGGTGTGGCTCAGTGGGCTGAGTGCCAGCCTGTGAACCAAAAGGTCATGGGTTCTATTCCCAGTTGCGGTGCGAGAGGCAGCTGATCAATGTTTCTTTCCCCCTCTTTCTCCTTCCTTTCCCTCTCTCTAAAAATAAATAAAATCTTAATTTTTTTATTTTTTAAAGATTTTATTTATTTATTTTTAGAGAGAGGGGAAAAGAGGGAGAAAGAGAGAGAAACATTAATGTGCAGTTGCCTCTTGTGCGCCTCATACTGGGGACCTGGCCTGCAACCCGGGCCTGTGCCCTGACTGGGAATCAAACTAGTGATCCTTTCGTTCGCAGGCCGGCGCTCAATCCACTGAGCCACACCAGCCAGGGCTAAATAAAATCTTAAAAAAAAAATAAAAATAAGAAAATGCTAACACTTCTCAGCAACTAGTAAGAGGCTGGATGGGACAACAGTTGAAGGAGATGATACCCATTGACTTTGTTGATAACTAAGAACTTCAGTTACCTGTTTTGTCCCCCCCCCGCCGCCCCATCTAGCTTTAGGAATAAAAGAGAGCTGCATGAATCGCAATACGGTCTCAGAGAGACAAGCACTTCTCAGGTGGCCAAGTACCACTATAATTCTTAGTTTTCATTATTTTTGCTAGAAAAAGGAGGGAAGAGAAAAGATCGGTAGATCTGGCTCCCTGAGGATTGCTACCAGTGGGTGGCAGGGCTGGGTGAAGGGTGGATAGCATGCAGAGTCCCTCGGCCCCTGTGTGCGCATGCCAACCACGGTCCTGGAGCCCATCAGCACGGGGGGGCTCTAGGCCGCAGGGGATGGTAGAGTGAAGGGAAACCACCGGGCAATTTAAAAATGTGTGATTTCTTCCATGAAGGTGTGTTAGGGAGGGAAAAGAAAGCAGTAACTGTTAAAAAAAAGAAAAACAAAAGAAATAAAGAAAGGAACTCACCCAGACATTTTTCCCAGCCCAAGGTAATTCTATCTGCATTTCAACAAAAAGAAAGGCACCTGTGAAAATCTTTACATTGAACCAACCATGAAGCTCCATCCTGAGAGATCAAAGACTCATTTAAGTACAACTAAAAAGGGGAAAACATACACGAAATAAAGTAATGCTAGTGCTGGAGCAGTTGCCTCTAGAGTAGGGCTGGGGTAGGGCCCAGAGAAAAAGGGGGGTCTGCAGGGTGCAAGACTGCCGAGTCTGCCGTGGGGACCTGGAATTTAAGCTTCTGCTATGTGTGGGGTGCCACCTGTAGCTTGAGAACTGCCGCCCTACAGGACGCTGCTTTCATCCCCCTGGGTGCTATACTCCAGCAAGCCTCCATCCCTCTCGTTCCACCCTGGAGGATGCTGAAAAATGCCTGTCTCGAGCCTAACAGTATCCAAATCACTCTTAGAAGACTCATCTGCTAGTAGGATTTTCATTTACAATCTACTCTGGAATCCGAGATGTATTTTTCCCCCAGTGGTAACTGTTTCCAAAAAGCACCTTGTTCTGGTTCTTTCCTGTTAATAAACTCTTCCCAATAGTAAACTCAGTCCACTGGCAGACCCCTTAGCTTGTCATCACAGAAGTGACACATGTTGGTACCAGGACGCAGTGTGAAAGACTGAGGAAGAGAGAACTCCTGTGTTCCAGGCCCAGAGTAAATGCTGATGCACTGCGGATGGACACGTCACCAGACAGGGGCATCGGAATTATTTGGATCATATCTAATATAAAAATTACTCTTTGGATACTCAAAGGACAAATGAAATAATCAGTCTTCACTTAAAATTGCTGGAATAAGGCACAACTCAGTGGTCTCACTAGATACAGAAAAGCCGCATGGAGAAGGTGGTAACTCCAACTTCCAAGTCTGAGTTCAGCATGTGTGGGCAGGGCAGTCACAGACTGAGCATGGCCGCTTTGGGGAACCACTGGCTTTTAGGACGGAGACCAGAGCTTTATCTTGTCACAAAGGTAGTCAACAACATGGAACCAGCACAGCTGATTCACACAACCCAGAGCTACTGAAGAGGTAGGTGGCTTGCAGGAGCCAAGAGCAGCAGGTGTGGTTCCCCTTTACTGTATGGCTGGACAGGTCTGCTTGGCTAGGGACGCAGAGGGCTCTTACGCTTACCTACAAACTCACCCCCCGGAATAGGTGAGGTTGGGGAGGAGGCCGGAACTATAAAACAGTCTGTTCTTCTTGCCCAGACACATCAAGACCATTAGAAGGAATAACAAAGTTTCCGATCAAACCTATAGAGTAATATTTTTTTGCAGTGGATAGTGAGTAACAGCAACTACACTTCAGAAGAATGTCACACAGGTATCCCTACCTTTCATTTAAAGTAGATTGGGACTCAGATGAGGAACAGAAAAAAGTCAGCAAGATTCTTGCTAAAGAGGGAGGTTTGCCTTCATTCCACCCACAGTTCTTTTCGTCCTGAACATACATGGCTATGAGATGCCCTTTATCCTACAGTGCACTGGCTAAGATCATCTCTCTCTCTATTGGGTTAGTCCATGGAAGCCCCTGGCCCTGCAGAGAAAGCAGGCTGTAGGTTTTGTTTTGTTTTGTTTTTTAAATGATTCTCAGAAGCCACAATTGCTGTTTATATTTCCTATGTTACTCTTTCGGGGACAGAAGTACCGTTTTCCTCCCAATTCCAAAGGAGAGCACAACACTGTCTTTCTTCAAAGACTTTTCCAACTAAAATCTTATTCGATTCTTAGAGACTACTCTAAAGTAAAGTGCCAGGGACTTTTTTCCAGCCACTAATGTCATTAAGGAACTTTCTGCCGAAATAAATGTATGTTATTATCTATCCTCTTTCCAGGACTTTAAACAACAAATCTCCAAAACCAAAGAGTGCCCTGTAGAAATGCCGAATCACTAGTTGTTCATACACCTGAAACTAATCTAATATTCTGCGTCAATTGTACTTGGAAAGAAGTACCACAGAGTACTAAATTGGACCTACTTAACCTAATTCTATATATAATTTAAAATACAAGTCACATATCATTGCACACAACAGGGCTGGTCCTCCTCTTTGACGCAGACTTCTGAGGCAGCTTCCGGGGCAGCCCAAGTCTTGGTGACCGACTCCCAGAGCCTGCTGAAGTAGACCCAAAGAGCTGAGCCGGGGTGGTAAAATTCTGCCACCCTATTTCTATTAGTTTTGTCCCTTTTGTTCACTCAGGATATCATCAATACCCGGGGAGTCAAAGAGTTGGGACAGAAGGGCAGGGTAGTAGCGCGTTGTTGGCTAAATCCAGAGGTCCCTGGGGTGGCCACATACAGTCAGCAGCAGCACCCACAGCACCAACCAGAAAGGCACCTTTGTCACAGCCTGCTGGCTGACCCCGTGGTGAGATGGTGGCACCGTTCTCCAGGTGGTCAGAACATGCCACCCAGCCACAGCGTCCCCGCATGGGAGTCTCTGCTACACGCGGTAAAGGGCACTGAGCACCTCACGGAGGGTAAGGGCGAAATGGGCCCCCCCGGCAGACTCTGAAGTCCCTCTCAGCAAGGCCTGTCGTAGCAAAACAGCCACTTTTCAAATAAGCGATTCGGTCAGGCAACCATTAGCGTGGTGCTCCCCCACCCCAGGAAGCCCCAAGTCTCCCACGAGTGAACGGAAATCAGAGGCTCCTGGACTTTTCTGAGGCAACAATTGCCTACCACTAAAGAAAAACTCATGAAGGTTTAAGTGGAAACAAGGAAGAAATTCAATAAAATA
The DNA here is from genome assembly GCA_004026765.1 of Micronycteris hirsuta. NCBI lineage: Eukaryota > Metazoa > Chordata > Mammalia > Chiroptera > Phyllostomidae > Micronycteris > Micronycteris hirsuta. Next base: position 24,237 of record PVJI01001082.1, read on the forward strand.
TTGATGCTCTCTTACCATTAGCATCTTGGACTCCAGTAAGTGCTCCAACGGCTGCTGCGGTTTCCCCAGACAGGACGATCTGCCCCCCGCCTTGCAAGGTGGCTTCGGCCAGCGTGGCGACGGCATGGGCAGCAGCTTCACTGCAGGCACAGGAAGGAGAGGGACGTGCAAGTTGAGCACAGGCACAGCACTGCAGTGAGGGAGACCGTCCCGACAACCCTTCCCGGACTCTCCCGTGCCTCCGTGGCTGTGAGTCCACCCGTAAATCCGTGACTCCAGTGCCACTGAGAGAGCCAGAGTGGTGTTTAAATGGCAATGAAAAGGGACAGAGAAATCCCAAGTCTTGCCTATTTATGAAGCTGCTGTGAGAGTTTTTTTAAACCTAGAAAATGGGTGTTTGAGGACAGAAAAGTCTCCTCTTTATCAAGATCAATCGAGTGCTTGTGAGCCGAGTGGAAACTCGGATCCACACCCACAGTGCAACACCCGTTCTGGCTGCCCACGTAAGGTGTCCTTTCTTACTTCTCTCTTCCCAGTAACACAAGGCAGACCACCCGCAATTGCCCACTTACAGCCAAGGGTGAGGGATAATATGAGGAGTCAGCAACCTGGACTTGTTATTCAATTAATATTAAATAATAATCATTTGGTTTACATCCATGATTTTGAATACAAAGTAATGGTTGACTACTATTCTGCAGAGTCCAACTCTTCCCTCTGCCTCACTGTACACGCAGGCGGCACTAAGCTAAGACTTAAAATTTAAAATATCACTGTAAGTCCAAACTCCTCGACTCCAGAAACAATAAACACAATAAAGCTCCCTCCACTGAAAAGCACACACTCTGCAGAACAGAGACATGGTCATGCTTCCAGTGAGCAGTGTTCCAGCAGTCTGTGTCCCCTCTGCTTCCTTCTCCTTCCCATGCGCTTTTACTCTGTGCAATGGCCAATTTAGACGGATTTTATGATGCTACAAACTGTAAAATGTGACTTTATGTGTCAGTAAGGAAGAAAGAGAAATTCCTGACAACTGTAATTGTAAGATTACAATTTACCATCCAAATTTCAAAGATGTTAAAATGTGAAGGAAATAAAGCAAATTCAGCACATCTCCTGGGGAAATATCAGATGCCACACTTCGCAGTTACTGAGGAAGTACGGAAAGTGGGCACCTGAAAAGAGGAGTTGGTGTCACTTCGTTTCGCAGAGGTTATTATTTACCAAATAATCCAGCTGATTCCGCTTTGTTCTGAAGGGGCAGACTTTGCCATAACTGTGACAGCTGTCTCCTGAGCTGTAGGTGGGGATGGGTGGCCGGGGATGGGGTGGGCGGGGGGTGACTGGTTAGGGTAAACAGGTCATGACTGTGGGCGAAGCGACATGTGCCAAACTCACTAATGCCACTTCTGTGTAAGAAAGTCGTCAGACAAGTAAAGCTACTGGCATCATCACCCCCCTGGGGAAGACTTCTTGGTCACTTTTAAGGATTCTAGAAAATAGTAAAAGAAACCCAATGAACAGAAAATGCTCATTAAAAAGAAAATTCTCCCCTTCTTACTAACTTGCCTCGCTTTTTAAATTTTTATGTCTTTGTGTTTAAAAATGTTATTTTTCTCTAATAACAAAATGCATGTAGAAAACTTATAAAAGTTTCATTAGGTATAACAAAATTAAAACTATACAGAGATAACAGTATTTCCTTTTCATCTTTTCAGAGTTTTTTTTAATCTTCACCAGAGGACATTTTTTATTGATTTTAGTGAGAGAAAGGAAGAGAGAGATGAGAGAGAGAGACAGATATGAGAGAGATAGACAGACAGACAGGCAGGTAGACATTGGTGTCAGAAACACCGATTCCCTGCCTCCCATATTTGCCCCGACTGAGGAATCAAACCTGCAACCTACATACTTGCCCTGACTGGGGATCGAACCCACACCCATTTGTCACACAGGACGACACTCCAACCACCTGAGATGCCCAGCCAGGGCTCTCCTTTGTCTTAAACACGACTTTAAACAGATAGTAATCAGAATCACACCACACAGACAGTTTTACAGTCTGCTTTTTTTTTACCCAACACTGTATTGACCCCATCCATGTATACAGTTTTTGATACTAATTCAAAATAATAAATTAAATGCAAAAGTGCTGAATTTGACCTTTTAAAGTCATTTAGCTGTGGCAACTTCTAATTTGTAGGCTTCCTTTGACTTAGTTCAAGGTCATGATTATATATTCCAAATTTATTTCCTTCATACAAAATGTTGGGACGCAACTGAGGTTGAGCAAAAAGCTGAGCAGAATCACAGTTCACATGCAGCCCCAGTAAAAGCTAAGGCAACCCCTCCTGCTGAAACACGTTTCTTGGTGACATGCCACCCCTGGCCAGTCATCCCACAGTATCTGTACCCTGAATTTACAGCCAAAGGGGAGCCAGGATCTGGAGTTGCTAGTAAGACCACTCTCTACACTTTACATGGTAGACTTCAATTTCAAAGAGCTTCATAAATATCAGAGATAGTAAAACGAAGTATTATGCCCTGGCCGGTGGCTCAGTTGGTTAGAGTGTCACCCCATACACCAAAAGGTTGTGGGTTCAATCCCCAGTCAGGGCATACACAGGAGGCAACCAATTAATGTTTCTCTTTCACGCTGATGCTTCTCTCTGCCTCCTTCCTCTCTAAGAGCAATGAAAAGGAAAATGTCCTCAGGCAAGGATTTTTTTTTTTTTTAAAGATTTTATTTATCTTTTAGAGAGAGGGGAAGGGAGGGAGAAAGAGGGAGAAAGAGCAATGTATGGTTGCCTCTCACATGGCCCTCACTGGGGATCTGGCCTGCAACCCGGGTATGTGCCCCGACTAGCAATCGAACCGGGACCCTCTGGTTCCCAGCCTGCGCTCAATCCACTGAGCTACACCAGCTAGGTCGGGCAAGGATTTTTAAAAAATGATTATTTAGTACCTAGTCCCTTAATTTTTAATATTTTTCTAAAAAACTTGTGTCCACTAATACCACCATCTGATTTTACGGTATTAGCACTCTGGCCTGAGCCCCAGGGAAAGCTGCGTTCCCTGGAAGAAGCTGCGGCCCTGCGGTGCTGTGAAGGAGGCCGCTGCGGATGAGCACTGTCTGTATGGGAACAGGACCTTTGCTCACAGGGCCCCTCAGCTGCTGCTCACCGCCCAGGATTCAATCGTATGTGAAATGACCTCATTTCATGACCATGAGAGGCCATGCCCGGCCACTCCTGTGCACCCTGGATGCGCGCTGTTAGCATGGAAGTGCACGTCAATGATGGGGAGGGCGCTACCCAAGACCTGACGTGAACGTCTGCCGGTAGCCAATTACACCTACTTTATTTTGCCTGAATATTTATGCGTTTAGCTCTAAATATTTAAAGTCATTCTCTTTAATATCTTTCTAAAACATGTTCATGTAGGCACACTCTCCCTCTCAGGAGCCTGCCCATGCCTTTCTTCCCCCACAGGCGTGCATCTTCACTTTCTCCCCTAAACTCTAAGGGTCCCCGCGAGACCTGCTGCCAGGGGAGCAGCGGGCAGCGGCAGCCTGTCCCGGGCTGACCCCCGAACCTGTCTGCAAGGCCCCCTTTTCTCTGCCATTTCAGTAAGCCAACAGAGGCCCCGCCTGGGCTCGCTTCTGTCACTGACTTTGACTTCTCAGTGGGCCAAAGCAGCCCTGCCTGGGCTCTCCTGCTGCTTCTTCGATCTTAAGTCCTTCCTTGTCTCACTGACTCCAGCTTTAATCAATGTGCTCTCAAAAAAAAAAAAAAAAAATTAGCATAGAAGAAAACAGGTGAACGACCAACCACCTGAGCAATCTGGGATGCCAGGGATGAGGGGTCTGACAGGGATGCCAGGTCGGCGAGGTCAGTTTTCTCACCCCCCGTCAGAGGCCAAGCAGCAGTGGACGGTGTTTTACGTGGGGCAGAAAGACAATGGTGACTCCCGTGGTCAGCAGGCCCGGTTCCAAATCCATTCTGAGCACTTACACTAGACTTCATAAAAAATGATCAAACTATAGCGCTAGAAAAAGGTTACCTTCACTTAAAAGGTGAATAGGGATGAAAATGTCTTTAAGCTACTACTTCACAACTTTTTGACCAAAGTCCTTTCCCAACCAGTTACAAATGAGAACTTTTCATCAACTTTGATTTGCAAGTGTCCAACCTTGTCTACAGGACAAAGCAGCAGCTGCACAGTCCCTGCCCTCCGTTTCCAGGGAGGATGTCTGATCCGGGCTGCCCATCCCATTTTACTGGCAAATACATAGCAGTCCTTATACTAAAGCTACGTTTTACTTTAATAATATCTCTAATTTTAATTCAATAGTATTTCCATTTAAATAAATAGTAATTTTTTTCTTTGAAAATATGACTCACTTCTCCATTAAGCAAAGTTTCTCCCCACCGGAAGAACAGCAACTCTAAATCCCTGGGGAAGAAGAGTCGGCGTAAGCATCTGCTGCCCCGCGGCGCTGAGCCACAGCCCTGCACACAGCAGGCCCGGTAAAAACTGTCGTCACGTCAACGACACCTGCAAATGTCCACTAGGGCAACTGCGCATTCAGTCCTCAAATATTTCTCATGTATCTCTCTCTGCAAGATTGTACGGACTTTGCAGAATGACCTGTTCAACAGGGAATATAAGTCTAGGACAGCTTCCTCAACAAACTGAAACTTAAAATTAATCACTGTCGCAACAACCCAATGGTGCCACTTCCTTTCCTCTCTGGTTGTTTGGGCTGAATAGCTCTACTTTTTCTTCTTCTTCTTCTTTTTTTGGAGCCGTGATGTTTAGGTCCTGTTCACTTTGATTTTCTCTCCATTTCTTTCCTAAAAGTGCTGATTTATTATGTATTTGGAAAATAATAATTATTTTTTTTATTGCCTTTAGAGAGAGAGAGGATGGAAGGGAAAGAAGAGAGAGAAACACAGATCGGTTGCCTTCTTGTATGTGCTCTGACCAGGGACTGAACCTGCAACCTGGGTATGTGCCTCGACCCAGAACCAAACCTGCCACCATTTACCATATTTTTTTAGACTACAAGACGCACTGCCCCCCAGATTTGGGAGGAAAATGGGGGTGCATTTTATAGTTTGAATGTAGCTTACCTGGCTTTTTACAGTGGTGAAATATTATGTTATTTATGTTATTCAATATTTTACCACATTTTTTGCTTCAAAATTTTTTTTCCTATTTTTCCTCCTCTAAAACTCAGGTGTGTCTTATGGTCTGGTGCGTCCTATAGTTCGAAAAATACAGTAGTTTACAGGATGACACTCCAACTACGCCACACGGGCCAGGGCTATTTGGAAAATAATTAAAATTTAACTAGTTTCCAGATATTTTATGGAAATTTCTCCACAGCCTCTCTGGCTTCCTATAACGCCAGGGTGGGCTGTCTGAGCCCAGGGTCCTTGTTCTGACTTGCTATACAAAACTCTTTTAACATCACGGTTGAAAAACAGGTCTGTCCTGCATCTATCCTGATCTCCTTTGCACATCTAATAACGAAGGCGCCCTTCTGCCTTCTCCCCACCTGCCATTCCATGCAGCTCGCCTCTCTCTTCTCACTCTGCACCCACATCTGCTGTTTACAGTGCAGCAGAGGTACAGGTGATTATTAGAGAGCCATGCTTGTCCCACCTGCACCTGGAACACAGGTTGGAAGGGAGCAGCTCTGTGAAATCGCTTTGTTACTATAGGAACAAAGACCGGACTTCTTAGTGTATTTGTCAGTTAAGATGACTTCCAGCAACAAACTCGGCGGAGGCTGGGAATTCGTCTCATCCCACACAGAAGCCAACACCGAGGCCCGTGTCTTAAGTCTAATCCTCCTGCCATTAGACCTCTCTTAGAACCAGAAGCCCTGTGCTCCCCTGACAGGCTGCTGTAGTCCGGCCTTCACTGCCAAGCTCGGGTTCTCCGCCCCAGCAAAGGCCGCAACACACCATCCCCAGCACGCACAGGGCGCGGAGCTACTCGATTGCAAAGAGATTTCAACATCTCCCTACGCCTCCCCCATGCCACGCTGAACCACGTTCTCCTTCCTTTAGGGTAAACACTCCAGCCACCTCAGCTGCATCTGAGTCGGTTAACAAGCCCTCAGGGGAAACCATTACCCTCACTGCCTTTAGAAATAAGCCCCGGTCCTTACACTGAAGGGAGCCAGAATGCGCCTCATGTTTTCCACAATATGCAGGGCTCCCAGGATACTCCCGCTGCACTGGAATATCCAAAGCGCCAGCTCAGTGAAATCAAGTTTTGCTGGGCTTTACTGGTGGCCAGTTGAGCCTCATGCTAAAGTGAGGAGTTACTGGGCTAAAGAGGGGGAGGTTCTCACTATGGCCATGGCTTTCTGGAAGTTTATCTGTGTGGCCTCTCTCAAAGGAAGGAGTGCGACTGGGCCACGTGTGAGGAGTAAAGCAAGACTTTCGTGTTACTGAAAAGCACATTGGTTCAGTGGGCTAAGAAGAAAGTTTCAATTCCAGGTCACTCACAGACTCCACAGGTGACTCTGCGAGGACGAGAGATAGATAGATAGATAGATAGATAGATAGATAGATAGATAGATAGAGAGAGAGAGAGAGTTACAGTTTTCTGTACCTAATCAACCTCCAACTCCTGGCCATTCTTCCTTCAGAATCAGTCCTGAAGTGCTAATTATGGCCTGAACACTTTGCTGAGAGTTTTATATACATTAGCTCATCAAATCTTTTTGATTCTATGCAATGAAATTATTCTTATTGCAACTATGAGGAGACGAAACAAAACTCAGGAGTTAAATTTCTCTCGATCAAATGGCTAGTAAGTGGCAGGGCTGGGGTCAGGCCTGAATCTATGGGCTTCCCAACCTTCCTCAGCCACCGCCCTGTCCAGCCTCGTGGAAAGCATTTGTACATAAGTCTATCACGATTTCCCAGTTCTCTTACAACCAATCTGAACTTTAGCTGATTTTTGTATTTTGGAGGAGGTGATCCCCCTCCTCTGAATGTCTGTGATGCTCACAATTCAAGAGTGAATTACACTCCGAGTAACACTGCTCGCCAAGTGTTTTACTTAAGTCAGTCTCCCTAACGGTGTGGCTTCGTTGAGGGCACACGCTGTATCTGCGGGCACTCTCCACCTGCAGCCTGACGCGGCAGAGTGCTGAGACGTTGCAGGACGTACACAGGACGACGACCGTGCTGCCACATGCCAGGAGCTGATCGAAGGGCCTTCCACGCAGTGACTTCCAGCTCTCACAGCGCCCTACAAGGTAGGCACTGGTGGGACCCCCCTCTGACAGGAGGAAAGCCCGGGCACTGGGTTCAAGCCAGTTACCCCACCTCCAACAGCTAGGAAGTGACAGAGCTGGGGTTCAAACCCAGGCAGTCCGGCTTCAAGACCCACACTCTTAACTATTAGTTAAAATGCCTGAGACCATTCAAAATAGCATTGTGTCAGCAATGAAGAAACAGAATGACATGAAATGCCAATAACCAGTAGAAGGAACCAAGAAGAGAACAAGACAATTTCGTTTCGGAAACTACCCCTTACTGGAGTATCCCGTTCTATAGCACCCTTCTTAAACATATCGGAAGAAAAAAATCGATTATTTTTCCTAGTATCACAAACTTATTTTAAGTCACTAATAAGCAAGGAAAACACATTTCCCAAAAAGTCAGTAAAATCAGCTCTCAACCAGCTAAAACATGAATTAATACCCCTAACCAAAACCAGTCTCTTTTGGGGATCCAGAACTGAGAAGCCTGACTTAAAGGAAAAATCAATCCTGAGGCTTCTTGATTTGTTATTAATTATATCCTTTAGACCCTTTGAAAAAAAACAAGGTACTCAAACCTTGCTGCTCTTGATCCATTAACAGGCACAGAATGGGATAAAGCAAAAGGGACCCGTGCGTGTCCCTGGACCAGCAGGCGTGAGCTGGAAGTCAGAAAAGCTGAATTGGTTGCTGGGGAGTGGAGGGGTGGAGTGGGAATGGGGTGGATGAGGGCCAGTGAGAAGTCAACTTACAACATCCTAAGCGCTAAGAGCACTAAGCTCCGACTGCCAACTGTGACAAACTGGGGTACAACATTTCTCTGCGACCGGTATGGAGGGACAGCCCGCCACCCTCTTATTCTCCCCAGCCCCGCCTCCACCTGTTGAGTGCCATGGTGACTGTAGCTCCCTGCTGCATCTCCTGAGAAGCTGCCACCGCGGCCTCTGCCAGTGACGCCACCGCCTGGGTGGCCTCGGACGCTTGCGTTGTCTGGATGGTCATCTCACCTCCTTGTAACGTGGCCCAATTTTGTTCCACCTGAAGCAGAAAGGACAGGATGGTAAAGAATCAAAGTCAAAAAAAGATTATGACATTTAAGTCACTTTTCTAATAAATTGCTATGTACTCAGCCAAATACATATACACTTTTAAATTAACATGGCTGACAATGTACAGAATAGGGATTTAGTATGCCATCTTTTGTGTGTGTGGGGGGAATTAGAATATATATTTGAACTTGCTTGTATTTGCATAAAGAAATTCTGGAAGAAACCATCGAAAATATTTTCCTTCGTTTGTGAGTTGAGGTGGGGTGGGGTGCAGTGGGGCTGTGGAAATAGCTTAAGTAGGAGACAGAAAACAAGATTTTCCACTGTATACTTTTAAATAAATTTTGAAATAGCTGAGCCATATCAATTAGTTACCTATTCAAAAATTTTAATTTAGACCATAAATGTAATTTTTAAAAACTTCAAACCGTACCAAAGGGAATATTATGCCAGTATTCTAGAACCTTTGCCCAAAGCCACTACTGTTACCTGTGTTTTCTCTCTATGTAAAGTACAGGCATATTTACATACACACACTCCTACTTCCCCCTTTCTACGCCTTTCTTTTAGAAAATAAAAATGGCAATATATTCTACATGCCCTTTTGTACCTTGCTTTCTTCACGAATAATACATCTGTTAAATGATTCCATTTTGGAACATGTAAAACTACTTCATTCATTCATGATTCATAATAATGGCTGCATAGCCTTGTATTATATAGATACATCATGATTTATTTAACCAGCCACCTTTTAATGGGCATTGAGGTAGTTTCCAGTCTTTTGCTATTATGAACAGTACTGTGATGAATAGCCGCAAACACTACTTTGCAATGTTTTATGTGAGTGTATTTATAAAGTCCTAGAGGTGGATATCAAAGTGGTTCTGTATTTTTCTTTTTGGTGGAAACTGCCAAATTCAGTAAGTAATTTAATGTAGCAAAACCTGTTTTCCTTTTAGTGAGTCAGAATTGTGAAGAAACAAAACACGCTATCTGGTGACAGAGCAGACCAGAGCTGAGCTTTGCTAGACCTCGCACAGGGTTTCAACAGGGCACTATTAACACTGGACCAGACAGTCCTTCGCTGCAGGAGGCTGTCCTAGGCACTGCAGATGTTTAGCAGCAGCAACCCCAGCTTCTGCCCGCTAGATGTTAAAAGAGCCCTCCCCAGTCATGACAACGAAAAATATCTTCAGACACCGCCACATATCCTCTCTGCGGGGGGTGTGTGGGGGGTGCTCCTGGTTGAGGACCAGAGATTTCAGTACAATTCTTTGCATTTAGAGGCTTCTCAGTTCTGGATCCCCAAATCCTACTACTTCAGCCTATTTTGCTCAACAATCACTGGTCGATTACTCTCCTTCGAAGACAAAAAGTAGCAGGGCAGGGAAAGCAATTTCTATCCCAAAATATGAGAGGTGATAAATGAGTCAGCTCAGGTGAAATATTTCTATGGACTCGAGTCCTTGGGACGTTAGCTGTGCTTATTGGAACTCCTGCTGTCCCTGCTTCACATCTCTGGGGCCCAGTAAACGGTTAACTTGTGCCCACATGTTCTTGTGTCCCAAAGAAAGTCCCACAATCTCTAGGAGAGGCAGATATTTAAAATGCCTCCTGCTTTGGCTCTATTACCATACTTAGATTATGACAAGGCTTCTCAGAATGTTTGTCAAAAGTCTCCCAGTGGATGAGACTCTTTGGAGGTACCTTACAGTTGCCCTGGGCTCTCACAGGCATAGACTGTGTCAGCAAGCCTTCAGGGCTTGTCCCTCAGGGGCAGAGACATCCTATTTCCTTCCCTTGGAGCTGCAAAGTTGCCCACTCAGGAACTCAAACAATGCCACTTTACAGGCAAGTTACACGGCCAATTTGTAGACGCCCATTGATTCCGATCAAAACATCAGTACAGGCTGGCCAGCCCTGTCACCTTTTGCCATTAAAAGTCTTCCTCTTTCTAGAGCTGCCCCTCGATAGTTTTGCCCATCCCACTGCTGAGCTGGCCTGGGGCAGCTCTCCCAAGTACTTTATACTCCAATGGCAGCAACTTAATATATAGACATTTAATTTTTAAAAATATTTATTGATTTTAGAGAGAGAGCAAGCGCAAGAAAGAGAAACATCTATTTGTTGTTCCACTTATTGATGCCTTCATCGGTTCCTTCTCGTTTGTGCCCTGAGCGGGGATCGAACCCGCCACAACCTTGGCGTATCAGGACGATGCTCTAACCAACTGAGCTACCCAGCCAGGGCCTAAGACATAGACATTTAGTTACAACTATGCATGTAGTGAAAATGGCATTAAAATGTTGCCATATACAGTATACTTTAAGGAAGTTAAATTATAGTCACGAAAGATTAATGGATGTTGGTAAAGGGTGGAAAGGAAGTAGGAAATGAAGCAGACAAAGAAATTTCTGTTGAAAAAAAAATGGCAGGTGATAAGTCAGCTTAGGTATTAACACTTCTTTGGAATTCCTATTTTTGAGTCTCAGTGCTTTAGATGTATTTGCTTGGGCTCTTGTTGCTCCCCCTTTCCATCTGTGCGGTTATCTACTCCTGGATGTCACCATGTCCCAGAGAAAGGGCCACAAGCCCTAGGAGGAAAAGATATTCAGAAGATGTATAGTTAGTGTTTAGGCTTTTCGGAAGGAGACCAACTACAGTGAGGCCCTTTAAACTGGGGCTACTCTCATCCCCTCTCCAGCTGGGGTGGGCCACCGGCGTGCGGCGCTGCCACACTTTCACAATGGGATGCGCTGCCTGTGCCGCTTCCTTGGATAGGAATGCAACTCCCAGCCTTCCTTCCTGTCCATCCTTCTAGTGTCTGAGCTCGGGGGAGACGGAAGGAGCCAAGGCAACACCACTCCCCTGCAGCCCGAGGTTCAGCGCCTCTCCTTCACGTTCCACGGCCCCCTGGGCTTGCTTCGTTAGGATCCGTGTCTCGCTGCCGTGTCCTGTGGTGTGTTTTTCTCCACCACCCACCTGTGTGCTCCTGAAGAGCAAGGGCAGTCTGTATTTTTCTGTGTCTACAGTGCCTGGCAAAGAAAGCGTGTGCTGAATGGATACGCGGGGAACCTAGTCCTTTGTTAATATTTAACTACTTGTTTTTTGGCCTACCTGTATTTCAGATAAATTGATATTCATTAAAAACCCCACCTACAATAACTTGTGCTACTTCTAAACTGTTCCATGTGTCAATGGTTCAGTTTAAAATTCATGTCTCTAATGTTCTTGTACTTTGGTTTTTCCTTCTTACAGACTTTTCTGATACTTAATGCAATTAATACCATCAATACGTTTTAATCACACAACAGAATAACTTCTGAAATCCATTTGTATTTATAAATATGCCATCAAAACTGAAATTGTATAAATATTTTGAAATTAACATACATAGTTGATTTCGTATTATTTTGAAATTCTTTCTTTGTTCATTTTGAAAGGTCTCTGTCCCTTGTTCTATGTCCTTAGTTTTAAGCTGCCTGAGGTCGGAGACTGTTGTTTGGATATGGGAGACCGTATTTACCAGAAGAGACAGGCCCCCGGTCAACCCTTCCGTTGGGGCTACACGGAACCACACAGAACCGACCAGACACCAAGGGCAGTGCGCTCCGATGACGGGAGCTCTCGCTGCCAAGGCCGTGCTACGACATGACCTTGCAACTTCTAAAAGTACGGCATCGTTTAGTTTTGTAAAGTACTTCCATTTTGGGGGAGAAAAGATGCTAAACACAAGGCAGGAGGATGTTTTTACTAAGTCACCTGATGTAATGTTTCATCGGCTTGGTGTGCTCTTATTTGCCTCAAGTCAGTGAGATGTTTTGACTAATTACAGTTCTTATGGCTCAAAACTAAAACACTAGCAACCATGTTAACATCTAAGAAATCAGAAGGCAAACAGAATTATATGAGTCTAAATCTAAAATGTTCTGTCACTTTCTGAGATAATCTATGTTTCTCTTCACATCTTTCTTGTTTTAATGGAAGTGTGGGAAGAGTTAGAATTTTTTTTATCTGACTGACTTTGGGTATCATATTTTCCATGAATTCTTGAATATATTAAGTGCCTTTGAATATGTGAAGTTATTTAATAAAATGGGTTTTAAAGAATTAGACTCTAGAGAAGTATATAAGAAACACAAGGTTACGTTCTTTAAAAACTACCAGGAAACATCCAATAGGGAGATATAGTTGGTAACTTTGACCAAGTCAAAAAGGAACAAATCTTGTCAATGTATTCACCAAGGCCTTCTCTACCTTTATTTTTATATTTATTTATTTATTTATTTAAATTGTATGTTTTCCCATTACCATTTTGTCCCTATCCTCCCCTCCCCCGCAAGCACCACGCTGTTGCTCTGCTGCTCTCACCCATGAGCCCTTTCTCATTTCCGCTCAGCCCTCCACCGCCAGCTGTCACCCTCTCCCTCTTTCACACTTCAAGGGGTGTCCTCTGATTCTAGTGTTTGGGAACTGATGGATTTTCCCTCTAGCTAATCCACACTCCTTCATAATGTTTACAAATTTAGGGAAGTAGATGTCCTGTTGTCCTTTCCCTTTCTACACTGAAAAACCGAAGCTAGCTCCTGCCCCAAACCTTCCCGGATTCCCTAGCTGTTAACATTCTCTCCTGAAGGCAGAGGCCACTCTGCAGCGTCGCTTACAGCCTGGACCACCGTTCATTTATGCAGCCATTTCTCACCCCCGCCAGACAGAAGCTCCTTTAGAGCAGGGTTCCTGTGTAAATCAGCACATCAGTTGCAACACAGCAGGGGCTCAATAAATGCTGGCTGACTGCGGAGCTCGGCCATGTCTCTCCTCATCTCACTAGCCACCAGACCTTCATCGTTCTCTCCCTTTCCTGAGACACACAAATGGAAGTGACTTGGGGCTGCTCTGAGTACAAATGCTCCATGGTTTGAAACAAGGGTGAGATAATTTAAACTTTATTTCTGATACTTCTCTTTGACATGTGTTGGCTACTTTTCAAACTGCAGGAATATAGCACGCGCTAGGGAAAAAGTCCCCAGTGACTTAATGAAGCCTTTCCTAAACGTCACTGACGGCTCAGCGCTCAGACCCTAGACAACGCATCGCCCAGTTTTAGCAGTCACCCTGGGCTCTGGGCAAGTCCCCTAGCCTCTCCCTGTCTCAGCTTTCTTGCTTATGAAGTGAAGATGATAGGAGAGCCCGTGCTTCACAGGGTCGAGTATTTAGCTTACCAAGCACTCCATAAAGGTTAACAACCCACAAGTGCCTTGATTTTGGTAGGGAAGGGTTTTCTTATGAAGCCTTTTCAAAGGCATGTTGAAAATATAATAGATCCTGTCTACTGATTTACAAATATATTTATCCCTTCAAAGAATGCTTTTTAGTCGGCTCTACTTTTAATGATCTAATTTTTTTTCATAAAGCCCCAAGATTAAATTCTTTGAGATTCACAGCATAAAAGTATTAAATGGAGAATCCCTTTTAATACTATACTATACAAAATGATATATTGCAAATGTATAACTGTAAATTCCTAACAGCTCTATGATTTAGGTCTAAATCATAAAGACCCACGAATTTCACCTGTTACAGTTAATAAACGCAGCATTAAATACACTTTGTAAACAGTGTAAATAAAATAACGCCACAATGTATAGGCCACTTATCGCCTCTTCACCTCTAGACCCTCACTCCCCCCTCGACTGTACGTTCAGGCATCTAAGCAGATGCAGACAGAATCCTCTTCCTTACCTCTCCATCTGCCACAGCAGAATAATTCACCTGGGCCACCGTGACTGTGGTCGGCAGTTCTGAAGCATCAGCCAATGTGGCTACCGTTGCCCCTGTACCAACCTAAAGAAATATATGGACAGTGATGAGGGGTCGGTCCGTGGATGACTCCTTCTTCTCCTTTACTCAGAGGTTAAGATTCATTTAGTCCCAAATTCAGCATAAATCACGATTCATATGCTTTGTAATGTGAAATGAGTTATAAAATCATATCTCAGGCACATGAGTTTCAGAGTTTTACTTCAACCAACTAAACCAGTATTAGAAGCTATCACATTTTACCACCAGGGCCAGTGTTAGTCAACCAACTTTTCATTTGCACTTCAATTTGAATTGTAGAGGTTCCCTATCTACTAACAAATCTTGCTTTATCTCAGAAGAGGTAATTCCGAAGAAATACATCCTGGTTGTTGACAAAGTGGAATGGTTATATTTTAAAAAGCCATTTTTATAGTGTTATTTTGGAAATGTCCAGATAAACTATTGATAGCTCTGTATTTGGCAATATTTTAGCAATATTTAAAAAACAATGAGAATATTACTTAAAAATCAATTTTAGGCAGGAAGATCTTGGGGAACAATCTAAAGTTCATACGAGAGTTTGCATAAAGAAAACTTTCTCCACTCTGAGGTGAGGTGCCCACTCACCTCTCTCGGAAACCCCACTCTGGTGACCACGAGGTCTACTCACCTGGATAAGTGAGACGGTGCCGTCGGGGTTACTAAAGGTCTGGACTACGGTCTGTGACGGCACAAGGTGAGCTATGCTGTGTGTGGTTGTGGCCTGTGTTTGCGTTTGCTGATCCTCAAAAGCGTATAGAAGGTCCTCCCGCCCGTGCTGTTTGTAACAGTTTTTAACTATGGTCCGTAATGCTTGGGTCCATGAAACCTGTCACCAAAAGGCCAGAAAAGCACTTTAAGTCACAAAGAATGTTGGTTATTCAGTTCCACTGTGGAATAAGCAGCTGATCATTTATCAAAACAAACCAAACCTCGCACAGAGTAAATCTTAGGATTATTTCTGAAAGACTGATTCTGGCACAAAGAAACTCAGTACCAAGCATTGGGTTGGCTAAAAAGTCCGTTTAGTTTTCTTCCATTAAATAAAAGACATAGTTTTCATGTTCACCAATAACTTTATTGATTTGGGTATTTTGAGTATGGCCGCTATCTCCTGAGTGGTATATGGTATAACATTGATTGTTCTCAATTAATGTCTCTATTTGATCGCTATGAACTTCATCTGGTCTACTCGACCGTGGAGCATCCTCAAGCGAGAAATCTCCAGCATGAACTTCACAAACCAATTTTGACACATTCGATGAGTCACACACCTTCTCCATACACCACACAAATCTTTTTTTGCATTTCAGTTGCATTTCTACTGAAATAATAAAGGCACAATATGTGGAAAATGTTGCATATTTTCTTCCATCTTCAATATTAAAATGGCTACACAAAAAGTCACCAATTTTGATGTTTTTATTTTTAAATGCATGCTGATATGACAGCTGTCACAATACAATCTAACAAAACTGTTTCAAATGAAGTTAAACACTGCCAAGTGCTACTACAGCCATCTCATGGAAAAAAACAAATAAACTTTTTGGCCAACCCAATATCAACAATTCCCCTCTTTTGGATTTAAATACTTTATTCTAACCTGAAGCCAACTTTTTTTTTTTTTGGATGAACTTTCTTTTTTTAAAGACTTTATTTATTTATTTTCAAAGAGAGGGGAAGGGAAGGAGAAAGAGAGGGAGAGAAACAGCAATGTGTGGTTGCCTCTCACATGGCTCCCACTGGGGACCTGGCCCGCAACCCAGGCATGTGCCCTGACTGGGAATCGAACCGGCAACCTTTTGGTTCGCATCCCGCGCTCAACCCACTGAGCTACACCAGCCAGGCCCCAACTCTTATTAATATTTTTAAATGTATTGATTTTCAGAGAGGGAAACATCAGCTTGTTGCTCCACCCATCCATGCCTTCATTTGTTGACTCTTGTAGGTGGCCTGACTGGGCATCGAACCTACAACCCTGGTGTATCAGGATGACGTTCTAAACTACTGAGCTATTCAGCCAGGATTTGAGAACAACTCTTAACTTTTCACAAAAGGTTACTCTTTTCTCAAATTTTTAAATTAAAATTCTCAATTTCCAAGCTAACCAAAAATGAATATTCAGAAAAAGGGATAATCTACTTCAGTCTTTCTTCTTTTCTATCTGCTGACTTGGCCAACTTTATATCTAATTCCATATTTGTATTTTTCAACAGTGATTCTTCCTAACCAGAAATAAGGATATTTTTAGGTTTTCGAAGCAATTACTAATTTGACTGTGAGTTTCTCCAGTTTTCCCAAGCACCTCATAAAATGAAAACTGCTCCAAGGGGCCACCACGCAGAGAGAAGTGTACATTCTCGGCCTCATCTCCAGTCTTCACTGCGATGGAGTGATGAATGGAAAAGGCCATCAGCCAGGGAACATCAGGCTGCTTTTGGGGGACAGGTCTGACCACCACACAAACGTTTCCAGACTTCTTAGCACAGGAAGACGAAAGACAGAAACCAAGGGGGCTGGTTCAGAATGGAAAAGCCACAGGCACCTCAGGCCAGAGGAACACTCACCCTCTGCTTTTGCTCTTCCGTGCGGACATCGCTTCGGACATTTGCCCACGGGATATCTTCAGGCCACCAGATGGGCTTGCAGCTTTCTTTGCCCCAGCCTGGTTTTCCCCGACCTGTGGAGTACTTGAGCATCTCTGGAATAAATGCCCGAAGCTGGGCCTGAAAGACAAGAGTGTGGTCAGCAATAGTCTTGAAAGATATCTAGGGTGTGTCTGTGTCTTCCACCAAATTATATCGATAAAGTAAACCTTAAGCTGTACCTCACAGACTTGTTCCTATAAGATCAAGAATACTTGCCTCCAGCCCTGGCTGGTGTAGCTCAGTGGATTGAGCGCGGGCTGGGAACCAAAGGGTCCCGGTTCGATTCCCAATCAGGGCACAAGCCTGGGTTGTGGGCCAGGTCCCCAGTGGGGGCCAAGTGAGAGGCAACCACACATTGCTGTTTCTCTCCCTCTCTTTCTCCCTCCCTTCCCTTCTGTCTAAAAATAAATAAATAAAATCTTAAAAAAAAATATTTTGAAAAAAGAATACTTGCCTCCAAGTTTGCTTTCTGCCTCCTAAGATACTACTAACCCTATAGTTTATTTCCTTTCTACAGCTTCCACACATTTAAGGTGTCCAACAAAGTCACCGTGTTTTTGACATTATTCTGGAAGTAGTAACCAGGGCAATTAGAGAAGAGGGCAATAGGAGGTCTGCAGCGCGCACATCATTATTATGTGTAGATAAAATTACTGTGTGTCTGGAAAACCTAGAGAATCAACTGAAAGACCACTAAAAAAATAAAAGAATTCAGTCCTGGCCACATGGCTCAGTTGGTTGGAGTGCTGTTCCGTGAACCAAGGTTGATGGTTCGATCCCTGGGACAAGGCACATGCCTCGGCTGTGGGTTCAGCCCCTGGCTGGGATACAAATAGAAGACAACGAATTGATGTTTCTCTCTCACATCAATGTTTCTCTCCTTCTCTAAAAGCCAATGCAAACATGTCATGGGTGAAGATTAAGAAAAAAAAAAAATGAGTAAGGTAGTTGTTTACAAAATATATGAAAATACTTAGGCTTTATTTAATAAATAGGGAAAACAGCCCTAAAATTCTAAGAAGTTTGGAGTAAGCCAGCCAATGCCTATGAGTGTGACACAGAGAGACTTGGAGTGTGTGTGCCCTGAAAACATGACGGACTGAATTCATTCGGGCTTCTGTCCCACACTGAATCCAGAGCAAACAGGTGGTAAACCAGAGGGAACTGCCATTCTTTCTGGCAAGAGAAGCAGTGTATCAAGTGATGATCTTCCTCCCCAGACCTGCTTTCCCTATACCCTGGACGTCCCAGAGATGCAGCGCTCCAGAGATGAGCCCTGTTGTCCAGCTAAGGTCACGTCCACACGGGCACTACAACTTCTTAAGACCAAAAGGAGAGGATGACTTTAGCAATGAGTCAGACCCAAGGACATGAGCCTGTAGTTGTAAAACAGAAAAAGAAAAAACCAGAATGGGGAATATTAAAGTATTAATGAGAGATGAGTGCAGCAACACTTTTATACTGAAGAGGCTATTTAAAGATCAAGTGTCCTTACTTAAATGTTATTTTACCAGAAAACGATACAAACTGGCACATAATAGGGAATCATGAATCCAAGTGAGCAATGTTTACCTAATCAATAAAACGATGGTTGACAGCGTTTTCGTCGCTAATTCTTGTGCCACGCCTGCCCTGTCGCCCCTCTTTCTCAGTCCCCCCTCTCCCAGACAGTCTCCTGCCTACAGGACATGATATAATACGCTCCGCGTATATTTGGCTCTGCGGCATCAGGCAGCAGGCTAATAGAAATGTATCCATTTGCAAACCCAGGCTATCAGCTGGCTCATGAGGTCACTCCTTCAGTTATTTTAAGAAAGTGCATCTCAAAGTCACTTTTCCCTTTATCCTGGCTTCCTGGGAGTATGTCCTTTTCTAGTCTCAGAGAAGGAAAAGGCTTAACCCTGACACACAATATTTCCATTTCTTCATATTGAAACAACAACAACGTTTTGTGCAGAGGCAGAAACAAAATCAACTGATATCATAGACTTTCATAAGTCCCCCTACCTTTTCATCCCAATAACAGTCTCCAAAAGGGGATTTCTTTATGTCCACACTAAGTAGAGTCTGGAGATAATGAAACAAGAAGGCTAAACTTCTCTAACAAAAGACTGAAGTGTCCAGCATCTTGAGGTTGAAAATACGTGGCTGACAAGACTGCTGAAATCCTACTTGGAACCCCATAAATTCTCCAGTTCTGATGATTTTCTCAGTTTCTGACTCCCCAGCCATTTGCACCGCAGTTTCCCACGCTCCTCAGTTCTGGGTCACCCTGGCACCCGGCTCTGGGCACCTTTTCAGCCCCTCAGTCCGGCTTTGACTCTCTCCCCACCCCAGGCCTTCAGCTGGGTTTCGAGAGCTCACTGGTCACTTGAAGCGTGGGCACAGCACCAGCCTATTCATTTAAACCTTCCACCCGCCTCTCCAACCACTTGTCTTCCCAACGTCTTTGTCTTTGCCAGGAGAACCCCACCTCCCTCCCCTAGATATCCAAGCTCAAAATGACAGCTTTACCCTTTCCCTTCAACACCCATCTAGCCACTCACTGCAAGTCCCATTCTTCTTCTGTGAGATGTCCGTGGTACGCATGCCTTCTTCTCCAGTCCCCCCTTCACAGCCTAAGGCTAGTGTACCCTTCTATTTGGCTTTCTTGGGGAACTCCTCACTCTTCCTCATCACACACAGCCTTGACGGGGAAGTTCCCTAAGTGTTACACAGCTCCAATGCTCAAAACCCTTCAAATGGCCTTTCGCTATTAACTAAACTTGACTCCTCTGTCCAGCGTTTTTGGCCCCCCACTACCACCAGTGCCCACTAATTCCCACCAGGTAGCCTTGGTCCTCACTAGGCAAGTGTCCGCACTCCCCCGTTAACTGCTGAGCTCATTCTCGCTTCTACGCCTCTTGCTGTGACCCTCTCACTGGACTTCTCCCTCGTGCTGCTATTCCAGTGGCTGCTCATTCCTAGGTGCTCGGCATCCTGTGTGAAATGTAGCTTGACTACTTTTTTTTTTTTAAACATTTTATTTATTTATTTTTAGAGAGAGGGGAAGGAGAAAGAGAGGGAGAGAAACAGCAATGTGTGGTTGCCTCTCACATGGCCCCCACTGGGGACCCAGCCTGCAACCCAGGCATGTGCCCTGACTGGGAATCAAACCGGGACCGCTTGGTTCCCAGCCCGCGCTCAATCCACTGACTTACACCAGCCAGGTCTTGACTACTTTTTGAGTCAGCTTTTTGCATTCATCAGTAAAAACACGGGCTCTAGACTCAAAGAGTTAACTGTGAACCTCAACTTTCTCTGAACCTTAATTTTGTCAGTTGCAAAACAGTAATGATAATGGCAAATATACAAGGTCTATCGAGAGGATCAGAGATGGCCAATAATACATAGTGGCTTTGCAATAACGGCAGTTTTAGTTTCTTTATTATCATTACTTCAGGTATCAGCCATCTTTTCAAATTAAAATAACCAACTTTCTGAGAATGGTTTCTAAACCCACTGTGATATGCACTAAGATGATCCCTGGTTTTTCAAGGCAGGTGTAGTGGAAAAAGGCAGAAGAGGGCCCAAGGCTAAGCTGGTATGTGTCCGTGTAAACACGACTGCCTTTGAGAAATAAAGAATGCCAGAACCCAGAGGGAGCGAAGTGACCATCCAGGCCAATTCCTTGCCTCGAGGAAGCCAGCTATGACCAACTGACCCCAGTGCATAGGTGCTTTAGGTGATCTGTTCTGCTGTATCTTTGAGCATTTAAAAAAAAGTGTACAAGCAGATTCCTAATGGAAATCATCGGAAAATGGGACTCAAGTGTAGCCGTAATTACAGAAAAGAGAGAACTAGGAAACCTCTCAAAGATGTTTTGTGTGCTAGAAATCTCTGGATGGGAAATGTTTCAAGCTCATAGGAAGGAGAGAGTAGAGGCTAATGTGAAGGCAGGAGAAACAGAAGGAGCACACACGGAAGGTTACATCCACAGGCAAAAATCCCATTAAGATAAAAAATAGAACCAGAGTGAGATTAACTGCTGGTACAAGTTCCTAGTCAGAGGCAAATCTTAGCTTTTTAAAGTACTAATTATCAACTGTACAAAACTTCTCCTTTATCGAAACAAGAAGTAAAAAGCACCTTCTAATATAAATGTTCACTTTTCAAGTCTGTTCACTTTGGGGATGAAGGACATTAAAAATGCATAGAGATGATCTGACTTCGGTGAAAAGGGCAATTTTCCACCAGACTATCCTTATCCTGTCCCGAGGAAACAATGCTAAGGCTAAAGGGACTATCAATAAGGGAAATGAGGTGTCCGGTGGAGAAAGAGTTAAATGATTCCCTTCCAATTCAGCACTGTGCTCTCATTACCAGTTGGATTAATTGCTGGTCCTGGAGAGTTTTGGAAACCCAAGCTACTCAATGTGCTTGTTAAAGGAGGTTTGTCTTTAATCCGCAGGGGAGACAATCAACAGGATCAGCAAAGGTAAAGCCTCCCCTCCCTCTCAGGCTGTCCTCTAATTGGGCCGCGAGAAGCTTTCCAGGCCCTCTCCGACGTTAGGGCTCTAGATAGGCTTCGGGCGCCCGGCTTCATCAGCAAACCCGCCAGAACCAAGCGAAGAGCAGAGACCACCGCTCCGTCCACAGCACATTCAGCAAAGAAAAGAGAGCAAATCCATGCCAGCGGCAGTCAAAAGGAAAGATGATATGGAAACCGCAGATGGTTTAATTAAAAAAAAAAAAAAGTTTTCTAAAACACTAAAATGTTTAACCTGGCCAAAAGGACAGCAATTCTTACTCTCCTAGAAACTTCCACTGGTAAATCCAGTCAGTTCTTTGCTGTCCAATACTGCATTACCTTTACACGTTTCCAAATACCATGCCCCTCTCGTTCTCTCTTCGTTCTTCATGTGCTCTAGTCTAGGGATTTTGAGGCTCCTGATGTTCATTTAGGTTCAGTTTCCAAAGAAAAAGCCTTTTAAACCAAAATGTCCGCCAACTCCACCTCACCCAAAGAGGTCAAAGAACATGTAATAAATGTACAGAGAAGGCGGCTGAACTCAAACCGTGTTGAAAGGTGATGTATTCTATAGCTTACAGGAAAACAGGCATGTGGCAGGGAAGGAAAACTCGAGAATGTTCAGGCTGTGGCTTCGTTATTTTCATTTAAACTATGAACTTCCAGGTTGACATACCCAACCATAGTCAAATAAATATTTAAAGGGCATCAGGGAGCAAAAGCAAAATGATTTTTTTGCTCACTATTTGGAATTGTCTGTACCACTGACTTGAGTTCACGAGAGATAATGAAAATGGCCTTCCTTATTAGAAACGCCAACACTATGTCCGCATTTCCTAGTAGTGCCGGCAGAAACACTGGTTTCTCTACCTCATTTTCCTGCGAAACATTCCTATAGCAACATGGGAAGAATAACTTTGGAAGGAAAGATAAGTTCAGAGAATGCAAGGGACAACCAATGAAGATACTCATTTAGAGACTCCTATCTATTTCAAGCCAATACTTCTGCCCCTTACCTTCACATCCAGCAAACTACCAAACTGTCTTCCTCTCATTAATCAAATGCTCCTAAAATTCTGCCTTCTCTTTGAAAGAGTCTCAGACTGGTCAATTTCTGCTAGCTTATCCCAGATGTATTCTTTTGTACAAAAATTTAAGTAACATAAAGTCAAAGCCGTCTTTTCAATCCATTCTCCCCCAATCCAGTCACCTGTCCAGGGCACAAACGGTACCGTATCGTACACATTTTAATGTAACTCACTTTCCCCACTCAACATATCACCATAGAGATCTTCTCAAGGTAGTACAACTAGAATCATCTCATTAAAAGATAATTGCCCAGTATCTAAGGTATAGAATTTTCCATTTTACTAAAGCATTCTACTGATAAATATTTAGGTTGTTTACAATGCTTGTACATGCTTCTTTGTGCGTACACGTGTGCAGAATGTACTTCTCAAGCATACAAGTGGAACCGCTGGTTAACAAGGGTACACGCACTTAACATTTTAAAAGATACCGCCCACCTATCCTCCAAAAAGACGTCGCCAATCTGACTCACACCAACGGTGCAGGGCAGTCCTCGTTTTCCCCCACGCCCTCCCTCGCATTTCATTATTACCAAGCTTTCTTTTTTTGGCTCATCGAATGTGGGAGAAATTGTTTATTTTAATTTTCATTACTAATGAGGCTGACAATCTTTTTACATATTTACTGATTGTTCTTTCTCTTGTAAACTGGTTAGAATGCTTTGCTTATTTTTCTAATTATCTTTTTCTTAATGTGAAGAAAATATTAAATCTGTTCTGGATATTAATTCTTCATCATATAATTTGCAAATATTTTCCCCTGGTCTAGTTGTGTCTTGAATATGAAATGTATGAGCCTATCCCCTTCCCTTAGTATTCCTGAATATACTCTTATTTTTTACTCTACTCAAAATAAGCTATGTTCTATTTAAGAACACATCCAATTTTCTGTTACCTTTACATTCGCTTAATCTCATCCTTTCTACCTAATATTTACAAAATGTGGAACAGCATCACTTATAAAAGCATTTTTTATAATTTCAGAAAGTAAGGAAATCCTACTTGGCATATAGATTCAGGACACTACCGTAAGGAGAAGCGGTTTCAAACTGCTACCCACACAGTGATTCTCTGAGTTGGCTATACGGTAGAATCACTGGGGAGGTTAAAACTACAGATGCCCGGATCTCATCCCCAAAGACCCTGATTTGATTGGTCTGGAGTGTGGCCTGGCACTAGGATTTTAAGTTCCCCAGGTGATTCTCTTGTGCAGCCAAGACAGACGACCACTAAAACAGAATAGTTTTTATACAGCCCTTCTTAAAAATATTTTTCGGAGTTGGGATAAAATATACACAACATAAAATTTAGCATTTAAACATTTTTTTTTTAATATCCTCACCTAAGGGCATGCTTACTGATATTTTTAGAGAGGGGGGAGGGAGAGAGAGAATGAGACAAAGAACATCAATGAGAGAGAGAAACATGAATTGGTTGCCTCTGAAACCCACAACCCAGGCATGTGTCCTGACCAGGAATCGAACCTGCAACCTTTCGGTTTAAGGGATGACGCTTCGGCCAACTGAGCCACACTGGCCAGAATGAATTTACCATTTTACTGTGTACAATTCAATGGCATTAAGTACATTCATAATATTATACAACCATCACTGCTATTTCCAGAACTTATTCATCATCATCCAATGCAGAAACTCTGTACCCATTAAACAATAACTCCCCACTTCTACTTTCCCCAGCCGCCGGTGTCCTCTATTCTACCTTCTGTCTCTGTGAATTTGCCCATTCTAGATAGCTCATGTAAGCGAAACCACACTATATTTGTTTCACTTAGCATGTTTCTACTCTTTGAGTAGAAGAGGCCAGACCTATGCTTTTTCAAAACAAAACACTCAAAAAACCTAAATTGAAAACTAATAAACGTTTTGTAAGTAAAACACGTCAAGTCCTGTAACCCGTGAGTAACTTCTCCCTAATGAAGCGATCACTGTGCTGAAGCTTTCTGAAGGCTTCTTGGAAAACTGGGAAGAACTGCTGTCCCATTGCATCATCATTCCGAGGGAATACTGAAGCAACAAATATCGCCCCAGTGAGAGTAAGAGGAGGACAGGAAGTTCAAAGTGGGCAGAGTGAAGAGACACCAGAAAAAAGAGTGAGTTTTAAGTAATAAGACTGAACTGGTCTTTCCAGAGATATTTCTTCTATAATTATAATCTTTGCCTGGATCTCTTCTAACACAAATTCCCAAGAGATGTACAACCTCCTAAGAACAAAAGAATCTTATAGGACTCAAGTGTGGTAAAAAGCGGAATTGATTTGCTACTAGTAAAATCATAATTATTGTTTAAAGACTCTTCATAAAAGAATTAACCCTTTACACTCCAAGAATAGTCTGGGAATCAGCAGCTTTGGCATCACCTGGGAGCTTGCTACAAGGCCAGGATCTCAGGTCCCACTCCAGACCTCACTGCTGCACAGCCTGCATTTAAATAAGCCAGACTCTCAGGCGACTCCCATGCATGCTGAGTTTGAGGAACACAATTAAGTCCATCCTCTGGTCTCTGGCCTGTAGTATTTCAGAAATTTTGCTAACGTGACTTTCAAAATCTCTGAAAAAGATGACTCTATTATTTCTTTGTCAATGAATTCTGGGGTTGCAGAATCGACAGCAAATGAAAGAGTTCTTCTGCTAAGTCTATTTCAACCTCTCTCACTTCCCATGTGAGGAGGTGGACAGATTTGGGAGTTCTGTCTAGCAAGCATTCTTCGAGTTGCCTAGTTTTCATTATTTCACTAAAAATACTACAGATCTATGTGTTCTTTTCCCCACACATAAAAATAAAAGAACTTTATCAGGATCAAGATATATTAATAATATGAAAAACAGAAGTTTTTCAGATAAACATTTTATTTACTAATATAGATTTATACTTTTAACATAAACAAATGAACAAAAAACAACACCACAAAGCTGCTTCCTAAAAGAACGAGGACATTCTGTTCACACACAACTTAAGGTATTCTGTTATAAGTAATTTTAATTTGTGTTAGGCGACAATTTTGATAGTTGTTAGAGTAAGTAAAAAAATTCTTTTTTTAAAAAAAGGATTTTATTTATTCACTTTTAGAGAGGGGAAGGCAGGAAGAGAAACATCAATGTGCGAGAGACATGTTGTCTCTTCCTCACCCCCAACTTGGGGACCTGACCAGCAACCCAGGCATGTGTCCTGACTGGGAATCAAAGCAGTGACCTCTCTGTTCACAGGCCAATGCTCAGTCCACTGACACACACCAGCGAAGGCAAAAAAAAAAAAAAAATCTTTAAAAACAGTAAACGGCCCAGCTGGTGTAGCTCAGTGGATTGAGCGCGGGCTGGGAACCAGAGGGTCCCGGTTCGATTCCCAGTTGGGGCACATGCCTGGGTTGCGGGCCAGGTCCCCGTGAGGGCCATGTGAGAGGCAACCATACATTGTTCTTTCTCCCTCCCTTCTCTCTCTGGAAATAAATAAATAAAATCTTTAAAAAAAAAAAACAAAAAACCCAACAGTAAACGTTTAGCATAGATTAGCTGAGATCCTCAACCTGAGTGATGATCACAATACAGTCTTATAGGAGGGAAGAAGAGACGGAGGGGAGAAAGGAGAGAGCAGCACTGGCAACATGGACTCGATCCTAAATTCCATCTCTTGTCACTACTTGGCTTCGTAAATTGTTTCCTCCCTTTGTGCCTCAATTTTTCAGTATGTTGTCACCTGTATTGTCCCACTTCTTCGCTGAGCAAAATAAAAATTCTACGTTTCTTAACTTTAAGTGAAAAACAAGTGAGAAATGGTATGTTCAGGTAATTCAAAAGTTAATATAAGTAACACATATAATTAGTATTAATAATTAGTAATAAAACCTTTGTGTAATGCCTTAGATTTCAAAGCCCTTTCCCATGTACTTCATTTTTACTTCCTTGACTCCATAAGGTAGGAGGACATGTATTATTCTCACTTTCAGAAGATAAAACTGAGAACCAGGGCTAATATATAGCAGAATTAGGACTAGAGATGAGATCTTCCAACTTTAATAAACCATGCTAACTTTCTAATTTGTAAAGAATTAAAATAATAGGATATGTAACATTAGAACTACCAGTATATGGATTTTAATTTATTCTCTTTGGATGATTCAGAACTCAGCTGAGGATCATTTACAGAATTCTAGTTGTAAGTCACGGTTATCAATAGAAACACGCCACCCCACAGCACTCGGTGTAGACACAGTGAGCAGAGCTGTCTGGCCCGCCCGGTCCAACTCTATCACAGCGCACTTCTGCACCTGGAGTCTCACCACCGCAAACACGTCCTGAGTGACCCACATGGCCTGCACTCTGAAACTATCGTCCAGTTAAACTTACTTTGTTCTTTACGGCTAGAGGCCCTGTCTGAGCTCTGCTTTCTTGGAATTTTATATATACTTGGAGGACAAGGATTAAAGAAGATACTCCTGTAACGAACTTAACAGTGTGTCTTTCAACACACAGTAGCTATAGAAGAGAAAAATAAGAGGAAGAGAGAGCTGCCGACATTGTCCCCTGAACATAAAGGAAAGTGATCTTTTCACAAAACAAAGCAGAAACATCATCAAACTTGCACTTTGAAAATTTCAAGTTAAATATTAAATATAATTTTTTTTGTTTTTATGGTTATAAAAGCTTATTATGGTTATAATTCAGGCTTATTCGACAAAAAAAAATTTTGAAATTTACTCAAAATACACCATGCACAGATAATCACTGTTATCACTTTGGTGTACATCCCTCTGAAGTTGTACATAATCCCCCCCACACACAGAGGTAAGTTCTGTATGCATCTTTTAAACAAATGAGATCGATTAACTCTATTCTGTATTCCTTAAAAAAAGTCCAGTCCCCTCTGAAAACAAAAATAATAACAATAAAGCCCTAACCCCTCATTAGAGGACAAAAGAAATGTTATCTTACACCCGTTTCTAACTTAATACACTGCAAGTGCTAGTCCACCGCAATGCAGAGCAAATGACCATCTTCAGTGTCTAGGATTTCCCTGAATGTAAACTTCTAAGCTCTTCTGGGCGGAGTTGCTCTTCTTTCTACGTGAGTTCTAAGGAAGCTAGTGTAAGTTCTTCAATCCCACTGTCCCCAGATTCTCCTATTATAAATTATAATGTTGTGAACACACCTCTCTGCTTACCATTTTAAGTTGTGCTGTGCATGGCAACCTGCCCTCTGGGGAACTCGGAGCAAAGTGCATTCCTACTGACAATGCATTAAAGTGCTGGTACTCCCACACCCTCGCCTATTAGGTTCGGTTTGGGAAAAAAACCACTTTTACCACCATTAATAGAGAAATACTTTAGGATCAATTAGAAAAAAAGAAGGCATGTGGCTCACATCAAGAAGAAAGTATCCAAGGAAAATACAATAAAACACAATAAAAAAAAGATGAGGAGAAAAAAACCCAGGACCCCAATATTCAGAAATTCCCGTTGGAGTGGGAGCTAGATTTTCATCATCCTGCTCACTCCCCCTCACCACCTGTTCTGTTCGTTTGGTTGGTTTTCCAGTTACATGTCATTTCTCAGTCATCATCTGTGGTGAGAAGGGACAGGAGAGGATGAATGACAGTAAAGAAAGTTAATGCCTCAAAACAAGCACCGCTGAGTCTGAACCGCGACGTCAGCACCAGATTCCCTAGGATTCAGCACTGCACCAAGCTCTCCTCAAGGTATATTTCACAGAGATGGAAAACAAGTTTCATATTTTTTTTGTTTTTATTGCATTTATCGGGGCGACACTGGTTAACAAAGTTATACGGGTTTCAGGTGCACAATTCCACAGCACATCATCTGTGCACTGTGCTGTGCGTGCACCCACGTCAGGTCTTTATCACCACTTTCCCTGCTACTCCCTCCTCCACTCTCCCCACCTCCCTCCCCCGGCAACCACCACCTGGTGTCCATGTCATGAGTTTTCCTTTCTTTTTCTTTTTAGCTCAATCCCTTCACCACCACCCGCTACCCCACTTATCAGCCGCTCTCTATCCATGAGTCTGCCTCTGTTTTGCTTATTAGTTCGTTTTGTTCATTAGATTCCACTCATAAGTGAAATCATATGGTACTTATCTTTGTCTGACTGGCTTATATCACTTAGCATAGTGCTCTCCTGGTCCATCAATACTGTCGCAAAAGGTAAGATTTCCTTCCTTTTTATGGCCAAGTATTATTTCATTGTGTAAATGTACCACAACTCCTGCCCACTTTTAATCCTCACTCTAGGACATGTCTATTGATTTTAGAGCGGAAGGTGGGGGGGGGGCGAGTAGAGAGAGAGAAATGTTAACGTGAGAGAAATATCCATCAGTTGCTTCCTGTATGTGCCCTGACTGGGGATCAAACCCACAACCTAGGTATCCCTGACCAGGAATCAAACCCACGACCTTTTGGTGTACGGGACAATGTTCTAACCAAATGAATCACCAGAACAGAGCTGTACCACAGCTTTTTCATCCATGATGGACATTTGGGCTGCTTCTAAATCTTGGCTATTGTAAATAACACTGCAGTAAACATAAGGGTGCGTATATACTTTCATCAAATTAGTGTTTCAAGTTTCTTTGGATAAATTTCCAGTAGAATTGCTGGTTAATAAGACAATTCCATTTTTAATTTTTTGAGGAAACTCCATACTGCTTTCCACAGTGGCTGCACCAGTCTGCATTCCCACCAACAGCACAAAAGAGTTCCTTCCCTTTTCTCCACATCCTTGCCAACATTAGTTTGTTGATTTACTGACAATAGCCATTCTGACAGGTGTGAGAAGATATCTCATTGAGGTTTTGATTTGCCTTTCTCTGATGATTAGTGACATTGAACATCTTTTCATATGTCTATTGGCCATCTGTATGTCCTCTTTGGAGAAGTGTCCAGGTCCTCTTCCCATTTTTTAATTGGATTGTTTTTTTTGCTTTTGAGTTGTATGAATTTTTTAATAAATTTTGGATATTAACATCTAATTGGATGTACCACTGGTAAATAACTTGTCTCATTCAGTAGGCTGTCTTTTCATTTCACTGATAGTTTCCTTTCCTGTGCTAAAGTTTTTTTTAGTTTGATGTAGTCCCATTTGATTATTTTTTCTTTTGTTTCCCATGCCTGAAGAGATATGTCAGGAAAAAATATTGCTAAGAGAAATATCAGAGGTTTTACTGCCTGTGTTTTCTTCTAGGAGTTTTATGGTTTCAAGTCTAACATTTAAGTCTTTAATAATCCATTTGGAGTTTATTCTTGTGTATGGTGTAAGAAGGTGGTCTAAAAAAAAAAAAGAAGGTGGTCTAATTTTTTGCATGTATCTGTCCAATTTCCCAACACCATTTACTGACTAGACTATCTTTACCACATTGTATATTCTTGTCTCCTTTGTCAAATATTAATTGATTATAAAGGCGTGGGTTTAGTTCCAGGCTCTTTATTCTGTTCCATAGATCTATGTGTCTGTTTTTCTGGCAGTACCATGCTGTTTTGATTACTGTGGCCCTGTAGTATAGTTTGACATCATGTAGCATTATTCCTCCAACTCTGCTCTTCTTTCTCAAGATTGCTGTGGCTATTCAGGATCTTTCGTGGTTACATATAAATTTTGGAATATTTGTTCTAGTTCTGTGAAACACATCATTGGTATCTTGATAAGAATTACACCAAATCTATAGATTGCTTTGGGTAGTATGGATAATTCTTCCTATCCATGAACACAGTACATGTTTCATGTTTCCACTTATTTATTCTTCAATTTCTTCAGTGTCTTATAATTTTCTGAGTACAGGTCTTTTACATCCTTGGGTAAATTTATTCCTGGGTATTTAGTTTTTTTTAATAAATTGTGAATGGGATTATTTTTTTCGTTTCCCTTTCTGATAGTTCATTATTGGTATATAAAAATGCAACTGATTTCTGCATATTTATTTTGTATCCTGCTACTTTACTGAATCCATTTATCAGTTCTAGTCGTTTTCTGGTGGAATCTTTATAGTTCTCTATGTACAGTATCATGTCATCTGCATTTAATGACAATTTTACTTCTCTCTTTCTAGTTTGGATGCCTTTTTTTCTTCTTGTCTGACTGCTGTGTCTGGGACTTCCAGTACTGTGTTGAATAAGAGTGGTGAGAGTGGACATCCCTGACCTGTTCCCGATCTTAAGGGAAACACTTGCAATTTTTGACCCCTGAATATGATGCTGGCAGTGGGCATGTTATATGTGGCCTTTATTAGGCTGAGGTATGTTTCCTCTATTTCCACTTT
Source organism: Micronycteris hirsuta (assembly GCA_004026765.1). Taxonomy (NCBI): domain Eukaryota; kingdom Metazoa; phylum Chordata; class Mammalia; order Chiroptera; family Phyllostomidae; genus Micronycteris; species Micronycteris hirsuta. The sequence continues at coordinate 54,943 of PVJI01001082.1, forward strand.
GATGACAGTTTTTATAAGAGGGTGCTGGATTTTATCAAATGCTTTTCTCTTCATCTACTGATATGATCATGTGGTTTTTATCCTTCATTTTGTTTACGTGGTATATCACATTTATTGATTTGTGAATGTTGTACCAACCTTGCATTCCCAGAATAAATCCCACTGATCATGATGTATTATCTTTTTAATGCATTGCTGGATCCAGTTTGCTACTATTTTGTGGAGGACTGGAAAACAATTTCAAATATTTTACCTCCAACATAATAATTAAACTGTTTGTTCTAACTTTTGTGGTCATCAGTCAATTTTCATAACTATCTGTACCCATAATAATTTAATATAATCTAAACCTCAGGTTACTTCAACCTAGCACATTCAGTTTGAGAAAGAGAGAAAACGTGTCCATTACAGGACAGGAATCTACCTAACACAGTATTCTTAATCAGAAGCTTAGTCAGCTTAAGATGTACTTTATATATGAGATACAGAGCAGATCCTTTACATCAATTGGGTAAAAAAAAAAAAATCACCTGATGTTTTCTTTATCCAGTCAAAACAGCTGCAGGAACAGAATAATAGCAGGTGTGATGTGACGGGACAAAACAATGGTTCTGGAACCATTATTTAGAGATCCTTCAAGGATCCTCAGAAAGACCTCAATTTAGCTTTATATTGATAAAATGTTGTATAACTTCAGACCAAGTTCTAGTTCAGACTTAGTAGAAAGAAAAGTGCCACCTCCTGAGCAGCAGCGTCGCTGTCTGTACCGAGTAGATCTCACTCAGGACACTCACAATCCAGGTACCCAGCGTACTGGATTCATTTTTGCTCTGACCCTCCGGTCATTCACTAAACCGATACTGACAGAGTGTTATTTAGAACACAAATGTTATTCAGGGCTGGGCAGCTATACTGGATGGCAGCAAAGAACGGAAACCCAGTCGCTGCTCTCAAATTCTAGTTGGAGAGACAGACCACGGACAAGTACAGCAGGTCCTCGGATAATGCCCTTCTGTTAGCACATCAATGAGGTGCTACAGGAACTTAAGTCTTGTTCATATCAATTAGCCTATGGTGAAACTGGTTTCCTCATGTCATTTTGCTTAAAGTTGCAGAACATATCAAAGATGTTGAATGAGGACTTACTGTATAAATGTTATTTAATGAGATAACACCAGGTAGTGATAAGTGTTACAAAGACAACAAAAAAGGGGATGCAGTAGGAAGTGACTTGGTGGGAAGAGAAAACTTCAGTAGATGGGAGAAGAAAGGAGGTGATATCTGAGCTGGATCTGGAATAGGTAAGGCCAATCACACAATGATCTGGGAGAAACATGTTGCCGGCAGAGCGAAGAGCGAAAGTAAAAGAACGAGCTTGGGTGTGGACAGAAAGAGGGCCAGTTTGGCCACAGCACAGTGACTGAGGGGGAGAATGGGAAATGAGGTTGGAAGAGGCAGATTATATTGGGCCTCAGAGGCCATGGCCAAAATCTGAATTTGATTCGAGAAACGGTGGAAAGCCACAAAAGGGCAAAAACAAGAGAGGGACAGAAACTGATTTAAGTCTTTAAAAAGATTCTGGCAGCTGTCAAGCATGGGCTGCAGCACAGCAAGAGTGGCGGTAAGGAGATCAAGAGAACTGATCAACTGCAACAGTCTACGTGAGAGATGCTACAGGCTTAGGCTCGGGTGTGATGGGAACTGAGATTCAGGAACGCTGCAGAGGTGAACTAACATATCTTGCTAATGAAGGAGATGTGAGTGGTGGGGGAGCGAAGGCAGAACAGGGAAATCAAGGATGGACTCCTCTGATGGACTTGAGCAACCAGACGGACAACGGCACCACTAACTGACAACGTCTGGAGTGGACAGTGCAGTGGGGGGTTCGGAGGCTCCGTGTTGGACACGTTCGTACTGAGGATCTAACAGTGGTATAAGCTGGAGTACAGCAGCATGCAGATGGAGAATAAAGCCCATAGGACAGGACGGGACCACCTGGAGAGAAACTAAAGATAGGACCCTGGGACGTGCCAACATCGATCGGGTGAGAAGAAGAGAAGCCAGCAGAAGAGCTGAGAGGGACGGTCCACTGAAGTAGGAAGACATTCCGGAGAGTGCAGGTGACAGACACATAAAGTCTAATCAACTGCGTGAAATACTGCTGGAAGACAGAAGAAGGAAAGGAAGCTCACGACTGGATTTAGCAAGATCAAGTATATTAATAAAGAAATAAGGCAAGCAAATACGGTATAAAAGGCATTTGCTTTTGATTATGTTATCACTTTCCAAGCTAAAAAATTTTTAAAGAAACAGTCTTGGCAAAATCCCTGATGTGTACTGACTCATCAGGCTAAGTACACTGTGACTTCCCTTCTAAAAGGAGGAGGGGAGCAATGACTGAGCGAGGTGTCCTTCTGAGCTTCCCACCCTCTTTCCCCGGGGAGGGGAGACTTCCTTGGCAGTAGGGCGGTGGGATTCAGAATTTACATGGACAGAGGAGCAGCTCAGCCCAAAAGAAACTAAAAGGAACTTGCCCCACTTGACTGTGATTCATCAAATTCAGTCTCCTTTCCAAACCAACTCCAAGTTAAGAGTTTCTTCAGCTAACCCCAGGGCCCACGTGAAAGTAAAAACTACCGCCAAAAGGAAAAAACCCATCCACGCCCCTGGTGGGGAGCATTCTTCTGGCATGACATTTTCTTTCCCAAGGCTCCTCCTGTTTTACTATTAACTCACTTTGCTGGTATCATTGAGAACAAAACTAAGAAAAGTCATCCAAGGTCCACCCACACCTGTGCCACTTGTCTTTGTGTCTCCTCCTTACTCCCCGCCCCTTACCTGGGTCATTTTGTCCACAGAGACTGGAATTCCGTCGATGGTGAGAGGCGGCAGCTCGGAATTAACCTCCTGTGGCACGGGGGCGTGTTCTGCCAGGGCAGACTCCAGGTCTTCCAGGATCATGCTCTTGTACTTACGCACCTGCAGGGAATTAGGGGCAGAAGTAAACAAAATGCCCAACAACCAGGGAGGGCTGGTGCTAAGCAACCAGCAAGTGGGTGGCGCTGGCCTCCCTCAGCAACTACAAAGCCCTATGAACAAACTCTTCTACAGCTAGCAGATAAAAATACCCACTGGGTCCAAAGACGTCACGCTGCACAGAATTAAATGAAAAGATGATGAAATTACAGGTAACAACAGTAGAAAGGAGACAATGAAAAAGCCTTACAGAAATACTGCTTCTCAGGAATGGGATTCATTATATGGCCTTTCCAAAGCCATTTGATAAAACCACACTGTGGCAGTTAAACGCCAAAATCATTTTCAAGATCACCATAAACTTGTCTCTAAAACTTCTGTTAGTTTCCTGCAAAGCCAGACTACCAAACAGATTGGCGATTCAAGTGCGCAAGAGGCTGGACTGAAAGGCATCAGAGAAAAAAACCCAAAAGGTGATCATTGGAGCTGGGTGTGAAAGGTGCCACTGTTAGTAAGGCCCACGACCAGAGCCCCGTAGGTCAGGTCCCCTTCCTTTCTGGACTCCCTGGTGGCAGAGGTGAGGTTCGAACCCATGATGCCTCTGTGGCTCTGACAAGGCCAGGTCTCAACCAGATATCGTTGTGAGTCCTTCCTTTCCACTGCTAGTGAAAGGTGTCTCTGAAGACGGAGAACTAAGCAGCACATTTGCACCTGCATACACTCTTCTACTACCATGAGCAGAGACGGTGGGGAGACACTGGATCCTACAACCACCAGTAATAGGTTCATTCACTTATAAGAATGCACAAGGGGATGAGAAAACCTCTGGGGATAACAAGGAAGCCATGGAATCATGAAAATGTGACAACATGGAATAGAAAATAAACTTGTATTCAGGTCTCAAGCCATAAATTTAGGAAACAACGGGAAGAGAAAAATGAGATTTGTCCAGAAGTTACAACGATGTTTGAGTCCTGGGTTTTCTGCCAAGTGGACTGGACTCTCGATCGGGCAGTACTTGTAAGTGTTTCATTATTAGGGTTAGAAAACAGATTCCCATACTCCACCTCAAGCGTGTGGGAAAGTAAAAATTATTGCTGGCCGTGAAGTACAAGCTTTGCAGCTATAAAACCTTCCATGTAGGTCAACAACAAAATAGATAAAAGAAAGATAGTGCAAACATGTAGAATCATTATCATTCTAGAAATTCAGTTTTATCATGGTTTCTAATTAAAAAGAAAGTTTCAAAAATTTTTACCAAATTATTTACTGTAACATAAGCAGCTGGTGTTGACATGGCAACTTTAAAAGACTTTTATTTTCTGCTTTCCAAGTTTCTGTATTCCATGTAGAGTTTTTATACTACCAACCCACAGAAAAACAGAATCTTATAAGCCTATGTTCTGGTCTTTGAATTTTAATGTATCATCATATTAGTATGTAGGCCTACATAAAGAGTTAATGTTAATAGCATAAAAATAAATGTCATTGTGCTAGAAACACTTGGCATTTGAAGGCAGGAAATCATTAGATAATTACTATATATTAATAATTAGCTAGTTCCAAACAATTTTATCCATTTTTACAGGTCAGTAAATTCCAGGGATTCATATCCAGGCATTTAGTTAAACTTACCAGTAATATAATTCCTTAAAATATCTTGAAATTTAAAAAAGAAAATGCTGGTAGAGCAGCCCTCAGAGTAATTTACAACGAAACAACTTTGGGTATCAAAGTTAATAAGGTGAAGAAGGAGGTAAGAGAGAGCGTATCCCAGGAAGAGCGCACAAAAAAAGTTCGGCGGAGAGATGAAGCAGTTTGCACACGGAGAGTGAACTTGGCCTCCTGCGGCCAGAGTGGGGAGCAGCTGGGAGTCAGGCAGGGTGAGGCTGGACTCGGGTGGGGGTCAAGTAGAGAACTCCAACTAGCTAACAACTGATGGACACCACCGTTGTTAGCTGGGGTTACGGCAATGGAAATAGAGAAAAGCGGGCCAATTTAAGAGATTTAGGAAATGAATGGAGAACAAAATCATGAATAAGGTGTGGAGTGAAGGAGAGAGGAGGGAGGTATCAGAAATGGTTCTAAGTTTCTGACTTGTCTAACTGAATAATGGAAACAGATACTGGAAACAGACATTAATTATTTCTTGGTGGGGAGATTTAAATTTAGTTTTGCTGAACTTGAGGTACTATCAAATTATCCAGGAGGAGATTTTTCTCTTTCATGTTTTCTTTTGGTCACAATCTTTTGGAAGTATTTTTATGTGTGTTTTGTGTTATTTGTATCTTCAATATCTATGAAAATAACTTTTCTTTCTTCTTTAAAAACTACATATAAACATATGCACATAGAAATTAAATTTCTCACTTTAATTCCTATGATCTTTAGCCCCATCACTCACTCACTCACTCACTCACTCACTCACTCACTCACTCACCCCCCCAAGGTGCTCTGATTACCCTCTTCTCTTAGTTCGGTAGGTCTGACCAGGAGGAGGAAAAGGGGAGGTGACCTGTGCTGTTCACCAGCTCCAGAATAATGCCCTCTTTCCCTCCCCAGAAAGAAGCTAATGGTAGCCCCAGTGGGTGCTTGTTTTCAAACAACCATCCTGACCTTTCACAGGACTGTGGAGAACTGAAAGCTAGTTCTATTTCCTCCCCTTTAGAAGAGAAGGCAACGACTAAGAAAATGAGGTTAAATTTGGCCCTGGCTGATGTGGCTCAGTGGACTGAGCATTGTCCTGTGAACCAAAGGGTCACCAGTTTGATCCCCAGTCTGGCACATGCCTAGGTTACGGGCCAGGTCACCAGTTGGAGGGCATATGAGAAACAACCAGTTGATGTTTCTCTCCCTCCCCACTCTAAAAATAAATAAATAAAATCTTAACAAAAAGAGCAAATGAGACTAAATTTGAAATCCCATATTAATACCCTGGACAAACCTATGAGATACAATTCTCTATCACCTTGAACACAAACCCCTACCGAGACTGAATCCTGACTACTACTCAGAAGTTGAAGAATCTCGGGCAAATCGCTTAACCTTTCTGAGCGAGTAGTCTCATTTGCAAAATGAAAATAATGACACCCACATCTCAGGGTTACTGCCAGAATTACTGAGAATATGTACACCGGAAAGGTTTATATATAGATCTGCCACATAAACGAGCATTAGTTACAACAGTCCTCTGCACTCTATTAAAAGCCCAGGAATTTGCTTCAATCTCCCTTCGACAAACTCTTAAAATAAACAATCTTCAATCTGAAATCCACATTCCAAAGATGCACAGCGCTACTGAATTTTAATTTTTCCAGAGCCCTCAGCAGCCTCCAGCTGGAAGAGCAAAAAAGGAAGGGAATAACCATGGCTTCATGAAGCCACCCAGACCCACCAATATGCTTCCTTCTTGTTCTCTGCTAATACATCCAATGAGCTGTTAATATCCAAAGTTTATGAAGAACTTCTATAACTCAACATCAGAAAAACAAAACAAAACAAAACCCAATCCAATTTAAAAAATGGGAAGACGACTTGAACAGACACTTCTCCAAAGAGCACACACAGATGGCCAACAGACATATGAAAAGATGCTCAATGTCACTGACCATCAGAGATGTGAATTAAAACCACAACGGGATATCACCTCACACCCGTCAGAATGGCCATCATCAATTAATCAACAAACAGTAAGTGCTGGCAAGGATGTAGAGAAAATGGAACCCTCATGCACTGTTGGCAGGAATGCAGACTGGTGCAGCCACTGTGGAAAGCAGTATGGAAAATGAAACCCAGTGATTCCACCTCTGGGAATATATCCGAAGAAACCAAGAACACTAATTTGAAAGAATATATGCACCCTCATATTCACTGTAGCACTATTTACAACAGCCAAGATTTGGAAACAGCCTAAGTGTCCATAAGTATATGAGTGGATAAAAAAGCTGTGGTATATTTATACAATGGAATACTACTTGGCCATAAAAAAGGGAATCCTTACCCTTTGTGACAGCATAGATGGACCTGGAAAGCATTATGCTACATGAAATAAGATAGTCATAGAAAGACAAGAACCGTATGATTTCACTCATATGTGGCATGTGCCCTGAGATGGGAATCGAACCAGCAACCCCTTGGTTCTCAAGCTGGCACTCAATCCACTAAGCCACACCAGCCAGGGCAGTTTTCTTTTACATTAGCCTTATTAGTTCTATTATTCAGATCTCTATATTCTTATTTATATTTTTCTTCCTTGATCTGACACAGATATTAAAATCTACTACTACCATTGTGGTTTCTTTTTATTTTTTCACATTTCTAACTTCTTGATGTACGTGCTTTGCCTTAATGTTACTTGAGGCATAAAAGGTTCATTATAAATTTATACTGCTTATCAATACTAAATAACTTCTGGTTCTCAGTTAATACCCACTTGTCTTGAGAATTTGGCTTTGTCTGATATTAACATTGCAATCCATGATTCATTTTTGTAGGTATTTGTCTGACATACCTTTTTACTTTTAACATTTTTAATAGCTTTATTAAGATAGAATTCACATATCACACATATTAGTTTCCTAGGGCTGCCACAAAGCATCACAATCTCTGTGGCACAAAACAACAGAAGTCCATTGTCTTAGTTTCACTGGTCTAAAGACAAGGTTGTCGGCAGGGCTGGTCCTTCAAGAAGCTGTAGGAACGAATCCACTTCCTTGTCTTGTCTAGCTGCTGTCTAGGATATATTCCTTGGTTTCTGACTCCTTCCTTGCATCTAACCTCTTGTTTTCACCAACACATCGCCTGCAACTGTATCAATCTCCTTTTGTCTCCCTCTTACGAAGATATTGTGATATCCCTGACCCATGTGGCGAAGTTGGTTAGGTGTTGTCCCACAAGTTGAAAGGTTGCTGGTTCGATTCCTGGTCAGGGCACATGCCTGGGTTGTGGGTTCGGTCCTGAGTGAGGGCATATGTGCAGGTTCAGTCCCTGGAAAGGGCACGTGTATGAGGCAACCAATCAATGTTTCTCTCTTGCACTGATTTTTCTCTCCCTCTTTCTCCTTCCCTTCTCTAAAAATAAATAAAATCTTAAAACAAAACAAAGATTTGTGATATGATGGAAGGAGACTTGACTTGGGCTGGTAATCACAAAATAGAATGTACAGATGATGTATCTGTAGTCTACGGCCATACCGCCCTGAGCGTACCCGATCTCATCAGATGATGTATTGCAGAATTATATACCTGAAACCCATATAGTAAGTTTGTTAACCAGTATCTGCTCAACAAATTCAATAAAAAATATCAATCAACCAATCAATAAGGAAGACACTGTGATAGGTTTAGGACCTATCTCGATAATTCAGGGCAATCTCCCCATTGCACAACCCTTCATTTAATCATGCCTGCAAAGTCATCTTTGTCATATAAGGCAATACTCAAAGGTTCTAGGAATTGGACCCAGGTATCTATGGGGCCATTATAGGGTGGGGCAAAAGTAGGTTTACAGCAGTTTGTATGGAAAATAATACAATAATTAATAACTAAGAATACAAGAATAAACTGTGTTTCAAAGCCCTGGCTGGTGTAGCTCAGTGGATTGAGTGCGGGCTGGGAACCAAAGGGTCCCGGTTTGATTCCCAGTCAGGGCACATGCCTGGGTTGCAGGCCAGGTCCCCAGTGAGGGCCATGTGGGAAGCAACCATACATTGCTGTTTCTCTCCCTCTCTGTCTCCCTTCCTTCTCCTCTCTCTAAAAATAAATAAATAAAATCTTAAAACAAACAAACAAACAAAAAACTGTGTTTCACATACTTACAACTGCAAACCCACTTTTGACCTGCCCTGTATTCAGCCTACCACACCATTTATTTCACCAATTTAAAGTGTACAATTCAATCTTTTTTAGTAATTTGTAAAATGTGCAATCATCATCACAATCTAATTTTAGAACATTTTCTTTTTTTTAAGATTTTATTTTTATTTTTTAGAGAGAGAGGAAGGGAGGGAGACAGAGAGGGACAGAAACAGTAATGTATGGTTGCCTCTCACATGGCCCTCACTGGGGACCTGGCCCGCAACCCAGGCATGTGCCCTGACTGGGAATTGAACCGGGACCCTTTGGTTCCCAGCCCGCGCTCAATCCACTGAGCTTCGCCAGCCAGGGCTAATTTTAGAACATTTTCATGCTCCCTAAAAGAAACTCCATACTCATTGGCTGTGAGTCTTCATTCTTCCCTTTCCCTTCTCCAAGTTGGCAACCACTACGCTACTTTTCACCTCTAGAGATTTGCTTATTCTGGACATTGCATATAAATGGAATCATACAATATGTGGTGTTTTATGTCTAGGTTCTTTCACTTAGCACAATGTTTTCAAGGCTCACACATATTGTAGTATTTATCAAGACTTGATTACTTTTTATTGCTGATTAATATCCCATTATATAGATAAAAGCACATTTTATTTATCCATCGTTCGGTTGATGAACATCTGTGTTGTTTCCACTTTGTAGCTGTTATGTAAATGCTGCTATTACGAAAATTCTATGAATATTGTGTTTAAGTTTTTGTGTATAAGCTTTGCTACTATGAACATTATGTGCATAAGTTCTACTTTCAGTTCCTTTGGGTAAACCTAGGAGTAGAATTGCTGAGTCATGTGGTACTTTTAACATTTTGAGAAATTGCCAAACTGTTTTCCAAAGTACCTACATCCCTCTACATTCTCAACAGCAATGTACAGGGGTCCCAACTTCTCCACAGCCTTACCAACACTTATTATTGCCATCTTTTTGACGAAAGTCATCCTGTTAAGTGTGAAGTGGTATCTCATTGTGGTTTTGATTTTCATTTCCCTAATGATTAATGATTATTCACTATTAGTGCTCATATGCTTCCTGTCCATTTCTTCAACTTCTTCGGAGAAATATCTACTCAGATTCTTTGCCATTTTAAAATTGGGTTGTCTTTTTATTGTTGAGTTACGAGAGCTCTTTATATATTCTGGATACAAGTTCTTTACCAGATATATGACTTGCAAATATTTCTCCCCATTCTGTGGATCCTTTTCACTTTCTTAATGATATCATTTGCAGCTACTCTGAACATTTGTGAGTCACTATAAACATGCCGCATAAATTAAACAGAGCTGGGTTTTGATTTGGATGGTTATTCCAGTCTGAAAGAAAATCTTTGTCTTTAACAAGGGAGTTTATATGTATGGTTTATAAGAGAATTAATTAATCTCACTTATATTACTTTGTTCTATACTTTGTCTTTTATTTTGTTTTTAATTCCTTCCCATGTTTTCTATCTTTTGTATATAGCCTTGGTTTTTCTTTTTGCCCACTTAGTGCTCTGGAAGACTTATTCTGCTACTTATTCCATTGGTGTTTACTCTCTAGCCATACTTATCAAATGTCAGTCAATGGAAAACTCCTTTTTGCCTCAGTCTAGTCATCATAGGACTGTTCACTCGTTTCATAAAATCTGCGTATCTTTTTGTATTCTATGGACAACCCCAACAGTCTCCTAAAACTTTCTTTTGGATTTTTCAGTGAGTAGTTTTTAGAGGTATTTTTCTGAGTTTCCTAGGTGAGTCTTTTTCATGGGTCACATCAGTAGTATAATATTAAAATTATTAATATTGAAGAAGGTAAGCTATGCCCAGATTTCATGTCTATCAACAGTCTGATACTAAAAACAGCTGGCCAGGCGCCATTTTGAACTAGAAGCTTTCTACCATATTCCTCTAAGGAAGGGTCCCAATACGTATCCCATAATTTGGGGGAACCTCAAAATAAAACTCAAAAACATTAAGAAAGAACCACAACACTGTATGTGTGAATAAAAAAAGCATTACAAGTAACAAAATCTCAGATGATTACTCAACCTGAAGCCTCAAAATATCTACATTCAATATGGGAGAAATGTAATAAATGTCATTTTATGGGAATCAATTTTTTCTTACAAAAACAAAATTCAATTTCAATCTGGACAGACCATTATTCTACTAATGATTCAAAGTTATTTTGGCCAGAGAAAGAATAGTTCAATAATATAAGTAAATAAAATTTTTATAAAGTTATCTATGGATAGGTATATGACCCAAATATTTAACTATATTCAAAACTGAAGCAGTGTTAAGTCAAATCTTTAAATGTAAGAGATTTTAAATATGCAACTCAGATATCAGCAATGAATAAAATGTGCCCAGCTTTGCCTCATGAAGTTTACATCTTGGAATTATCTACCATTTTGGTTTCTGACATACATGAGCAATTTTCTTACAAAATTCTGCATTGGCTTCTTAACCAACACAGCACTATTTTTCTTCCATTGCATCTGGTGAGGTAAAATACCTTGCTATAGGAAGTAGAAATGGAAATAATCATTTTTATCTTGATCTGCATAAAGTAGTTGGAATCCCTACTCCCCTCTCCCATCCTGGATGAGTAGTAACTGTCGTGCTCCACAGGCGATCACAAGAACGTGAATGACAACCCACAGAAAGCGAGGGGAACCCGCGGACACAGCTCGGCTCTCTTACCACATTCTCCAAAGGTGCCGCGCCGAACACTTTAAAGACAGGGTTGGGTTTGGAGGGTGAGATACACAGGACAATAGCTTGCTGTCCCACTCGAGTAGTATACTCATCTAACGTGGCTCGAAGTTTCCTGAATCAGAGAATGAAAAGAGAAGAAAATCAGTTAAAACAGAGAAAAATGACAGTGACTGACACAGACGCAAAGTTTATTTTGACTCGAGACCCTTTACTCTTGAGTAGACACGTTCGTCTACTCTTTCGACAGACTGGTGAGTCATGCCAAGTCAAATGAAGTGAAGCCAGCACATACAAGTAAGGTTTTCTGTCTTTCTCCAAAAGCATGTACTCTTGTGTCTACGTCCCTTGTAGCAAATACACCTGTACTTCTATAAGTAATGCACTCTGATTCCTCCTGCCGGCACTACCGTGGAGAAGAACTGGCCATAGAGTGATATATAGCCTCTATGCTGCTGAAAGCTACTGTTCAGTACTTTTCAAGCTTTCCCTGTAGTTTCTTAAAATCTTACGTTCTTAATCTAGACTGTATTTTCTAGCTTTTTTTTTTTTTTAAGATTTTATTTATTTTTAGAGAGAAGGGAAGGGAGGGAGAAAGACGGGGAAATAAACAGCAATGTGTGGTTGCTCTCATGTGCCCCCCACCAGGGCCCTGGCCTGCAACCCAGGTATGTGCCCTGACTGGGAATTGAACCGGTGATGCTTTGGTTCTCAGGCCCGTATTTTCTAGCTTTTTTCACGTACCATTTACAGAGGCTGGCACTGCATTTGGACTCAACATTCCAATAAACACTAGAAATTTTGGACATAACATTTAAACACTGTAAGAAAAAATTTCTGGAACATTTTATAATCATATATGAATACATGTTATGCAACCTATCAAAAAATTAAGTCCTCCATGCAGCACACTTAATATACTAATCTTTGTCACCTATAAACTCTGCAGAAGAAGTAAAAATGAGCATAAGATAACATACCAACCAAGAAATTCGGCAGCATTCCTCGAAGGAATAGTATCTACTACATGCACTGTCTCCAATTCCTCTTTCCATTCTCTCTTGAAGACATTCCAACCCTCTCACCCTTACCACTCTGCAAACGTCCCTGTCAAGTTCAAACATAACCTCCATGTTGCTAAGCCTAAAGGCCAATCTGCATCTTATTCAGCCTGTCAGCAGCATTTGACGGCTGATCAAACACCCTCTTTCTGGAAACACTTTAGGCACTTGCTTTCCAGGATACCACTCTCTTGGTTTTCCTCACAATTGCTCCTCGGACTCCTCTGCTAGTTCCATTCATCTCTCTAACCTCTAAAGGTAGAGTGTTTCAGGTGTAAGTCCACACTCACTCCTTAGGTGATCTCTTTCAGTCTCATAGTTTTAAATACTGCCTTCACAGCTTCTATCTTCAGCTAAGATCTCACCTTCTAATTCCAGATCATATATCCCACTGCTTATTCCGTATCTCTATCTACTTAATGGTTAAGAGGTATCATAAACTCAACCAAAACCAAATTCCTGATTCTGCCCTCACTCCCATGCCTGCTCCTCTTCCAGTGTCATCTCAATCCTTGTAATAATCAGAAGAAAAACCTTGAGGTCCACTTCAGTCCTGTTTTCCTCTCACATCCCATGCCCAATCCCTCAATGAATCATGCTGGAGCTGACTTCTGAAATACAACCAGAACCTGACCACCTCTGACCACCTCTGCTGCTGCTACATCGGCTTTAACACACTTTCATTTCTTGCCGGGATCACTACAGCAACCTCCTCATTGGTCTCCCTGCTTCCGTTTTTAATACTCCCAGAGTCTATTGTCCACAGAGTAGTCTGAGTGGTCCTTTAAAACTTAACTCAGATCATATTTTCTTTGTTCAAAAGCCTTCACTGACTTCCCACCTCACTCTGAGTCAAAGTCAGAGCCCCAATATAGTGGCTTTAGACCACAAGACCTCATGATGTGGCTCTCGCTACTATGGCCATATCCCTTCTCGTTCTCTCCTTAGCTGTTCCTCAAACACGACTACCGTGTTCCTTCCCACTTCGGAAACTTTCGTCTGGCTATTCCTCCTTCCCTGGGGGAAAGCTCTTTCCCTAGGTATCGACACAGTTGCCTTTTCACGTACTTCAAGTCTCTGTTCAAAAGCTGTCTTAACAAAGAGGATCCCCTAGACCTTCCCTATAAAAAAAGAGAAACCCCTATATTCCTGCTATCCCCTAAACCTTTCCATTTTCCTTATGCACTTAACTTTCTTCCATAGTCCCTATCATCGTCTGAAATATTACATATCTGTTTATTTTCTTTTTCCCTTCACTAGAATATAATCTCTTTAATGGAATTTGTTTCACTCACTATATTATATTCCCAAGGCCTAGAACAATGCCTGGCACACACTAAGTATATAGATTTTCTATGAATTAATTAATGTGATACTGTACATCTGTTACTCATATTTCTAGTGCATTTATTTAATTTTGTAAGAGTACTTTAAAGAGTAATTCTGTCATCAAGAGATCTAACTTGCTAGCCTTGGTAACCCTAATAATGTATGTTCCGTGTCGTCCACACCATGAACGGTTTGAGAAATAGCAACAATATGGACAAAAACGCCCTCACCGAAGCAAGCGTGTTTGCTGTCTCTTCCGGATAGATGGATTAGACTCAAACACATGAGGCCGTTTCCGTTTCTTTCCCGTTGCCACAGCAGCTGCAGCAGCCATCCCCACAGGACCTGAAACAATAATGCATGTGCTAAGGTTAGGCAGAGCCTGTTAGCTGCACAGGGCAGAGCACAATTAAAGGTACGAAAGAGGTAGCACTTATTGCCTAATGTTATCAATAAATATAAAAGGTTCCTGGTATTATCAATATATTTCACTATTGTGCAACATGAATCATATTTTAATTTACCAATAAAGACTTAAAAATGAACCTTTTAAAAAAGTGAATGGCATACCTCCTACCACACACCAGCTAGAATTTTACATAATATGTTTTGTTTTGTTTTGCCATCATGCCCCTATTAAGGAAACATTCTCAGAGGTGCTGGATGTAACTGGAGCATTGACAGGAAGCTTGACAAAACAAAAAAATTATGGATTTCAAATTTCATTTCCACCCCTGTGCTGCTCTTTCCATTACCCCAAGACATGGGACAAGTTAAGGAAGTCAGAGATAATCAAGCATACTTGGAAATCCAACACCACCTACAGGAGGAGTATCTGGATAAGTATCATCTTAATTAGAAGACTCCGTCCTTGTATCATACAGTTTTGTTAAACATAGGCACAGTGTTGGGCAGCAGATCCCCAGAACTTACTCATCTTGCATTACTGAAACTTCAGACCTGCTGAACAGCAACTCCCCATTTTCACTCCCCAGTCCCTGGCAACCACCATTCTACACTCTGCTTCTGTGAATCTGACTAGTTCAGAGAGCTCACGTAAGTGGAACCGTGCAGTCTCTGTCCTTCTGTAACTGGCTTATTTCACTTAGCATAATGCCCTCAAGGTTCACCTACACTGTTGCATATAGCAGAATTTCCTTTTTCAAAGATGACTAATATTCCAGTGTGTGTGAGTATCACAGTTTCTTTATCCATTCATCTATCAATGGACATTAAGGTTATTTCCACACGTTAGCTATTGTGAATAAGGCTGCGATAAACATGAGAGTGCAAATAACTCTACAAGATCCTGATTTCAATTCTTTTGAATAAATGTCCAGAGGTAGAACTGCTGGATCCTATTGGGTTGGCCAAAAAGTCTGTATGGTTTTTGCCATAAAATAAGGCATATTTTTCATTTTCACCAATAACTTTATTGAGTATTTTGAGTATGTCGGCTACCTCCTGCATGGTATAAAGTTGATTGTTCTCAATATCTCAATTTGATCGCTATCAATTTCAACTGGTCTACCCAACCATGGAGCATTGTCCCGAGAGAAATAACACCTTTGACACGTTTGATCAGTCACAGCACCTTCTCTATACACTGCACACATTTTTTAGTGTTTCAGTTGCATTTTTACCTTTCTTGAAAAAATAAAGCATAATATGCTAAAAATGTTGCATCTTCAATATTAAAATGGCTACATAAAAATTCACCAATTTTGATTTTTTTTTAAATGAACGCTGATATAACAGATTGTCACAATACAATCTAATGAAATTGCTTTGAATGAAGTTAATGACAACTAAGAGCTACTAGAGCTTTCTTACGGGGAAAAAAATAAATGAACTTTTGGGCCAACTCAATATGATAGTTCTACTTTTTATTTTTTGAGGAAGCTTCACATTGTTTTCCATAGAAGCTGCACCCTTTTACATTCTCATCAACAGCATACAAGAGTTCCAGCTTCTCCACATCCTCACCAGTGGTTATTTTTATGTTTTTATAATCATCATCCCCAAAAGTATGAAGTGGTTTCTTATTATGGTTTTGATCTGCATTTCCCTGATGATATTCCTAATTTCTAGTTCCTACACAGCTTACAAATACACTATTATTCTGGTAATAAGCACTTGCAACTAGCAAAGCAATTTGTGCACAAATACCTACTAATACCCACAGATATAGATGGGGAGACAATTAACACCCACTGATAGTTCTCCACATAAACTTTTTTTTAACGTCACTCTTTAAAAACAATAGCAAACAAACTACATTATACGTGTGGGCAAAAAGGCAATTAAGTGGCTCTCTTGACACATTAAATGTGTAAAAAACAGCACATGTCATCAACATGTACATGATTCACATCAAAGAGATGACAACCTAAAATGTACTCCTTTTAAAGGATAGATTTACCAATATAATATTACATATCTTTTAATACCCTAATAACTACTACAGGAAAATTAAATGTAGGTCTAGTCATCAACTTAATAAAGGATCCCTTTCCATTAGTTTTATTAATAAAAGAATCATAACTGGGTCATAAATAAAACAGGCAAATTATTAATTATATGAATTGAGGTTTAGGATGAAAACTTGTAAAAATTAGTTTGATATACACTGAATTTACACAACACACTAAAACCAAGTGTTCACTATTTTTGCCTTGTGTGAACTGCTTATAGTGAAAAAGGAACAAACTTTTTAATGATGGAAGACTAATAAACTATAATTTAGAACTTATTTTTCAAGACGAAGAGGGATAAATATTTCAACAAAGTTAAGGGCTAATACAGATCCTAATAAAGGCACCATGAAATAAGGGAGGCCATGTGCTTGCTACATAAAAGTTTATTTCTCCAACAGCATACAAAAAACAAAAACTGCACTGGGTTTGTACTTATGTCTATAGTCTAAATTTCCCTTAGGGATTAATAAGCCATAATGAAACAATTCACAACTGCATACCTTTCCATATTGCCCAAACTAGGAATAATCCGTTAGTTCTTAAACTCCCCAGTAAAATAACCCCTAAAATAATTTCAATGATTTTCTTGGCTGTTCCAAGGTAACTAGGCTATGTCAAGAATGCAGAACACCAAGAAACTCATACATATATTTTCTCATTACCATTTAGCCACATTTGAAAAGTCATCAATTCAAGGGGAGAGATGACCATAATTTTCAGAAGGGCCACACACTGGACATGACATGTCTTTTCATTTTAAATAAAAAGCTATTGAGACTGAAATTTGGCTTAAAAAAAAACAACACACCCAATACTACATGCCAGATAATTTCTTCACTCCAAAATAAAAAATCCTATGCTTACAAATTTAATATACTCAGTTATGAAATACTGTCCAAATTTAATGCCTACCAGCATACAATTATCTATCCCACCGATTTTCCACATAACCTGATGTGCTATCCCTGACGGCCCTGTCGCTGGGCCCTTGATTTCCTCAGAAACCACCTCTTTGGAACTTTCATTACATGTCTTTGGTAGGGAGATGCCTACTTAAGTCCTTTGTCCAGTTTCTAATCAAGTCATTCATTTCAATGCTACTGAGTTGTACGAGTCCATTTTATTAATAAAACTTTCAAATATATAACAAAGTTGAAAGAATTTTACAGTGAACATTCATATATCCACAACTCTATCTAATATATGTATCTATCCATCCTTCTATTCATTCATCAACCAGTATTGGGGTCTTTAAAAATGCATTTCAAAGTAAATTCTAGTATGATTTCCCCCTAAATACTTCAGTAGGAATATCACTAGCTAGAGTTGAATTATTTGTTTACAAATTTTCCTGAAATAAAAGTTAATCAAATTTACAAATCACAAGTGTACAGTCAATAAATTTTGAAAAATGTAAGTATATGCCCATGAAACCTAACCCCCAATCAAGATACACAACTCCATCACTACAGAAAGCTCTCTCACGCCCTTCCCAGTCAGCCATCCCACCTCCCAAAGGTGCCCACGATTCTGATTTTTTAACCCTGCATTAGTTTTTTAGTTTTGCCTATTGTAGAGTTTCAAATAAATGGAATTATACAGTATATACTTCTTTGTGTAAAGTTTCTTTCACTCAGAATGTTTCAGAGACTCTTCTATGCTGTTATATGTATCAGCAGTTTCTTCCCTGTTATTGCTGACTAGTATTCTAGAATATGAATAAACTGCAGCTTATCCATTATCCTACTGATGTACACTTAGGCTATTTCCAGTTTTAGGCTACTATAAATAAAGCTGCTTAATTTATAATAATTAATTAGTAAATTCGATGTAATTCAAATAAAAATCCCAATATGGGTTTTGGTGGCATTTGATAAAATGGAACTGCCAAAGACCAAGAACAGCCAGAACAATCTGGAAGATCTGAAGAAGGGGGTGGGGTGCAGGGGAATAACTCATTCTACTAAATATCAACAGTTACTAAAAAGCTATAGTCATTAAGATAAATAAACCAATACAAGTGAATTAAGAGTTCACAAAAAACTCTCTTGTGTGAAAGACACAGGTGGGAAAAGAACAGAAATACGGAGCTGGGATAACTGACTGCCTACCTGAAAAAATAATGAAACTAGATCCCTACACCTTGCCATGCACAAAAATAAATTCCAGGTGGATTAAAGGTCTAAATGTAAAACATCAACATCAATAAAACAACAAAAACAAAAATAACTTTACAACTTCTACAATAAACTATTGAGAGTATTTATAAGCTCAGGGTTAAGAATTCTCCAAAAGGACAAACTATAAGGTTTAAAAGACTGATAAATTTCACAGTAATAAAAATCAAAACTTGTATGGACAAAAAAGAAATAAAAAATTGGGAGAGGGAGTGGGCAAAAAACTGGAAGAAGATAACTGTAACGTATATTATCCAGAAAATAATTGTCAAATATATCAATAACTCATACAAGTCAATAAGAAAAAAAACTGATCCAGCTGGAAAACAGACAAAGGCATAGACAAGAAATATGCAAACGAAGGGAAATGAACAGCCAATGAGGATGTGGAATGGTGCTCCATCTTGTCACCTGCACTGGCTGGAACCTCTAGCTCGGAGCCAAGGAAATTAAACCACCAGTGAGATACCATTTCATGCCCACCCGACGGGCAAAAACGAAAGCTTACTGACAATACCAAATGCGGTGAGGACGAGAAACAACAGGCACGAGTTAGTGTACTGCTGTGGGGACACAGACTAACGCAACGACTTGAAAAGACACTTGGAATAGCCAGTCAAACTGAAAACGTGCTGCTCTTTGCCCTCCAGCTCCCTCTCCATCCTGGCTATACCCTGAAGCAGTGGTTTTCAAACTGCAGGTTTCCACACATCAGTGGCTTATGAGTGGTGGTGTGTTTGTTTTCTTATTAATAACAAAGAATAAAGTGAAAGAAACTAGACATATCAGAGAGCATGTTACTTGCAGTAGGGGTAAGTACTACTTACTGAGAAATTATTATTTCATTATATGGACATTTGTGTATTCTAGGTTCCAATGTAAAATGTGTCACTGTGGGACACTGCCAAGGGTTTGAAAGCCAGTGCCAAGAAGAACTTTCACAATTGCACAAGAAAACATGTAAAATGATTTTTTTTTAAGATTTTATTTTTATTATTTTTTTTTAATTTATTTTTAGAGAGAGGGGAAGGGAGGGAGACAGAGAGGGAGAGAAACAGCAATGTATAGTTGCCTCTCACATGGCCCTCACGGGGACCTGGCCTGCAACCCAGGCATGTGCCCTGACTGGGAATCGAACCGGGACCCTGTGGTTCCCAGCCCGCGTTCAATCCACTGAGCTACACCAGCCAGGGCTGTAAAATGATTTTTATTTGCAGCAATTATAACTGCACAATACTATAAGCAATCTAATTATTCTATCAATATATGGGATAGTCAGATAATGAATAGAATACCAAATTATAGTTAAAATGAAAACACAGTCACATTATCAACATAAATGAATCTCAGAAAAAGAATACCAAATAAACACAATGTCACAGAATGATAAGGTCACAGTGATACCATTCATACAAAACTTAAAACGTGCAAAACAATGGTAAATATTATTTACTGATATATAGCAAAAATGTAAAAGAAATGCAAGAGAATGATAAAGACCAAATTCAGAATGGAGGTTCTCAGTGGAGGGAGGGAAGGAAACAGGATTAGAAAAAGCAGCTACCCTTCCCCGTTCGTTTACCTCACACTTCATTATTTTCTTCAGAGCACTCAGTGCTTTCTGAAGTTATTTGACTTTATTATACATGCCCCTTTCCTCACCACTGCTCTGTCAACACCTCTAGGAGTAAGCCCTTTTCTGTCTTCCTCACAGTATTACTTATAGTAGTACAGCGTCCACAGTAATTCCTCAGTAACTGTTGAATGATTAAACGGTAAATCATTTCTACCAGCTGGGCCTCAGTTTCCATATCTGCCACATGAAAGGGTTAAAGTCCTTTCCTAATCTTAACACTATGACAACGCAGTACAGTAATAGAGCAAAACGATGTCTGGAAAGCAGCTTCCTTCCTAGCAAAGAAGCTCATCTGGATTCACTATGTTAGGATGCCCTCTTCTGGGAAGTCTAAAAATTTCAAAATATATTTTACAGATATTTCATGTGTTTTGCTACTAAGCCTTATTTTTAAATTCATCATTCCGAAATATAAAATAGAGAACAATTCACAGTAAAAAGGTTATTCTTCATTACATCTGTCTTCCTCCCCTTAAATATGGCATATACTAAAAAGATGTAGTAATCTGGCCATTTCTGATATTTATTTCCTATACAGTTTTTCCTAAATATCTTCTAAGATCAACACAGTATTAGATCCTCCCAGGCATGGTTTACATGGAGTCTTCCACATAATGCTAAATAAACAATGTAAATAATGAAGAGAATGATACAAATATACAGCCAAACTTTTAAGTCATTTAGTGGCCCAGAAAAATATTAAAACCTTAAATTGGGTTAAGATGATCCACAATTGCCAGTGCACTCAGGCGTCTGGCAGAAACAAACAAAAATCCTCTTTAGAGGATGATAATATTATTCTAGACCCCAAATTACTTTTTTTAACTTTATTTTTCAATCACAGTTGATATGATATTATGTTAGTTCCAGGTGTACAACCCAGTTACAAGATATATAAGTAAGTGATCATCCCAATAAATGGTGTACCCATCTGACACCACACACAGTTATTACCCAAATTACTTCTGAAAATCATCTTCCAAACAGAGCATCTAGCACTCATTCAAATACAACCAATACAAAAAGAAAACACATATGAGCCTCCATCAACCTGGCTATCACTGACTGTTTGCCCCACCCTGGTGATTCCCTGAGGCCCTGCCCCACCCAATGTTTGGGCCCACCCAAGCTGTTATGAATGGTTCGTCTTGGCTCATGCTTCAGATTTTCCTAAATTCTCTGAAACAAGCAGCATCTGGCCTCAGCAAGCCCCATATCTCTCACTAAGTGGTCCCGGCCCCAGCACTAACAGTAACCAGGCTTGGTTCACAGCTTGCCCCAACCAGGGCACCTCTAAGCCCAATACAAGTACCATCTGCAGACTGCATTGTAGCTAATGCCAGGTGGCCCCAGGCAGAACGCAGGTACTGACTAACCTTGGCCTGCACCTCATGGGAGGCCCCAGAACACCCAGGGGGCAGCTTCACACCAAATCGAAGCACTACCACCCAACCAACTACCTCCACAAGTGACACACCGAAGGGGCAGACTCAGCAAGCACTAGAGCCCCAATGAAGTAAGGTCTGCTCTGTGGAGTGGGCCCCTTCATAGCTGATTCTCCACAGTGGTTGAAGGTCAGTGGACAGTGGTAACAGCCAGTCCTTGCATCTGATGGGCCTGAGGGTAAATCCCTCCCATTGACAGCAATCAAGGCTCAAATAGTAAAGGAGGGTGTATAACCCACATGGGCAGCGCACCGTAAGTACCCAGCTTGAGTGACAGGGGAGGCTATGCCACTGGACCCTACAGGGCACCTACTACACTAGGCTAGACTACCAAGACACAGAGTCAAAGCAGCTCTACTTAATACATAGAAACAAACACAGAGAGGCTGCCAAAATGAGGAGACAAAGAAACATGGCCCAAATGAAAGAAGAGATCAAAACTCCAGAGAAAGAACTGAACGAAATGAAGACAAGCAATCTACTACATGCAGAGTTCAAAACACTGGTTATAAAGATCTCAATGAACTTAGTGAGGACCTCAGCGGCACAAAAAAGAATCAATTAGAAATGAAGCATTCACTAATAAAAATAAAGAATAATTTACAGGGAATCAACAGGAAAGTGGATGAAGTGGAGAACCACATCAGCAATCTGAAATATAAAGAAGGCAAAAAAAAAAAATAGTCAGAAGAGCAAGAAGAAAAAGAATCCAAAAAAATATGAAGATAGCATAAAGAGCCTCTTCAAGCATACCAACATTTGAATGTTGGAACAACTTCAAGCATACCAACATTTGCGACATAGGGGTGCTGGAAGAAGATGAGAGAGAGCAAGAAATTGAAAATCTATTTGAAAAAATAATGACAACCCTTACTAGGTAAAGAAAATAGACATACAAGTCCAAGAAGTGCAGAGAGTACCGAACAAGAGGCCCACACCAAGATGAATCATAATTAAAATACCAAAGGTTAAAGATAAAGAGAGAATCTTAAAAGCAGCAAGAGAAAAGCAGTCAGTTATACAAGATAGCTCCCATAAGATTGGCAGCTTATTTTTCAACAGACACATTCCAGTCCAGAAGGAATGGGCAAGAAATACTCAAAGTGATGAAAAGCAAGGCCCTACCACCAAAATTACTCTACCTTGTAAAGCTATCATTAGAATCAAATGACACATAAGGAGCTTCTCAGACAAGAAAAAATTAAAGGAGTTCATTGTCGCTACCAAACCAGCATTATATGAAATATTACAGGGTCTTCTTTAAGAAGAAGATAAAAAAGATAAACAATAAAATGGCAATAAATACATATCTATCAACAACTGAATCTAAAAAACAAAATAAACAAGCAGAACAGAAACAGAATCATATAGATACAGAACATTTTGACAGTGTCCAGATGGGAGGGAGGTTGGGAAATGAGCAAAAAAAATGTGAAGAGATTAAGAAATACAAATTGATTGTTACAGGACAGTCACAGGGACGTAAAGTACAGCATAGGGAATATAGTCAACAATAGTCTAATAACTACATATGGTGTCACATGGGTGTGAGATTTATTGGGATGATAACATATTAAGTTATGCAATGTCTAATCAGTGGGGTGTACACCTGAAACTAATATAATAATGTATGTCCACTGTAACTGAAAATAAAAAATTATAGAAAAAATAAAAATAAAAGCAAAAAAGAAACATTTTTTCTATTACAATAAAAAACTGTAATAGTACAAACTTGGGAGGAAAAAAGAATACACTAAAAATTCAAAACTAGAGATCAAAACAAAAAAAAACCTTTTAACTATTACTACAATTTAGTAACTCAATGGACAGATTTAAAACCACCTTAGACACAGCTAAAGAGAAAAATGAATAAACTGGAAGAAAACACTTAGATTGAGGTACAAAGAGCCGAAAGGATGGTAATAATAATGGAGGGGAAGAGACATAAAGGACTCAGTGAGGAAGACAACGTATTTCACTGCAGTGAAAAGAAGGAAAAGAGATGGAATGGAGGAGAGGCAAAACGAAGCAACATCTAGTGGCTACGATTTTCCAGAATTGACGACAGATATCAGTCCACAGATTCAAGACGTTAAAAGACTCCTAAACAGACTAAATGAGAAGAAATCCTGAGCCAGACATATCACAAAAACTAAAGAGAGAGCCCTGGCTGCTGTAGCTCAGTGGATTGAGCACAGGCTGGGAACCAGATGATCCCGGTTCGATTCCCGGTCAGGGCACATGCCTGGGTTGCAGGCCAGGTCCCCTTGTGAGGGCCATGTGAGAGGCAACCATACATTGCTGTTTCTCTCCCTCTCTGTCTCCCTCCCTTCTCCTCTCTCTAAAAATAAATAAATAAAATCTTAAAAAAAAAAAAAACTAAAGAGAGAGAAAACCTTAAAAGCAGTTGGGGGAGGGGCCTGCATGCATGAGAGTTAACCTTCACAGAACAGCTGTCAGAGTGAAACAAAAGCGAGGACGAGAACCGGAAGACGGCAGAACAGTATCTTTAATATGAGGAAAGAAAATAACTGCCAACCTGGAATTCCATACCCAGTGAGAAAATCCTTACAGACTAAAGGTTAAATAACAACATTCTCAGACAAACAAAAACTGAGAGACTGCTACTAGCAGATCCACAATGAAGGAAATACTAAATGGCATCTTTAAGCAACAGAAAAATTCTCAGAGGCAATTGAACAATTTAAAAAAAAAAAAAAAAAAGAGCTCTGGCTAGTGTGGTTCAGTGGATTCACCGCTGGCCTGTGAACTGAAGGGTCGCGGTTAGATTCCCAGTTGGGGCACGTGCCTGGTTTGCAGGCCAGATCTCTGGCTGGGGGCATTCAAGAAGCAACAGATCAATGTATCTCTCCCATACTGGTGTTTCTCTCCCTCTATTCCCCTCTCTCTAAAAATAGATAAATAAAATCTTTTTTTTAATGAACTTTTAACTATGTATAAAACAAAAACAATATCTTGTAGAGCTTAAAATATACAAAGAACAAACACACAGGACAACAACAGCTCATAGATCAGGAGCAGGGGAGTGGAAATCAAGTGTTCTAAGAGAGCTCCAAGATGGCAGCAGACTAGGTAGATGTTACACTCATCTTCTCCCAGGACCAAACTGGTATTGTAATTAAAATATAGAATAATCAGTAAAAAGAAAAAATACATAGAGCAATCAAACTGAATAACCAACTGAGGTCTCGCTGAATAGAAGTCTTGTGATCAAGAATTTACAAAATAAGCCCTGGCTGGTGTGTCAACGGACTGAGTGCTGGCCTGTGAACCAAAGGGTCGCTGGTTCGATTCCCAGTCAGGGCACATGCCTGCGTTGCGGGCCAGGTCCCCAGCAGGGGCTGCATGAGGGGCAACCACACACTGATGTTTCTCTCCCTATCTTCCCCTCTGTCTAAAAATAAATAAATAAAATCTTAAAAAAAAAAAAAAAGAATTTACAAAGTATGCCACATCAGACTGGCAGGAAGGGCAGAGACAATAAAAGATTTGGCCCCACTCCCACAGGTGGTAACTGACATTCCTGATGGATATTTCAGCTGCAAAGGTTCCCCCTTAGGAGCGTGGGGTCTCAACCCCATGCCGGACTCCCTGGCTCAGAGCACCAAAGCCAAGGACAGGCACCCACAAGAAAATCAGCAGGAATTCTACCTGCCAGGGAGAGACATGAGTCTGCTGGAAACTCAGGCACCCTCTTAAAGGGCCAACCCACAAAATCTCATTCACAGTCACTCACCCTTGGCTCTGGCAGAGGGAGGACAGAGCGGACTAGAGTGTAAGGAGAGACTGGGGTTTGTGGCTTTGGGGAGTGAGCTGAGGGGACAGCCTCCAGGACCCCTGTGCTGAGTCACTCTCCCACAGTGTAGATGACATCTTTCTTGGGTGGAACACTCCCCTCCACCTACTGGAAATGCAATGGCCCCACCTCTGGACTGCCTGTTGCCCCGCCCTGCAGAACTCATGCCCTGCTGGGCCAGCTGCCTGGGTGGGAGTGTAGAGGTCTGGGTAGGCTCAGCTGGGAGTCAGTGACTTAGTGGTGTAGCTTTGGGGTGGGGGCTATTTGCCCCACTCTCCAGTGAACCTGACTGGTGCCTCCCCTCATAGGAGACCCTCTACTCCACACTCTGGGCTCTAGGTGGTCCCACCCTCTTGGCTCCTAGTGGACCTGCCCTGCCAAGGTCTGGGCAGAATCTGGGACAGACTGAGTTGTGTGGCTCTGGGGCAGCGGCCTCTCCTCCCACCTTCCTCCAAGCCTGAGTGGCATCTCCCTCTCACAGGGGATCCACCAGTACCACCCTCTCAATTCCCGGGGAACCCACCCTTTTGAGCTCGGGGTCCTGGCAAAATTGTGGACAGACTGAATTGTGTGGCTCTAGGACAAAGACAGCTAAGGAGAGTATTGAAAAGAAAAAAGAGAATAAAAAAATGAAGATGGTTTAAGAAATCTGTGGGACAAAACAAAGCATAACAACACCCACATCATAGGAGTACAAGAAAGAGAAGAAAAGACAAGGGATTGAGAACTTATTTGAAGAAACAATGACAGAAAATTTGCCTAACCTGGTGAAAGAAAAAGACACATAAATCTAGGAAGTGAGGAATCCCAAATATGATGAACCCAAAGAGGCCCACACCAAGACACATCATAATTAAAATGCCAAAGGTTAGCCCTGGCTGGTGTAGCTCAGTGGATTGAGCGCGGACTGGGAACCAGAGGGTCCCAGTTCGATTCCCAGTCAGGGCACATGCCTGGGTTGCGGGCCAGGTCCCCAGTGAGGGCCGTGTGAAAGGCAACCATACATTGCTGTTTCTCTCCCTCTCAGTCTCCCTCCCTTCCCTTCTCTCTAAAAATAAATAAATAAAATCTTAAAAAAAAAAATTAAAATGCCAAAGGTTAAAGACAAAGAGAATCTTAAAAGCAGCAAGTGAAAGACAGTTACCTACAAGGAAGCTCCCATAAGACTGCCAGCTCATTTCTCAACAGAAACATGTCAAGCAAATACCATATGATTTCACTTGCACATGGAATCTAACGAACAAAACAAATAAACAAAACAGAAAGAGACTCATATATACAGAAAGCAGACTGATAACTGTTACAGGGAAGAGGGCTGGGGTGCTGGGAGAAAAGGGTGAAGGGAGTAACCCCCCCAAAAAAAAGCTCACAGACACAGACAACAGCATGGTGATTATCAGAGGAAAAGGGGGTGGTGGGGAGGAAGAAACGGGTGAAGGGGGAATAAACGGTGACCTGAGACTTGACTTGGGGTGGCGAACACACAGTACAATATACAGATGATGTGTTACAGAATTGTATACCTGAAACCTATATAATTTTATTCACCAGTGTCACCCCAATAAATTCAATAAAAGTCTGGAGAGAAAAGTTTGGAGAAAAGGAAAGAAGGAAGGAAGAGAGGGAGGGAGGGAGGGAGGGAGGGAGGAAGGAAGGAATCCAAGTGTTCTAAGAAACTTGCATTATCCTTAAAATGGCCAAAAGTACTCAATTACATAATACTTTGCCATAAGTAAAGAATGTGTATTATAATTTCTAGGCGTACCACTAATAGTAAAATTATATGTAACTTCCAGACTAACAAGAAAAAGTGAAAATAGTAAAAACTTTCCAACAGTACAAAAGGAAACATGAAGGAGAAGCAAACACAGAGCAAATGAGATAATGAGAAGGCACACAGTAAACACTGTCAGTCTAAACCTGACTATGTCGCTGATTCTATTGAATTGAAATGCACTAAATGCCTTAGTTCAAAGTCAAAGACCGTCAGAGCGGTTGAAAAAACAAAACCAAGTCATATCACTTATAGTATATGAGCCTAGAACATAGGCACACGCTGAAAAACCCAAGGCTTAAACAGAACCTTGAAGGTGTGACGTGAAAATAAGAGTCAGAGCGCTTACACCCTAAGCTCTTCCTTCTAGACACGCAGGGCAGCAGAGTCAAGCAAAACACAAAGTGCTATCAGTCGAAGTCACATTACCTGCCGCGGCCAGGTGGGCAGTCACCTCGTCGGCCGCCGTGGAGTTGAGGATGTCTGAGTCGTCATACGAGGTGTCTTCCTGAGAAGAAGGCGACTCTTCGTCAGCACTCAGCATGCTATGCTCAGTGTAGGTGGCCACGTGGACCTGCTGCACTTGCTGGGCCACCGCGTGGGCTTCTATCGTAGCCATGTGTTCAGTTTGGGTCACTCCGTGCTCCTCCATGAAGATCTACTGTCAGAAACAAGGCAACGAGGATTCAGTGTGTAATGTAACTTAATGCTTAAATTAAAAGATATTTTCCTCCAGAGAGGGAAACCTTCGATTTCACTACATACCTCACCACACCAAGTCACAGGAAATGGGAAGCACCGTTCAAATATGACCCAAAAATGGCAGAACATTTTCTTTATATAAAAGCGTTTTGATAGAAAATCACTCCTAATTTTATAGCTTAGGTCACAAAATAATAAATACCCTTGATATTACATATAACAATAAAAGACATTTAAATATAAAAATAAAAACATTTAAAAGATCCCAGTGACTTGGCATTTGACATTGTAGGCGTACTTAACAACGGGAGTGAAACTTTTTTCTCCAAAAACTACAATAATTCAAATTGGTTTTTCTGCTTATAAACCTGTGCTTCTTGTAAGTCCTAAAATGATGCAGTAATTACAAAGTAGTAAGATAAAGGTTTGCTCTTCTATTGCAATTATAATCTGTTCCCTCTTCCCCGTAACACCTATAAAGAAGTGCATTATCTTTATAAAAACTTTTTGAAACCTACATATGATTTAAAATAAAAACAGATTCATATTACACATATTATCCTATAGTTTGCTTTTTTTATATTACAATATCTCTGGACATCTGACATGTGAAAACACATAGATCTACTAGAGCTTTCTAAATAGCTGCAGAATATCTCATTGTATGGATGTGCCATAATCATGCATGCAATCACCTCCTGATACACAGCAAGGATGCTGCTTCC
The DNA here is from genome assembly GCA_004026765.1 of Micronycteris hirsuta. Taxonomy (NCBI): domain Eukaryota; kingdom Metazoa; phylum Chordata; class Mammalia; order Chiroptera; family Phyllostomidae; genus Micronycteris; species Micronycteris hirsuta. Next base: position 83,622 of record PVJI01001082.1, read on the forward strand.
AAATTTTTCCTACTATAAACATCAGTGCAGTAAGCATACCTGTTTTAAAACTTTACATATTGGTTCCTCAAAAAAAAAAAAAAAAAAAAAAAAAAGAATCACCACCTGACCCAGCAATTTCACTTCTGGGTGTATACCCAGAAAAACTGAAAGCAGAGTCTCAAAAGGCTACTTATACATATCCATGTATGCAAAAGCCAAAAGGTGGAAGCAACCCAACTATCTATTGAATGGGTACATAAAATGTGAATATATACACAAGCTGAACGTCATTAAAATTAGAAACTTCTGCTCTATGAAAGAGAATGCATGCATATGTAGAGTTTACTGCCATAAAAAGGCAGCCATATGAATATAGAAATACGAACTTTGAGGCTACAAGTAAAAACATAATTATCTATTCATAAAAAATTCTTTTTCGTCTGGCTGGTGTAGCTCGGTGGATTGAGCGCAGGCTGGGAACCAAGCGGTCCTGGTTCGATTCCCAGTTGGGGCACATGCCTGGGTTGCAGGCTGGGTCCCCAGTGAGGGCCATGTGAGAGGTAACCACACATTGCTGTTTCTCTCCCTCTCTTTCTCCTTTCCCTCTTTCTAAAAAATAAATAAAATCTTTTAAAAAAATTATTTTTCCATTTTATTCTATTTTATTATTAAGTTTTCCTTTTCCTTTTTTGAGGACTTCTAAAATCCTTTGTTCCTCTGAATAATTGCTTTCTTTCTTTCTTTCTTTAAGATTTTATTTATTTATTTTTAGAGAGAGGGGAAGGGAGGGAGAAAGAGGGGGAGAGAAACAGCAATGTGTGGTTGCCTCTCACATGGCCCTCACTGGGGACCTGGCCCTCAACCCAGGCATGTGCCTTGACCGGGAATCGAACCGGGGACCCTCTGGTTCCCAGCCCGCGCTCAATCCACTGAGCTACACCAGCGAGGGCTGAATAATTGCTTTGTTAAGCCTTGTCCTGATAGAGCTTTCTTCTTTAGGTCAACCACTTCCACTAGCTGCCCAACTCTTCAGTTTTCTAAGATCCTTGGTTTCTGTTTTATATTCTTGTGCTATTTCCAATTTTTTGAGGGGGGACACTCTAACTTTTAATTATCTCTTTTCACTCTCACACCACTATACATGTCAAAACTCAACCTTCTAACTCAAGTGATTCTACTTCAAAATAAAATTCAGTTTAATTTACAAAAAGGATGCCGTAAATCCAAAAAGATTAGGAACATAATAATCAGCTATCATTTGAAACCCTCTTCTGTACTTTCTTTTCTGCCTGAGGCCGTCTCCCAGCCTTACAGTTCCACGTGGCATAACACCTTCACAGACAAACCCACGCCCTTGTTTCTTTACAGGAAGCTTTTCAAGAGGTACCTCGTACAATAGAAAATATTTAATAGAGAGAGGAAAGAATAAAGAAAATATGGTTAAATATTAACATCTGGGAAATCTGGGCAATGATAGGTCTTTACTTTTGCAACTTCTCTAAAACAAAAAATACAAAAAAAAATTTTAAAGAGAGGTTTCTTACATATCCTATATTTGGTGTGTTTCAGACTATTCAAGGGAATATATCCTATTCTCAGATTTGTACACATCTAAAACGCAATTTAACACTATTTAAGTCACACAATTAAACAATATGAGATACACAATGTTGAAACACTATTTTTCATCCATTTCACTATTCTTCTAGACTAAAAGACAAACTGCTTCGGGCATTTAGAATTCTGGGTACTTCAAAATTGTTTTTAAATGATTTGGGATTAGATAGTATCTAACTGCTTTTCAAAGGGATTTGTACGCTATGCACTTGGCATAATGGATTTCAACTCTTCTCTCCAGAATGCAGTTCCCTGCATAAATCAATAGGACCGTCTGCTTCACAGGCTGGTCACTGCTGCCCAGTGCCTCATCTCTCCACCTCTCTCCCCGCCCCGTCCTCCAGCTTCTCTAGACATTTTTATTAAGCACACTCTGTAAAAAAGCAAAGACAAAGGTATCTCAGCCCTCTTTGAACCAGAGTGGGATATATGTCAATGATGCTTTCGATGTTTTTAAAAACTAATAAATAAAATAACTTGCCTAAAGCCAGATGTGACTAACATACACACACGACTGAAGATCAGCATGCCCCCTCCCGCCAAGCCATTTTTAGAGATGCTTTTTAGCTTTCATACACGAGGAGTCAGATTCTCTGGATAGCAAAACTGGGAGGAACTGCTAATGGATGAAAACATGTTAGACAAAATGAATTAAAAAAAAACAGGACATATCAGGATGATCATTTTGCAATACATATAATGTCTAATCACTGGGGTGTACACCTGAAACTAATATAATATTGTATGTCAACTGTAATTGAAAAATAAAAAAATATCTTCATAAATAAATAAAACAGAACAGGCTATTACCAGATATCTGGAGCCCCCAGACAAGTTATATAACCTCTAAGTATCTCAATTTCAACAGTTTTTTTAAATGAAAAGAAAAAGATAGTTCCTTTACTCAAAATATGAGGATTAAATGAGATCATCCAGATAAAGACAGAGTGCCCAGCACATCAGTGCTCAATATTATGGTAATAATGCTAGAATTACTGTTTCTTCACGATTCTAGCCTTCTTTACTCATTACCTGACTGATCTCGTGAGGGCTGGGCCTCAATTTCTTCACCTTTAAATTAGACATCCAGTTTTGTTTTGTTTTTTATTCAAGGGCAAAAGATTTTGAGTCAAGCAACTAAAAGGCTTTTTTATTTATTATTTTATTTTATTTATCTTTACAGAGAGGGGAAGGGAGAGAGAAAGAAAGGGAGAGAAACATGGATGGTGAGAGAAACATAGATCTGTTGCCTCTCACACACCCCCTACTGGGGACCAACTCACAACCCAGGCATGTACCCTGACTGTGAATTGAACCAGCGACTCTCTATTTCGCAGGGTGGCACTCAATCCACCGGGCCACACCAGCCAGGGCATAAAAGGCACATCTTTTTTTTTTTAAATTTTTAAACAAATGTATCCTGGTGACACTGGTTAATAACATATAAGTTTCAGGTGTATGCTCACCACCCAAAGTCTAGTTTCCTTCCATTACCATATGTTTGACCCCCTCCCACTCTGGTAACCACCATCTGTGTCTATGAGCTTTTTGTTTGTTCATGTGTTGCTTTTTGTTTCATATCCCAGACATGAGTGAAATCATACAGTTCTTGTCCTTTTCTGTCTGACTTATTTCACTTAGCATAATCTCAAGATCCATCATTGTTGCCCTGACCGGTGTGGCTCAGTTAGTTGGGTATCATCCTGCACAGCAAAAGGCCGCCAGATCGATTCCCTGTCAGGGCACATGCCTGGGTTGCGGGCTTGGTCCCCTAAGGGGGTGCACGAGAAGCAACCGATCAATGTTCCTCTCTCCTATTAATGTTTCTCTCCCTCTCTTCCCCTTCTCTAAAATAAATAATTAAAAATTTAAAAATCCATCAATGTTGTCGCAAATGGCAGTATTTCATCTTTTTATGTCTGAGTAGTATTTCGTTGCATATGTTATATACCACATCTTTACCCATCAGTCAAAGGACACTTAGATTGTTTCAGTGTCTTGGTAAAAAGCCTTTCTTTATTCTATTAACTCCAATAACCGAGCTACTGTTCTCCTAGACATAAAAGCAGGACACTACAGATAACCAGTGTCTCTAGAACATTCCAAGGCAGTGCACAAAATGGAGAGCACAGACCTGACAGTGATTCCTCTGAACAGACGTGAAAAGCAAGATAAAACACCAGCAACATATAATGATCTGTAACTATAAACACCACGTGAGATTAAAAGTCCTGTTTGTCACCTGGGGCCAGTGATGTTCAGCAGATTAGTCAACACTCCATTTAAAAAAAAAATCATTCTACCTGCCCTGGCTGGTATAGCTCAGTGGATTGAGCGCGGGCTGGGAACCAGAGGGTCCCCGGTTCGATTCCCAGTCGGGGCACATGCCTGGGTTGCGGGCCAGGTCCCCAGTGAGGGCCATGTGAGAGGCAACCATACATTGCTGTTTCTCTCCCTCTCTTTCTCCTTCCCTTCCCCTCTCTTTGAAAATAAATAAATAAATAAAATCTTAAAAAAAAAAAAAATCATTCCCCCAAACAATAATGTAACGTGTGCTTTATCTAAACGTTCTTCTTTATTATATAAAGAGGGCTGCATTGTGGTACAGGAGCCTCTGCTTTTGCCATTCCAGGCCAGTAAGGGTGGGACTGAAAGATAACAGGAGAGAGCGCAGAAAAATCTGATTTTCTTGTCTCATTACCCTGGTAGATGTAGTCCATAATACCAGGGGAGCTCCTGGAATTAGGATGAAATGTCCAAGAGAGTTAAATTTAGTCTCATCCACACACAATAGATGAGATTAAGTGTAAAATGTATTTTAAAAATCAAAGCAGGAAACCGCAGGCCAGGAAATCTAATCAAAGTATAACTAAAGTAAAAGAAAGCATTAGTCTAATCAATAATATTATCATATCAAAAGAAAAGCTTCAAGAACTGCCTAAGGGAGCGTCTCAGAGCAAGATTGTGACTAACTTCCAACCAAGAACGGAAAAACCAAGAGGCTCAGCTTACATTCCTAGACAGGGCCAGAACTGGAACTTCGTAACCAGGACAGGACAGAAATGTTACTCACCAGAATAGACTTTTTCAAAAAAAGGCCAGCCATGGGATTTGGTTCTTGGGGGACATAGGGTAATGGATCAAAATCTCACCAAAGCAGGAAAAATAAAAATTAAAAATCGCACAAAAAAGTCAAAGTGAAAACAGAAGCAAGGTGACATGTGGCTTAATTCTGAGTAATAAATGGTGCTTAAAAGAAGAACCCATTTGACAATCCTAGGAATAGTTTCTTTCAAATAGCTGAAGGGCCTAAAATATTGGCCCTTGTAGAGAAAAAAATAATCTTCCTCCCACATCACTGGGCTCCGCAAAGCAAAAAATTAAAAAAAAAAAAAAAAAAAAAAAAAAAAAAAAAAAAAAAAAAAAAAAAAAAAAAAAAAAAAAAAAAAAAAAAAAAAAAAAAAAAAAAAAAAAAAAAAAAAAAAAAAAAAAAAAAAAAAAAAAAAAAAAAAAAGCCATAGGCATGTGTGGCATTTTTTCGTCTCCATTTTCAGACTCCAACTATAAATAAAAATACAGAAAATTATACAGAATACAAAACAGAACGCAAAGGTTATATGAACCATGACAATGTAAACTGCTGAGAGAAATGAAGAGGTAGCGGAGAAGTGGAGAGGTGGACAAATGGGTAGGAGCATCAATACCCATCTTTACACAGTGAGGGAGTCCAAAGACGCTCTCAAAAGCAGATGGAAGAACTTAGTATCACAATATAACTATCAAAAATAGAGGGGAGCCCTGACTGGTGTGGCTCAATTGGTTGGGCACCCTCCAGCAAAGCAAAGGGTTGCTGGTTCGATTCCTGGTAGGGCACAAGCCTGAGTTGTGAGTTCAATCTGGTCAGGTATGTTCAAGATGCAATCAGTCCATGTTTCTCTCTCACATAGATGCTTCTCTCCCTCTTTCTCCTTCAGCCTCTCTCTAAAAATAAATAAAATCTTTAAAAAAAAACCCAGGTTTGATAAACCAAGAAAAAGTGGTATAGACATATTACTTAATGTGAGAATTATTGTTTGCTAACACTATAAATAAAATAAACTATAAATAAAAAGTTAAAGTAACTGTCTTCTAAAAACTGGGACGGGGTGGTAGAAGAATGTGGCAAAAGGCCATTGATTTTTATTCTAAGTCCTTCTGTTTAATCTTTTATTGTATGAATGTGCTGTATACCTGAAACTAATATAAAATAATATTGAACGTAAGCTGTAATTTAAAAAAAAAAAATAGCCCTGGCTGGTGTAGCTCAGTGAATTGAGTACCAGCCTGTGAACCAAAGGGTGGCTTGTTTGACTCCCATTTGGGGCACATGCCTGGACTGCGTAACAGGTCCCCAGTAGTGGGCACATGAGAAGCAACCACACACTGATGTTTCTCTCCCTCCATTTCTCCTTCCCTTCCCCTCTCTCTAAAAATAAATAAATAAAATCTTAAAAAAAAAAAAGATAATGAACATATACATCATCACACCACTCCCTAAAAAAAGAATTGGTTAAAAAAATTTTTGCCTTGAGTAAATCTAACCTACTAATTTGGATCACATGAAAGTAACAAAATTTTGTATGCCTGCAGTCACATATTTTTCATTCCAGTATGTTGATAAAATTTGAAAATATTAATACTTATAGTAGCCCAAGAATCCAGTTAATAGCACTTTTACATAATGTGAGAAAAACACGCTTTACCACACAACTTAATTTAAGGATGAGTGGATTGTTCTGTGAAAACAATACTGGAAGCTCACTGAAGGCAGGGCTTGGGTCCATAGAGTCTCTTTATATAGTAGTTATCGTAATTTGCTCTTTAATAAACGGTTGGGGGTAATTAGTTGTACATTTTAATTACTAAAGCTAAATCCAGGCAATACTTGTTTGTTACTCCCCTCTAAGGCTGAGCTGGCTACTCATCTTGTGTCTCCTTCTGCACTTGCTCTGAACTGCTCTGCACCCAGCTCTGGCCTTGGTCAGCTAACCTTGTTCACCAAGCTTGCCGGCCAACTGCCCGTTACATTTCACCAAGGGGAGGCAGCAACGTGAGATGGGAACAGGAGGGGAGAAGGGATTTCCCTCCTGTTTTCATTCCTATCGGTGTTGTTTCAGCAACAGAGGACAGCTTCGTCCCCCCGACTCCAGCTGTGCCCCTCTCCCCTGGCAGCTGGGCACCAGCGGCATGGAGCCCTACGCAGAGGTCAGATTCCCGCTGTGTGGGGGCCTCCTCTGAGCTCTAGGTTCTTGTCTTCTGTTCCCCCAGCCCCAAGGGTGGTAGCTACTTCCTGAAGTTATTAATATAAAGATCACCGCAGTGTCTACTCTTTGCTCTTTCCAGTCTTCAACAATGTTTAACCAATTCCCAGAATTAAATTCTCTGAAATACCTACTAGGCCCTGACTGATACAAAGGGAAGAAAAAAATGTACCCTCATCAGAAATTACTCAGAGTGCTGGTAAGCAGCAAAATTTTATACTGACTTGTATAAGTCAATACAGTAAAAAGTACTGACATTATACACTGTCAACAAAGTGGTTCTAAGGACATTTTGATAAGACCATCACTAGGGTTTGTTTCCATACACTGATAGAAGTTGAATTCAAAATCCTGAGTTTGATGAATCATTAAAACAAGGCTAAATTAGTAGAGTACTTAATAAGTAACATTTCAGCAATCCTCAAAACTGACATCACAGTAATACAAGGTCTTTTTACAGAAATAACAGTAAGAAACAGTCACAAAAATATTTATCATATTATTCAATGACAGACGAGGTTAGGCGTTTGGACAAACCGAAGAATATGTGGTGCCAACGGCAGCTTTGACCTTCATCTATCACTCTAGGTTCCTGGCAGACCATGGGGTCTATGCCTATCTCCTGAAAATCAGTAGTGGGCCCTAACTCTCATGTCCAGTGTGGCGTGCAGCAACTTAGAGTTCTTATTTCTTCTTACTCTGTGACTGGACCCAAAGTGTACAAGGGTATGTGCAAAGTCTCCTCTCTGTTCCCCTCCCTCCTGCTGACAGGCTTGCCCTCACTTCTACGGCAGGGAGCCAGGGAGCCAGAGTACCAGGTTCACATCGCTGCCCTGCCACTCACTGGCATCTCAGACACGTTTCACTTAACTTCTACGCTTTAGTTTTATCATCGCTCAAATGGGAATAACAATAGAAGCTAAGAATTATTGTGAGGGCCAAAGAAAACATGGTACATGAGTGTCAGATTAAGGTAACCTGTTGTTATTACTATTCCACATAAAAAGACAGGTAAAGCAAGAAGTGCCCAAAGGAAAGTTACAGGATTTATTTTTACAGTAGGAGTAAAAATGCTGCTAGATCACAAGCCAGTTTTGACCACATACAGATTCCTGTCATAGTAGTTCTTCACCTTTTTCAAACTATGAACTCTTTTGAGAACGTGTCAAAGCTACAGATCTCCTCCCTAGAAAAATGTATATACCCACAAGAATCTCCAAAATATTTTAATGTTTTTGGACACACATCATAGATTATTTCATGATTACACAGCTATACCACAGAGAAAACAGCAGAGGGTGCCACAACCAAAGAAAAATGAAAAAGCACAGGGAATTTCAGGTTGCTTAAAATTCTTCAACTAGAACATCCTTCCATAGAAAATAGTTCGGTGAATCTACTTCACCAAATACTTTAAAATATATCAACTCTTCTTTAGGTTCTAGATCAGCACTGACAAATAGAAATTTCAGTGATGATGGAAATGTTCTAAATTTACTCTGTTCAAAACAACAGCCAATAACCACATGTGGCTATTGACCACATGAAATGTGACAACTGTGACTAAAGGAATCAAAAACTGTATTTAGTTTTATTTCATTTTAATTTAAATAGCCACGTATGGATGTGGTTCCCACACTGAACAGTGCAGTTCTACATTTTAAGTTTTAAAATGACTGGCTTCTAATCACAGGCCATTACACAGCATTGTTAAAGACATCTCTAACGGAGTAGCTTCATGCCATAATTCAGACCAATCTGTCCCGAGTGAAGCTTCAGCTCTGCACAGACAGGACTGCTTTGGTCTCGCCCCTGCCCTACAGGTGTTCGCAATCAAAAGTAAAGCTTCTTTTACTCATCATCGAAGACCCAACCTACCCAATTCTGATTGTGTTTCTTAGTTCCCTCGGTAACATGAGTTTTAAAAAAATAAGTGCAAACTAATAAAGTTAAGTAAGAAGGCATTTGCCATTGGAAAAAAAAAACCCCAACATATTCTAGTGATAATCACCGAGGGCTAAGGGAGCACTGAGAATAAAAGACTGCAAGGACGTTGAGTAGATACCAGGAAGGAGACAAGACTCTTCAGCCAGGAGCCAGAATAAAAGAAGGGCACCGCAGGCAGAAGCGACAGCTTATAAAAGCACATAGCAAAGTGAGGGGGCATCAGTGAACGTCCGGACAGCAGACTCAGAAGCCTGGGGACCAAAGGAACCCAGCTTCCGGCTGCCTCCACACCAAAACTTCACAACTGCAATCCAACCTGCTAACAACGAAGCGAACGCCGTCCCGCCTGCTACAGAGGGAAGTAGTCCACCCGCATAGTACAGCACCTGACAGCTTATAACCCAGTGTCTGGCACAGTGCCGTGAATGGAGAAGGGGCCTAAGTAATGCTAATGACAACGATAAAAACAATCAGAAAATGCATTCTCAAAAATTCAGATGCTTATTAAGAGCTACAAATATCAATAGAAAGCAGGTAAGGTGCTGAAGCTATTCCTAGATTAAAACATGATGGATCGGAAGTTTAGTATGCCCAGGCGTTTATTTGCAAATGGGTCAGAATGCAGCTGGCTCTTTTTGCAGAAAAATCATTTGTCCACAGCTGCTCCCCAAATTACCAAAAATCAAGTAAGTAGCTGTCATGTGATAGCAGGATCAGAGGCTGCTTCAACTTCCATTAAGGAGAAATAACATAAATTGCCGCAAGTCCCACCCCTCAGCCTCAGACAAGCACAGAGGACACTTTGTTTCAGACCTGCTCACTGTGAAATACAGCGTTGTTGCCTGGCTGCTGCTCTGACCGGCCGCAGTCCCGCCGGCCCGGTCATTACCCAGCCCACATGCAGTTGGGGCTGCTCCTTAAGATTCTTTCTGTTGAGGTAACAGAACTTATCTCTGGATAAAGTCAGGAAGGTGTAAGTGCCAATACTACGAATCTATGCATCTCTGTGATTCAATCATTTTCTCATTCCACACATATCTACTGAGCTCTTATCACGTACTCCTAGATATTTTAGCACTAGTACTCCAAGAAAACCTCTGACTGGCAACTCTTTGGTTTAAAATTTGTATTATTATAGCCCTGGCTGGTGTGGCTCAGTGGATTCAGTGTCAGCCTGCAAACTGAGGGTTGCTGGTTCGATTCCCAGTCAGGGCACATGTCTGGGTTTTTTGGGCCAGGCCCCCAGTTGGGGCCACATGAAAGACAACCTCTTGCACATCAATGTTTTCCCTCCCTTCCCCCCTCTAAAAATAAATAATTAAAACATTTTATTATTGGGTAATTGAGAAAATACAGGTAAGAAAAAACAAAAAGGAAACAGAAATTACCACCCAAGACGGCCACATGACGACGTTAACAATCTGGTGTACACAATAGGGCTTCTAAGCCTTCCCCTCTCTCCCCGCCCCTCAGTTTCTTACGTTGTTCTTAAAAAAAAAAAAAAAAAAAGTGAGGCTAAATACAATAAATATTTTAATGTAATAAAGAATTTAAATGTTCATGTTAACATTTTTATCTCATTGTTTAAATGTTTACAGACCGTTCCCTGTAAAAGTGTCCAGTATTTATTTTACTAAATCCCCAAAAGTCAGTCATTTAGGTTGTTTTCAATTTTTCACTATTATAAACAGCACTATGGTAACAATTCTGGTAGTCAATAAATACCCGTTGCCTAAATGAGTAAGCCAATGGTTTACTAAGCTAAGTCTTTAACACATACTCAACTACTTCCTTAGCATAACAAGGACATAAAACTGAGTAATCATACAGTTATGATTCTGGACTTGCTATTATGGCAGGCATAGAAAGGTAATTTCAGTAAAAGCAGCAATCTAAACAGAAAGACAAGTACATAATACTTGGCAGTGGATAGAGAACTGAATGAAAATCTTAACCCTGATGATGTGAAAGGATAGCTCTTGAGCGGAATATAGAAAGAGGAAAGCACAGCACTTATAACTCCATTTTACACAATTGCAAGCTGAGACCCTATTGAAAGTTGATGGATCAAAAAATAAAAGTTTAGGAGCATCTGAGATCTAGCTTCCCAACACTGTCCCCAGTTTAGCTCAAATAAACACTTATAAAAATTCTCCAAAATTATATATATATGAGTTTATCATTTAAAATGATAAAGAAAAATTAATAAAAGTATTAAAATAATATAAACATCAAATAAAGGGAGATAGAGAGGACAGCGTAGAAAATATTAATTCTTATTTTTCATATCCAAAAATCCAGGTATTATCTACAATTGCTACATAAGGAACAGAAGTTTACATATATTATTGAGGCTTATGGCAGTAACTCCACGAGAAGCTGAAAATAGAAATAGTAAAATAGTTTTTAAAGGTCGTCTGTCTGTGGACTACAGAACTGGAGATGGGAAGGAAAGAGATGAGGCAGGAGACAAATTTTTTTCATCAAAAGCTCTCTTTCTTCTGCTATTTGTTAGGAAGTGTAAGTAATAACCAGATGTAAGCTGCCTGAAAAATCTGTTACTATTCAGTTCGGCTTCCCTAACTATTTGTGTATCTTCTTCTCCTGATTACTAGTCAGACCCAACTGCCCACAGAGCTTTACTTTAACAAGAAGCAAATTTAAAATACTTAAGACCTTGGAGACTAGCTAGTCTGATTTTCTCATTTTACAGATTAGGTCGAGACCCAAAAAGGCTAAGTGAGTTAACCGAAGTCACGTCTCTATTTGGTGGCAAAACCAAAACCTGAACCGACATTTCCCGCCTGCTCCATCTTCTCCATCAGAGATGCACCCATTCTTTCTCCTAAAGCACAGTCTCTAACCATTATTGGCTTAGGTTCCTTAACAGCTATCCTATACTATCATGTGCTTTTTTTTTTTTTAGGAGATGGTGGGAGAGGATGGGAGGGAGAGAGGTAGAGAAACATTGACGTGAGAAACATCAATCAGTTGCCTCGTATACACACCTTGACTGGGACCAAACCCACAACCTAGGCATGTGCCCGGAGTGGGAATCGAACCAGAGACCTTTAACTTTGCGGGATGACGCCCAGCCAAATAAGCCACACCAGCCAGGGTTCATGTGCGTGTCTTTAAGCCAAAATTTGGGTTTTACTGGGGGTCCAGTAACTAGAGTTATAAAATAATATGCACGTTGAATTTAAGTGATTTTTCGAATTGCACATGCAGTCACCCATCCCAGTCCCTCTTACACGTCTCCTGTTCCCCCACCATCACGGCCTTAGAGGATGCAGCTACTTCGAGGACTGGGCCCTACACGTTAAAGGTCCTGACAGCATACTTCTCAGCTATAGGAACAAATGCAATTCATGGAGTTCCCAAAGCTAGTCTTCTGTGAGTACCAGGGGAGTCAACTAATTTCATGTTTTTCTTCACCCGGATTAAATAGTTTACCTAATTACCCACTCCCACTTTAAGTAGAAGGAAAGGGAACAAAATTGGTTTTTTTTAAAGATTTTATTTATTTTTAGAGAAAGGGGAAGGGAAGGAGAAAGAGAGGGAAACATCAATGTGTGGTTGCCTCTTGTGTGCCCCCCACTGGGGACCTGGCCCGCAACCCAGCCATGTGCCCCAAGTGGGAATCAAACCAGCCACACTTTGGTTCACAGGCCGGCACTCAATCCACTGAGCCACACCAGCCGGGGCACAAAAAGGACCAGAACTGTGCATACAACTTTATATCTAGAATCATTATACTATTTTATAAAATTATTTTAAAATTGAATTTTAAATAGTATGAAAGTCCCCAGTATTATTTATAAATTACTTACATTAATTGTTGTTTATATAAATTTAGAAACAAGAAAATAAAAGACATGTAAAGGCGGAGGCCAGACCGATCACTGGAAATCAAGTTTATGCAGAAGAGTCCAGATCTAATAACCAAACCCCAGTATCCACATTTCTTTTTTAAATTATATTTATTGATCATGGTATTACAGTTGTCCCAATTTTCCCCCTCTGCTCCCCTCCACTCAGCACCCCACACTTCCTCAGGTAATGCCCACACCATTATTCATGCCCACAGATCATGCGTGTAGTAAGTTCTTTAGTTACTCCATTTCCTGTACTGTACTTCACATCCCCATGGCTATTCTGTAACCACCTACTTACACTTCTTAATCTCCTCACCTCTTCACCCATTCCCCACACCCCTCCAGTCTGGCAGCCATCAAAACATTCTCTGTACCCATGATTCTGTCTCTGTTATTGTTTGCTTAGCGTGTTTTTTAGATTCTATTGTTGATTGATACGTATTTATTGCCATTTTATTGTTCATAGTTTCCATCTTCTTTTTCTTAAATAAGTCCTTTTAACATTTCATATAATGGTTTGGTGATATGAATTCCTTGAGGGTTTTTGGGGTTTTTGGTCTGGGAAGCTCTTTATCTGCCTTTTGATTTTAAACGTTAGCGTTGCTCGGTAGAGCAATGCTGGCTGTAGGTCCTTGCTTTTCATGACTTTGAATATTTCTTGCCAATCCCTTCTAACCTGCAAAGTTTCTGTTGAGAAATCAACTGATAGTCTTATGGGCACTCCTTTGTAGGTAATTGTCTGCTTTTCTCTTCCTGCTTTTTCAGATTCTCTCTTTGTCTTTAACCTTTGGCATTTTAATTATGACACGTCTTGGAGTGGGCCTCTTTGCATCCATCTTGTGTGGGACTCTCTGTGCTTCCTGCATTTGCATGTCTATTTCCTTCACCAAAGTAGGGAAGTTTTCTTTCATCACTTTTTCAATTAGAGTTCCAATTTCTTGTTATTTCTCTTCTCCTTCTGGCACCCCTATGATGTGAATGTTGGACCTCTTGTGGTTGTCCCAGAGGCTGCTTACACTATTCTCTCTCTTTTTTTTTTTTAAAGATTTTATTTCTTTTTAGACAGAAGGGAAGGGAGGGAGAGAGGGAAAGAAACAACAATGTATGGTTGCCTCTCACGTGGCCCCCATTGGGGACCTGGCCTGCAACCCAGGCATGTGCCCTGGACTGGGAATCGAACCGGTGACCCTTTGGTTTGCAGCCCACGCTCAATCCACTGAGCTACAATAGCCAGGGCTACTATTCTTTTTAAAACCTTTTTTCTTCTTGTTGTTCTGATTGTTTTTTCCTTCCTTATGTTCCAAATCATTGATTTGATTCTCAGCTTCATCCACTCTACTGTTGTTTCCCTGAGCCAGGGGCGCCCAGCCTTTTGGCATCTCTGGGCCACACTGGAAGAATTGTCCTGGGCCACACAGTAAATACATTGCCATGTGTAACCACAAAAAATCTCATAATGTTTTAAGTAAATTTATGATTCTGTGTTAGGCTGCATTCATAGCCATCCTGAGCTGCATGCGACCCGTGGGCCACAGGTTGGACACCCCAATTGTTCTTTATTTCAATTAGCATTTCCTTCATTTCTGACTGGATCTTTTTTTATGCTGTTGAGGTCCTAAGTTCCTTAAGCATCCTATAACCAGTGTTTTGACCTCTGCATCAGATAGACGGCTTACCCCCATTTTGTGTAGCTCTTTTTCTGGCGTTTGGGCCATGTTTCTTTGTCTCCTCATTTTGGCAGCCTCCCTGTGTTTATTTCTCTGTACTAGGAGAGCTGTTATGACTCCCTGTCTTGGCAGCATGGCCTAATGTAGTTAAGTGTCCTGCAGGGTCCACTGGCACAGCCTCTCCTATCATCCAAGTTGAGTACTCGAGGCGCGCCCTTTGTGTGGGCTGAGTACACCTTTCTCTTATAGTTGGGCCTTGGTTGCTGTTGGCAGATCAATGGGAGGGATCTACCCAGGCCAGTCAGCTGCAAGGACTGCTGTGATCATGGACCACCAACCTCCACCCTCCGTGGAAGATCAGCTGTGCAGGGGCTGGGTGGTGCAGGCCAAGTTGAGCCCCTCACCTGTGATTTTCCCGGGGCACCCTGCCTGAGCTGCAAAGCAGTCTGAGATGGCTGCTACTTGTGCTGAGCTTGGAGATTCCCAGGTGAAGCCAAGCTGTGAATCTAGGCTGGCTGCTGCTAGTGCTAGGCCTGGGGCCGCTTAGCTGCTTATTTGACAGGATTTAGGAAGTTGTGGAGCATGAGCCAAGACCAGCCATTAATATGGAAAAGTCACCATTAATGGTTTGGATGGACCCATAAGTTGGGACAGAGTCCCAGGGAACCTTCAGGGCAGGGCAAACAGTGTTAGCCAGGTTGATGGCGTCTCAGATACAACAACCACCTATTGGCCCTGTGGCTCTGGGCGGGGGCGGGGGCGGGGGGGAGGGTAGGGGAAAGCTCAGAAAAGTGACAGTGGCCTCTGTCTGACTTTCTGTCTGAGACAAAGCTGCCTCCCAGCTCCCACCTTGATGCCAGACACTTTAGTTCCTCCTTGTATAGCTGCCACCCCGGTGGTGCTGGAACTCAGAGGGTGTACATCTGAATAAGTCCATGTGTGGGTTTTTTAAGGGGAACTGCTTGGGACTCCAGAAATTTCTCCCAGGGACTCAGTCCCTGCTGGTTTTTGTAGCCAGAAGTTAAGAGAACTTATTTTCCTGGCACTGGAACCCCAGGCTGGGGAACCTGATGTGGGGCTAGGGCTCCTTGCTCCTGAGATATCCCTCCCTAATTTTCCCACCACATGTGGGTATGGGACCAGCCCATTCCACATCCTCCAACCCTCCTACCAGTCTGGATGGACATGGTTTCTTAAATTTCACAGTTGTCATACTTCCATTCACCTTGATTGCTGACGGTTCTGAGCGATGATTGTACTATATTTTAGCAGTAATTTTGATGTGGTTGTGCGAGGTGAAGAGTCGTGTTTACCATACCACCATCTTGGCTGGAAGTCTACAATACTATATTTTTCATAAATTTTGCACAATTGATGGGTAATGTATTTATTATCTCACTAATTTAAAATAACACTGAATGTTTAAAAGAATACTTTCTCAAACATGAAGCTGGATATAAGATCAGTGACAAAAGCAGTATTAATACAAATGAGAGGTAAGCCAAGTTCCAGATTGCTCACTTATCATTTTGTGATTCACTTCCTGTGTTTTACTCCCTCTGATCCACTGTGAAACTAAGAACTAAGGGACACACACACATAGTATGGTGGTGGCAGTATCAGCTGAGGCTTTTAAAAAGTCAAACAACGTATATGAAAGCACTTTATAATGTAGCAACATGCTACAGGAACAGAAGGCATTACTTGATTTATTGTAGAGGAAGAAATCAGGCAGAAGAGAAAATGATTAGCTGCATTTGCTGATGCAATCATCCATCCAGCATTTGAATGCTAGAATCTTAATGGTACAACTAAAAGCTGCTCCAGATCTGGTCAGACAAAACTGTGTAAACTGAAGCAGGCCCCATTATACTTGTTTTGTTTGGTCTGCACTCTTTTTTTGTGTTTAGTTTTTAAATGTGAATTATCGACATTCAGCATACAAGTTCCAGATTGCTCACTTCTCCTGAAGTCAGCTCTGAGAACACCAGGCAGCAGCACTATGTTAAAAGCTTGGGCTCAAGAGCCAGTTCTGTCATTTTGCTAGTTTTATGTTACTTAACCTATGTGTCTCAGTTTCCCATTTATAAACTGGTGATAATGTATGAATACATTCCTCATAGTGCTGATTTGAGGATGAAATGAAATATTAAGCAAAACACTCGGCAGAATGTCCCTCCAATAAATGCTAATTGTTATTATCATTTCAAACTGACAACAACCGACTGATAGGAGCAGAATAAGCTCCTATCAACGGCAAGTTCCCTTCAGGACGTCCACTCCTGGGCTGCCTCGCCCACTTACGATGCTTACTTGGTCCAGCACCACGGGCTGCAAACTCTAATAGCAACGAAGACTCTGCAATGCAATGTCTTGGAGGAGGCCCGATGCTGGGGTCTTATAAGCTGTGCAGTTATTTTTTATTTGATCTTCTAGCTCAGTGACACTTAACATTATGAAGATTCCTTTATAATGACCAAAACAAACAAAAAAGAAACCTATATCCCATGATTGTTGCATTTATTCAGAAAAACATAATGAAAATGGTATATAAATTAGGTTTTTGGTTGTGTTTTGAAAACTAGTAAGCAATGCGTTTGAGACATAGTATTATCTTCTCAGTCTACAGACAACCATTAGGTCACAAAAGCCCTCTGTAACAACTCCTGGCCACCCACAGGGTTCTGGGCTACAGGATGGAAGCACTGCTAAGGGTCATGAGTAACACTCTGCAAACATTCCAGCTGTATGACAAGAGGCTTGGGAAGGACTGAGTCAACTTGGGAAGGTAACTAGTTCAATGGTCCATGAGGGAGCACCAATGGCGCCGCAACTAAGACAGTGAGGATGGAAAAAGCATGTGAAATATTTCGGTGGTAAAAACGGAAGCACTTAGTTAACAACTGGATGTGAACAGTGAGGGAAAGGGAGCTCCAAGATGACTCCCATGTTTCTGGCTTGGGTTAGTGAGCGGCTCAATACCCAAAGCAAGGAACAATAAAAGAGTAAATTTGCAGAGAAAGACAGTGTGTGACAACAGTCACGCTAGCTGTCTGAACAGACCCTAGACCTGGAGCTGTGGTGCAGGTGTAAGTTTGAGCTTCATCAACAAGGGGACAGTAACGAAATCAAGGGCATGAATAATAAAGTTGACCAGGAATAATACATAAAGTAGGATGATAGAAGAAGCAAGGAAACTTGGGGAATACTCAAAGGGGTATATATAGGAAGGGGAAAAAGCCCATGTGAGAAAGAGAGGACATGAAAAGAAAAAACGAGAATCAGGAGATAGTAGCGCCATGGTAGTCAGATGAAGGGAGAAATCAACAATATTAAATGCAGTGGAAAAAAAGAGCTGGGACAATGCCTTTCCAAAAGATCCAATACAGTCATTTATCCAACACACGCAACATAATCACCTAATGTGTGTTAAGCATTGATACGGAGCACAAAGGAGTGAACAAGAAAAACAGTCCCTGCCTTCTCGACTTTATACATCCTACCAGAGGGAGACAATAATTTAGGAAGGGAGCGTGGGGGCAAGGGAGAGATTGGCCAAGGAATGAATGCCTTTCTGACAAGCTGTCCGAGCTCAGATCTGCAGGACGTGAGGGAGAGGGAAAGAGCACAAAATACTTGGGGGAAGAGCATCCAGGCACCAAGAACAGCAAATGCAACGATGCCAAGGCAGGAGCCTGCCTGGTGTGGCCAAGGAATGGCAAAATGCCCCCAGTACCAGAAGCACCCTAGGGAGGAAAGGCAGATAAGGTCAGAGAGATTACTCAGGGTCCGGCTTGTAGGGCCGTGAAGGCTAAATTAAGATCCTTGGATTTTATGCTGTATGAGATGGGACATCTTTGAAGGGTTTTGAGCAGAGAGATATGACCTAATTTTTTGGTTTACATTTTTTAAAACATGTATATTTGGTTTAAGTTACCACCACATTTGGCTAGTCATAGGACGAAATAGCCATGATGACAGATTTTGAATTAACTTAACACATTTTTTTTTTCAGGTAATGCAAAAAAGACGTGTGCCAAGTTGTATCAAGTGACTATAAGATTTAGTGACATAAGTGACAGTGTATACTGCTTGTTTAGTGTTTTCACACATGCCAGGGCCTAGGCTGAATCCTTGCTATGTTCTTT
Source organism: Micronycteris hirsuta (assembly GCA_004026765.1). Taxonomy (NCBI): domain Eukaryota; kingdom Metazoa; phylum Chordata; class Mammalia; order Chiroptera; family Phyllostomidae; genus Micronycteris; species Micronycteris hirsuta. The sequence goes on from PVJI01001082.1 coordinate 102,161, forward strand.
TCTTTAATCTTCACAACCTTGTGAGTAGGTACCTTTCACAAATGAGAACATAAGGATTCACAAAACTTATTTCCCTAATGTTACACAGTAAGAAGGAGCACATTAGGGATCTGAACCCCACTCGCTGATTCTTGACCCCAAATAGTCCCACTACTCCCAGTGTGTTTTCTTAATAATCCTAGCCTGAAAATATATTGATTGATTGATTTTATAGAGGGAAAAGGAAAGAGAAACATCAATTGGCTGCCTCCTGTACACGCCAACCAAGGATCAAACATACAGCCTAGGTGTGTACCCTGACCAGAAATCAAACCCACGTGTGTGTGTGTGTGTGTGTGTGTGTGTGTGTAGGACGATGCTCCAACCAAGTGACCTACCCACCAGGGCCCAGTATTTCTTTAAATTGAATAATGTACAAACTCCTTGTAAAAAATGTCCTAAGGATGCCCTCTTCCCTGTGGATCTCTCCAAAAATCTTAGTTTGAGAAATATTAATTTAAGAAACTGTGGCTTATTTTATGAAAATGTCCTTCAATTTTAACTATCACTGCAAAAGTTTTAGATTTATAACAGGGTAGGAATCGTTAAAAGATTTCCATCAGCATAAAAACACAAACTTTAAAAAATCTTATTTCTTCACGAATTTGTCCTTGGACTCTGGCGTCCTTAGGCACTGGCGTAACAAAAGGGATTATTTGGGATTAAGGAAAGGGGACCACCTCTGCACCCCCACAATCGCCACTGTCCACCCCTGTAGTGGACGCTGTGGCGCATTCTCTAGATCTGCCTGCACCACTAAGACCCTTATCTCCCCTCGGGCCAGAAGTGTTAGCTCCAGAGGGTTTGTTCACTGCTGATTCCTTCCCCAGGCAATTCTTTTGGCTGCTCCAGGTTACAACCCACTCCTGGGGCCAGCACATTTCCTGAGCAGTTGATGAGGGTGGAAAGGGCTGGGGGAGTTGTAGTGAAAGGGGCACAAAGGCCCTGCTCCTTACTACAATTCACGTCAAACCTGTGGGGCCATTCCAGCTTCCAAAAGTTGTGTGGGATGGGCTGAGGCTTCTACTGCAACTGCACTGCAGTCCATCCTCTCCCCCTGCAGTTCATCTCACTCCCGTGCAAGCGCTGGTCCTGAGACTACTCCACAGTAAACCAGCTCTGTGCAAATCTTTGGCTCACGAACCAACTCATGACAACTTCAAAAGCCGCCTCAAGTACACAATCCAAACAAAACAGAGGGATTTCTATATGCATGCAGCTTTAAGGTGAGACTCCTAGGCCTGCCTGTATATATTTTTTAATTTTTAAAGGTTTTATTTATTTTTAGAGAGAGGGGAAAGAAGGGAGAAAAAGAGGGAGAGAAACATTGACTGGTTGCCTCTCACACGCCCCACACTGGGGACCTGGCCGGCAACTCAGGCATGTGCCCTGACTGGGAATGAACCAGTGACCCTTTGGTTCACAAGCCGGTGCTCAATCCACTGAGACACACCAGCCAGGACTAATTTTTTAAATTAAATTTATTGGGGTGGCATTGGTTAATAAAATTATATAGGTTTCAAGTGTAAACTCCTATGATACATAATCTGTATATTCCATTGTGTGCTCACCACCCAAAGCCGTATCACTTGGACTGATGTGAAAGCAGACTGAAGGGAGAAAAAGGGCAGAAGCAGGAAAACCAGTTACAAGGCTACTACTAAAGGATGAGCAGGGCTTGGACCAGAGAAGCAGAAGTGGAGAGAGAGAGTCACCGTAGATTTTGCATGTATTGAAGACAGAGCGGCCAGGATTTCCTGATGATCTGGATGCAGGGTACAACGAAAGAGGAGTCAGGAATGACTCCAAGGTTTTTCGTTTGAGCAACTTGGTTGGAAGAACATAACGGTCATTTACTGAAATGGGAATGAATGTCAGAGGAACAACTGAGATGCCTATTTGAAATCCATGTAGATGGAGGGTTATCAGCAGAGAGGGGGAAGAGGGAGAATGGGGAAAAGGTACAGGGAATAAGAAGCATAAATGGTAGGTACAAAATAGACAGAGGGAGGTTAAGAATAGTATAGGAAATGGGGAAGCCAAAGAACTCATACGTACAACCCATGGACATGAACTAAGGTGGGGGAATGCTGGTGGGAGGGGGGTACAGGGTGGAGAGGAGTAATGGGGAGAAAAAAATGGGACAACTGTAACAGCATAATCAATACAATAAAATTTAAAAATTAAAAAAGAAATCCATATAGAAATGTTGAGTAGGAGGCTGTGAATTGATGGCTTAAGTGTGTTATTTTTTAATTGTTTTAAATGCTTTTTTAAAACTACTTTTAACAGCTTTTTAACATTTACTTTTGCTCCTCTTTGGAAGAATATAATTAAAAACTGTGTTTATGTTCTTAGAAATGTTCAGATCAATATTTATTACATAGGTACATTAATTTCTCAACAAATCAATTATAAAAGTGCCATCAATACCTTTTCTAAGGTAACAATATACACTGTCACAATTACCTATCTCAGTTTACACATTTGTTAAGACATTTTTCTTTATTATTGTCAAAACAGTCTACGAAAACAAGGTTGACTACGTAAGTTATAGTAACTACGTTGGAGCAATTCAAGAATGTGCTCTGCTCTGACTGCTGTGGCTCAGTGGGTCACCGGTTCAATTCCCCATCAGGGCAGCCTGGGTTGCGAGCCTGGTCCTCAGTTGGGGGTGTGCAAGAGGTAACCGACAGATTTTTCTGACCAATTTTTCTCTTACACATCAATGTTTCTCTCCCTCTTTCTCCCTCCCTTCCCCTCTCTCTAAAAATACATGTTTTTTAAATCTTAAAAAAACACAAGAATGTGCTCTGTAAATTACTATGAATAATCTTTTTTTTTCTCTTTTTCCCCTTTTTTTCTTAAGAGATAGCTGTAGCATAAGCAGAAAGCAAGCCAAACTTGGGGTCAGAAATGCCTGGTTTTCTAGTTGCATAACCTTGGGGGGAAAGACTCATAAAATTTCTAAGAGCTTCTATTTCATCAACTGCAAAACTGAGAACGATAATGCTAGAAGCAGCCAGCATTTAGTGAGCCCTTACTATGTGCTGGGTGCTGCTATAAACACTTTTATATAAAATTTCACGTAATTCTCACAACTTATGAAGTATAATTAATTACTACCCTTGAAGTATAAGTAATTATTATTGGGATGAAATCAGGCAAATGGGGTTTCAGAAACAAAATTTAAATCTTGACAATGTGCACAGTGCTTTACAGTTTATAAATATGTTCACATTTTAATCTTAAAAGTAGGTAGAGCGCAGTAAGTATTAGACTGAACAACATGCAATTGCTTTTCATAGGTCCGAAGTAGTCAAATATCAGAAATTTCACGTGATTCAGTTTTAACTATTTTATGCTATGGTCACTTAAAAAAATGAAACGTGAAAATGTCTTTTGTTTTACTGTAAAAAAGTAAAAAAAAACTTTACTATGAAAGGTATTATTTTAAACAATAATAAATAGAACCTCACTAAAATTAACACAATTGTGAAACTGAAAGGAGTATGAAAGGGAGCAGACAATATGGAAATCCATTCAAATTACATATCAATCAATAATCAATTGTCAAAAGTCCATTAATATATCCAACCCAGGTTGCCATTTGCAGCTGTTAGTATCTTTTAGGATTAATCTTCTGAACACTCTGAGGATGACCTCAAGCTGACATTATTTTCCCCACAGCACTTACTATCACCTGACATAGTATTTATTTATGTTTGTTCATCTGTTTTCTCAACCCACGAGAAAGTTCATGAGGGCAAACATCGGTCTGTTTTATTTACTGCTTTCCTCCTGGCACCTAGAACTGTTCAAGGCTCACAATAATCATTTGAATTCATTTGTTGAATAAATGACAAATTAGAACTTCCTAAATTAATTGGAAAGAATGCATGAAATACATTTTAAGACGAAGATAAAGAGTACCCAGAGATTTTGTAATATAAATAATAACGAATCTTTCTAAATGGCATAATTGTTACTACCCATAAATATTTCAAAAGTGTCAAACATCTAAATTTTGATAGGGCCCATTCAAAAATTAAAACCCCCATAATTACTTTGTAAGCAATCATTAAAATAAACTATACCTTGAATTACATACAAAATTAAAGATAGCATATAATCAAAGTTACAGACACAGTAAGAAGGAAAAATCACCTTAGAATTCTAGATTAGGAAAAATAATAAGAAAAAAATGAAAAAGTATTATGTTTCAAGATGGAAATAAATGAAATTTAGAAAATGGCTGAATATAAAATTAAAATGACTTCATTTAAAACTAGGAATAACATTTCCATATTAGAATTTTTTGAACCTGTACAAGATATCCCTAAACTTAAAGGTGGGGGGGGAGTATATGCTATCCTAAGTTGTTTTTTTTTAAATTGTTGTTGTTCAAGTAATTGTCTGCATTTTCCCTTATCCTAAGATTCTAAAGAAACAAAACCTACCTGAATAACATTTACACTATATTTCTCGTTCAAAAAAATCACTATAATTTGTCCATGAATATCAAATGTTGCATCCATTTAGAGTAAGTATTTGAAAAAGTATAGAGCACTGTACAAAAAAAGATAATGATCAACCTATAAGAACAAAAAATACTTTTCTCACTACCAGTTTCTCAATGTGATCTTTGATTAAAATTTTAAATAACATTAGGGGAAAAGAACCATTTAATGTAACTTAGCATGTACAGTTCTCAGCAGCCACTTGGTCCTGGCCACAAAAGACACCCTGCAGCTGGCTGTCAAACCACCAAAAGCTGCTGTCACCCACCTTCCTAGTCTCTTAGAACTAAGCTCACTCGGGTCAAAACAAGTCAACTGCCTTTCTCACCAGCAGTAATATGCTGGAATAAAAGTGTCAAGTATAATTCTGGCTGCCAAGATTTTGTTCTTAAGAACAGACTTCTAACTATTAAAGGGGTCATTAAGTTGGAGCTATTGCCTAAAAGAAAAGGGTTATCTGCATTTGTAGCTTGATTGGGATAGTATTTCTGAGGTCGTGATCTGTAATCAAAGCAGAAGAAAGGGAAGCAACTGGTAAAAGCAGTATCACAACCTCCAAAAATGGTGAATTAAAAGTAAACTATTGAAAAAGAGTAGTATGCCAGAAGCAATATGTAAATAAAACCCGAGTTATACTTTGGGACAGATTCCATGTGCTATGCAACAGGGAATACTCACTCTGACTGAGTATTCGTACAAGTCATTAATACAGAGCAATACTACACATAAGTATTAAAAGATGAAGTAGGCTAACGTGATTAGTGACACAGAAAAATATCCAATATATATTGTTGAAAATGAAAAAGGATATAAAATCTGCTAGAATGTGGTTTCATTAAAATAAAAAATATAGATATTACAGGCAAACAGAATAATCTAAAAAGATATACTAAAACTGTTAAAAATGCTATCCTTCACTGCAAAATGCAATTATGAATACTTCTGCACTATAATTTTTTCTCCCTTTACAATAATAATGTAAAACAACAAAACAAAGTAATGTAATTACTTGTATAATGGGGGGGGGGATATTTCCAGGGCTAGGAAAGAAAAATCAAACAGCATAATAAGGTTCTCTTTTCCTTCACCAAATGAAAAATCTGAGGATGGCCTCCCAGCTCAGAGACACATACATAGACCATCAAAGCTGCATGGTATCCTCTGGGAACCTTTTCCTTAAACAGAATCCTACATAGAACCTCAAAACATAAGATAAAGTGGAACTTCTATTACCGAAGGGGCTATGACCATTCATCCCCCTTACCTTCTGCAGGACGCTGAGGCTCCTTAAGCCTCCACAGAGCATGAGTGGAAACCCCTGGTTAATGAAACTCTTCCTCTGTGCAGTTAGGAAACTGTGGCCCAGGAAGATTAACCTCCTGTTAAGTCCTCTGCCTTACAAAGTGGCCCCAGGATCATTTTATCTACTGGGCATTATAGAAATAGTCTCTGGGCTGTGTCTTTTCAATTCATACAGAAATGCTTAGAGAAAGCTAAAAACAGGTGAATTGGCTCTAAAATACCAAAATAAGACTGCATAATCAAAATTAATAAATGTCCAAAAATAAAAAAGACACAGAAAGGGTCTTGATACTCAACATGATTTAAGCAAACCACAACTCCCTGGTGGCTTTGCAAATATATGTTCTTGTCGTCCCAGGTTCATGGTTACCTACCTATACATACCCATCGAAGTAACACAAGCTGGAATCCGTCTCTGAGAAAAACAAGTAGAAAAAAGGCAACAGAGGGGCAATTTTGGAAAATAAAGAGACAGAAAAAATGTATTAGTTAAGACGTAGATAACTAGAGATGCCAGAGATAATGAAGTCTGCCCTTGGAGGGTAAAATCAAATTCCAAAAGACTCCAAAGGCCTAAAATAATGAGCAAAATCTCAAAGGATAAATTTTAATAGGCATAAACATACTGAACTTTGGGCTAAAAAAATTACCGTTTCAGAAAAGCTGGGATGATGCAGGCTTGAGTCATCATCCTAAAGAGAAGGAGAGCTGCGCGGCAGCTGGCTCACGCTAAACTCAGTATGGAAGTAAGCATCAACGACAAGCGACACTAAAACGTGGACAATGAAAGGGGGTTTCTGCGTCAGCCTGATTACACCTGTATTTAGTGCCGGGCACTTTCGTTTTTAAAGATGTAGAAAAATCCCTTTATGTTTCCCTAGGGACTATGAAAGGACCAGTATTATAAGGAGCAGTGGGGAAAAAAAGAGATGCTTAAACCTAGAGGAAAAAAAAGAGTTTAGAAAAATTAACTTCTATTAAATACAGGGGTGGACAAGTGCAGGTTTACAGCTGTGAGTACATGAAACAGTGTTAATTAATTCTAATAATCATAACCTGCATGTCTGTTTTCATATGAGCTGTAAACTTACTTTTGCCCACCCCTGCATTAAAAGACTATTATGAGGAATAGAAATTGTAAGTATTATATGGCCCTAATAAGAAGAAATAGGTAACAAGTTAGGGTAGTGGTCAACAGATGCTTTTTCTCACAGAGGTGTGAAGAAGTGGGTCCTTAGGGAGTAGTGAGTTCTGCCCTCCTTAGGTATCTTCATGCAAAGCATAGACAGCGTCTTAGGGACACTGGAGAAGTGAGCCTTGCATGAATCTTGACTCCAACTAGAATGAAGTAAAGGAGCAAAAAACCCAAAAAAATAAAATAAAATAAAAAAACCCAAACCCTCTAAGGTTCTGCACATGACAAGCATTCCTTTACATACCTGAGTAATGTGTTTTTGAAAAAGGACAAGCAACCTAAAAATACACGTCAACTGCTTTGGAAAAGTTTGGCAGTCTCTCGCAAAACTAAACATACCCTCCCTGTATGGCCCGACAATTACACTCCTTGATATTTGCCTAAATGAGCTGAAAACTTAGGCATGCAAAAGCCCTCACTCAGATGTTTGCAGCAGCTTTATTCGTAATTGCCCAAACCGGGAAGCGACCAACATGTCTTTCAATGGATGAGTGGATAGACAGTGTTATACCCGTACAACGGACTATTATTCAGCACTAAAAGGAAAAGCCATGATAAGACAAGGAAGGCCCTTACATGCACATTGCATGTTTTAAGCTAATCTGACTACTTTACGATTCCAACTCTGTGACATCCTACAAAAGGCAGAACTATGGAAACAGTAAAGAGATCATCAGTGTTTGCCAGGATTTGGGAGAAGGGAAGGAACACAGAGGATTTGGGGGCATTGAAACTATTCCGTATATGACACTGTAATGGAGAATACATCATAATGCATTATTCAAAACTCACAGACTGCGCAGCACAGACATGAGCCCTGTGTAAACTAAGGCCTTAAGTTACGTTGGCTCCTCAATTGCAACAAACTTACCACACTAAGGCAAGATGGTAACAGGAGAGGGAGGGTGGCAAAAGGGTGTATAGGGGACTCACTGTCCAGCCATTCAATTTTCCTATAAATCTAAAACTCTTTAAAACACATGTCAAAAACCAATGTTCCCATTAGAAATCATGGTAAAGGTGGGGGGCAGGGATTTTTAGGCACAGTCAGGAGCACCTCCAAATGAAATCATCATAGCCTATAGTTAGACAATGTGGGTAATTTTACAGTTATAGAATTTTAGTTTACATAGGGTGGGACAAAAGTAGGCTTACAGTTGTGAGTACACACAACAGTTTATTCCTGTATTATTACTTTCCAAGTAACTACAAACCTATTTTGCCCAACCCTGCATAGTATGTATTTTATGGTTTATATATGTACATAGTTTATAGTTAATAGTTACATAATGCTGAGTACATCTGATGTACAGGACACGTGGCGGTGAGAAAAGACTAAAGAGATGGGGGCAGGGACAGCTCCATCTAACAGACAATGTTGTGGGTGGAGCTTCCCCAACACTGTCCCTGGCAAGAGAAATGCCCATGACTTCGTTCTCACTTTAAACACCAGTTTGTGGGAGGTCATGTTTGCCAGCGGTAGCCTATAGCGAGTGGCACTTGTCTCAAAGCGCGCATGTGCTCTTCTTGCTCCCTCCTTCCAGTGTATGGTATGCTAATGAGGGTCTGACTAAAAAGTACGCCAGAGTTCAAAGGCACTTAGGCCCAAAGACGTTCCATTACAGTTCAGTAATCGGTGTTTTGCAGTGACACTGAGTTGCCAAGATAAAAATACAAACAGTACATAGTATCCTGGTTTGAACAATACAGAAATACTCGTAGACTTCTTTTTCAGTTTTTTAAGACTTTATTATTTTTTTAGAACAGTTTAGGTTTACAACAAAAGAGGGAGGTACAGGGATTTCCCACGTATCTTCCGGACATCATACATGTACAGCCTCCCCCTCTACCAACATCACACACGGTCTCCCCTCTACCAACACCGCTCGTTACAGCAGGACGTGTTTTTAACCATGGATGAACTTACACTGACACCAGCATCATCACCCACAGTCCATGGTTTACCTCAGGGTTTACTCTTAATGTTGTCTATTTCTGTGGTTTGGACAAATCCATAATGACATATCCATCATTATATGACCACAGAGTATTTTCGCTGCTCTAAAAATACTCTGTGCTCTGCCTATTCATCTCCCCTCCAAACCTGGCAACCACTTTTTATCTCCATAGCTTTGCCTTTTCCAGAATGTCACAACAGTTGTAATCACATGGTATGCCATTAGCTTGTAAATATACACGTGAAATAGTTTGTTACATTAAATATCTGACCATCTTTACTTGAGATAGGAGTAGTAACTTTTTAAAAAGTAGGGATGAGAGCTAGATGAGGGATGTCGAAGTCATTTTCACCAGGGGCCACATCAGCTTCGCAGTGCCTTCGAAGGGCCGAGATGATTTTCGGACTGTATACATGTAACTACTCTTTAATAGTTAGAGTTGAAATTACACTTGGCCCTGTGAAGGCAACCACGAGGCAGATGTGGCCCCCAAGGAAAATGAGTTTAACGCCCCTAACCTAGACAGTTTAGAACTAGAACCGCTCCCTCCTATTTCTGCCTTCAATTTTACATCCTAGGCCTAAACCAGATACAGACTTTAACAAACCAACCACTTAAAAACAAAGGAAGGAGCACTATTTAGCAAACAAAATGTTGCTAGACTGAGATTCCACATGAGGAGGGTATACATGGCCATCTCATCACTCAGTTCCTTGCCCCCAAAAGGGAAAGAACAGTCCACAACCACACTAGCGTATTCAATAGGACCGGCTTCCTTAAAGGAAAAATTTACTCAAAACTACCTGGATCTGCAGTGTATATGGACACAGGAATTTTATTCGCTGTTCTTCATAAAAAGTGATTTGATTTTAACATTCACCTTCTGTAACTCTTTTTGAAAAGACTTTACTAGATCAAGGACAAGCAGTGACCTACTGAAACATGAGATGTCTGCTTTTCAGATCAGATCCGCCTCAGTGAGGTTCCTCTTAGACCACCACAAATTTAAGGACCTAAAAAGTAGAGGATTCGTTAATAGAAGCAGCCTAACAAGGCTCAAGTTGTTGGCTCTATAGGTACTTATACATGTGTATCCTTCTCCTGTGCATTTCTGAAACCAGTTAATTCCTATTTCAAAGTCGTCTAGTAGTTCTTTATTTCATCATTTGCATTTACCAAGTATATTACCCATGCTTCATTTGTTCACTGTGTCCACAACCAAGTTCTGTCCTATTTAAATGTCATCATATCACATTCATTAAGCAAATATTCTTTGGGCAACTTTTCTGTGTAAAATCCTGGACCAGAAACCAAAGGGGGCAGGGAAATGGTGCATCTGGATAATTAGTTTAATCCTCAAGTAGCTTAGAGTAGTTCTCATGGTGAACCACAGAACCCTGAGGGTCCCCCAAGACTTTTTCCTGGAGTCCATGAGGTCAAAACTATTTTCATAGGAGCTGAGACATTATTTGCCCTTTCCCATTGGGCTTCTATTTGCGCTAGTGACGCAAAAGCAATACAGGACGAAACTGCCGGCACCTTAGCACAACTGAAGGCAGCAGCACCGCACTGGAGTAGTAACGATACTCTTCACCTTCGTGTGCCCACAGCTTTTGTAAAAAGTCAGTATTTAAGAATGCATTGATGTAAAAGTAAAAATTACTAATTTCATTACATCTTTACCCTTAAGTTCACACTTTTTATTCTTCTGTGTAACCAAATGGAAAGTATGCAAACAGCACTTCTGCATGTGAAAGTGTGAGAGCTGCTGGAAAAGCACAGGTACCACGCTATGAGCTGCAAAATGAATTAACCACTTTTTCACAAAAAACATCATTTTTACTTGAAACAGTGGCTGACAGAAAAACTATACGGTTGTTCAGATCTGGGTAACTGACATTTGCTCCAAAATGTAGAAAGCGAGCTTGTCACTTCAAGGAAAAGAATTGAAAGTACTAGTTGACAATGATAAAATGTGATATTTCAAGCCAAAATTAGAGTTCTGGAAAACCTATATGCCACTGTGAGCTTGATAGCTTTCCATTAGTTAAAAGCCTTTTCTAATGAGATCAGTGGTAGTGTTAAAAGTGTGATTTTTGTGTCAACATTTGGAGGATCTGCATAACTCAGTAAACTAATGTTTTCCAAATGATCAACATATGTTACAAAATCATACATGGGTTTAAGGATCCATTCAAAGTGCATGATAAACCGATAGGTTCCAATGTAACAAAGTACAATCATGGCTTCAGAAACCACACTATGACTCACTTTCAAAAAAAATAATACCTGAGTTTTGTGTAATATCAAAAAAGAATATCTACAATTATCTGAAAAGGCTCTTAAAATGCTCTTCCTTCTCCCGACTGTATACATGGCATGAGACCAGGTCTTCTTATATGTACTTTAACTAAAGCAACCTGCCGTAACAGATTAAGTGCAAAAGTAGATACAAGAATCCAGTTGTCTTCTATCGAGCCAGACATTCAAGAGATCTGCAAAAACTGTAAAATACTACCCTTCTCATTAAACTGTTGTTTTGGAAAATAAGTTATTTTTTATTAAAAAAAGTTTCACCTATTTTAACATGAAGTGGATATACTATTATTTTTTAAATTAATTAATAAACATTCTCAAAACTTTTCTTTCAATTTTTTTAAAAGATTTTATTTATTTATTTTTAGAGAGAGGGAAAAGAAGGAGAAAGAGGAGAGAAACATCTATGTGTGGATGACTCTCACGCACCCCACACTGGGGATCTGGCCCACAACCCAGGTATGTGCCCCGACCAGGAATCGAACCAGCAACCCTTCAGTTCACAGGCCATTGCTCAACCCACTGAGCCACACCAGCCAGAACCAATTTTTAATGCAGTAAATGCCAAAGGTTATATAATCCACATAACAAAAGCTCTTGAGTGTGAAAAGCTTCTGAGACAAAAGGTTAAGAACCACTGGTTTACAGTGTAACGAGAAAGAAAACAAACAAACAAACAATAACCCAAAGCAGAATGTGATGATTCCATAACCCTTCTACTCTTGGACAGTCCAGCTCTTCCTAAGCTATGATGCCTACCAGGCTCTTGAAATAATTGATCTAGCCATGCTGTGAATATAATAAAAAAAAGTAATTCACTTAGAAAGCATGAAAGGGGCTCAAAACCAATTTGAATTGATGGTTTTTTCTTTTTTCATTTTCTAAATAAATAGCCAGAATTAAAATCGACTTTATTTCCCTGGTATAAACTTAGTAAGCCTATACAGATAAGTCTTTCACAAAGGACTATATAATAGACAACTCTTGGAAATGCATCTCAATCAAATTAGTAATGGAAAGCCAAGAAATTTGGTTCCCTGCCTCTCAACAATAGGGTAAAAACTCTAGAAATCCTACACTAGTGCCGAAGATCCAGATACCAGAGTTGTCATTTTTAAAAAAGGGACTATGTGCATACAAGCAATCATTGTGTTTCAAAAAACATACATTTTTGCTTATCCTACGCTGAAGGATTCACAAGAAACTGGTAATAGTGGTGATTTCTGGAGAGGAAAACTATGGAGAGAACTTACTTCTTGTATTCTTTTTGTATACTCTTTTTGTATTCTCATTTGTATACTGTTTGATCTTTGAACTATGTATATGTAATAATTATTCAAAAATAAATACTTTTAAAGATTTTATTTATTTATTTTTAGAGAGCAGGGAAAGGAGGGAGACAGAGAGGGAGAGAAACAGCAATGTATGGTTGCCTCTCACATGGCCCTCACTGGGGACCTGGCCTGCAATCCAGGCATGTGCCCTGACTGGGAATCGAACTGGGACTGTCTAGTTCCCAGCCCGCATTCAATCCACTGAGCTACACCAGTCAGGCTCAAAAATAAATACTTTTAAAACACTACACCTACATCACCCATTTCTGTCTTTTATCTCAAATGCAAATTAATAGTAGGTATGGATATCATTAAGTGCCTATTAGTTAAATAAGCAATGGACACAACATCTCATATATCTGACAAAAGAATCAAAAGCAAGCTGTCCATCCACCTGGAAGTGATCAGCCACTGACTACCTGAAGGAATACATGATTATGTGATTACAGAAGGGCTATCTACTAAGGCCATCCTTCCACCCAACATAATCGATGTCGTTGCTACTTCAATTGTAACCCTTTCCCTTTTACAGTCACCACAGCATTTATTTTAAGAAATATTCTCTGAAAAGCACCAAAGTAGGTAAATGTAAAGATTCCTTTAAACCACGCAGCGCTGAATTCAGATTTAGCTCCTGTTTGTACTTACTACATGCTATGATTCGATAATGTACAACTGTAACACACAATGTCAGTGTGACAATGTCCACTTGGATGTAAACAACTAACTGCACCAAATATAGATTCAATAATTATACCAATGAAAAAGACTTGGGGGTTTTAACCAGTTCTGAGTTTAATGAGCCAATCTTAAGCTGTGGCTACAAATAAATCTAACTCAAGGTTGCGATACATTAATCAGAGTGGCTACATGGTACCCAGGATACAGAAAACCTGGACCCAGCTGGATAAACAGTATGCAGAGTGTTATTATATATTATTATATACAGTGTGTACATATTCTGCATGTGTATGTGCGCACACACGTGTTATACTTAGGAATATATCCAAATCCATATATATTAAAATATTTTAATTTTCTTCTCTTTGCTTTCCTACAATGAACATACATACCTGCCTTTTTACTTTAAGAAAATACCCTATTTATTAACATGTCATAACAGACTCAGAATTAATTTTAGAAGGAATTTTTATTTACAAGAAACTTTTTAATACCATTTCTGTCCTCTTCACTTTTCAAGTGAGGAAGCAGGCCCAGTGAGGATAAGTGACTTACTTGCCCAAAACCTGACAGTGAGTCCTTAGGGCCATAATTATATTATCCAAATTTATGTTTATCTTTTTCTATTATAAAAGTTAATGCATTTTCATTAAAGACAATTTGAAAAGTAATGAAAGGTACAAGAAATGAAAATCACGTAAAATTTTTGCTTATAAACCAAAGATGGCCATTAATTTGAGTTTTTGTTTTCTTTCTAAAACTTTTCACTTTAATAATACATTTTCAATGTGGGAAAAAGTTTATAAATCCAAAATTAAAAAAGACAAAAATTTTTTTTAGCTCAGTCACATAACTGGTGATAGAATTGTTTCTCCTTAGACTGAGTAACCAAAGCCAGTTTCAGGTCAGGAGACTAGTTCTATGGTGGTGTTTTTATTTGGCAACCCTTGGTTAGTTCTCAATTTGTGGGTTATTTTTATATGGGATAGCTGTTACTAAGAACTTTATTTCATAATCATTTAATGAAAGACAAAGGACCAGAAAAGTGAACAAAGGAAAAGAGAATACTCTAGTTCTATTGGGTTGACCAAAAAGTTCATTTGGTTTTTTCCATAAGACGGTTCTAGTAGCACTTAGCTGTCTTTAACATCAAACAATTTTGTTAGAGCGTACTGAGACAGCTGTCATATCAGCATGCATTTTTTAAAAACATGAAAATTTGTGAATTTTTGGGTAGCCACTGTAATACTGAAGATGGAAGAAACTACACATTTTGGGCATATTATGCTTTACTATTTCAAGAAGGTTAAAAATGCAACTGAAACGCAAAAAAGAAAAAGATTTGTGCAGTGTACGGAGAAGGTGCTGTGACTGAGCAAACTGTCCAAAGAATCGGAGTTTCACTGCTGAGTTTCATTTGCGGAGTTTCATGCTGGAGATTTCTCGCCGGCTGATGCCCCACAGTCGGGTAACCAGCTGGTTGATAGAGATCAGATGGAGACGTTAACTGAGAACAATCAACGTTCTACCATGTGGGAAATAAGTCAACATACTCAAAATATTCAGATCATTGGTAAAAAATGAAAAACACATCTTTTATTTTATGGGAAAAAACCATATGGACTTTTTGTTCAACCCAATACTTAGGGATCCTTTTTGTAGATTTAGTGAATGTAAAGATAATCTACAAACACAAGCTAATTACAAGTTACATAACACAAATTTTCTATGTTTAAGGTTACCCAATACATTTATTCAAATCACTCTTGTATACCGACACTTTTACGGGGTATCATATAAAACATTATCAAGCATTCCATTACTGTCATTACTTTGGAAAGGCTCTGTAAGATAGGCTAGTACTATTTTCATTACATGGTCAGAAAAATTAAGCAAGGAGGGAATAAACATCTTGCCCTAGATCACTAGACTAAAACCTTACATTTTAGAAAATTTCCAAAGTATAAGCAACTCCCAACTTAAAAATGAACTCAGTGCCATCTATTAGCTTTCTTCCCAAACTCACTTTCTCTTTAAAACAATAGTGATTTGACACCCCCCCCCAGCCTATTTTACATAGTGCACCAATAGTCATATACTAGTGTGAATCCTGGAATGTCTGGGGGCGGGGGGGAAGCCCTAATTGGGTAGCTCAGTTGGTTAAAGCACCGTCCCCATACACCAAGGCTGTGGGTTGGATAATCAATCAGGGCGCACACACATGCACACAGTCCAGGAGACAGCAAAATTCTGAAATTGGTTACGCTTTGCTTTGGCCTTCCTCCCAGAACCTTCCTTCTTAGTGCTCCTACACCCATCTCTTAGAGGCGCCGAATATCTTCCCAAAGCTCCCCACCTGAGACACCCACTCAAGGTTTCTTTCCTTTGATCTTACCACAGTCAACGAACACAAACACTTGACGTAATCACGAACATTACTGAAAAGGCCCTTGACATCTGTGTGTGTCAAGAACCCTCTGAAAATTTCAACAAGTTACAGACCCGCTCCCCAGAAAAATCACACAGGCACACACACAAATTTCTCACACAATTTCAAGAGATCAGGATCACAGGGCCAAAATATATTCGTGAATCCCAGAACTATAAACGCCAGGTTAAAAACCCCTACACTTAACTAAATATTATGAAACCTCAAAACCTTTCACAAGGATTCTGCACTTTAAGAGACTATAAACTCAAATATACTATACTATATACTCGAATATATAAACTGTTAGAATTTAATCCTCTCCCAGTGTTTTTATGCTAATAATTCTCATGAAAAAAGGGAAGGACTGGACCTATTTCTAAGTATGGATCCTCTATTAAATTTGATTTTATAGGCCCTACCCCTATATTCAATAGTGCTCAAGAAATCTATTGTGTTCACTATCACGACTCCTGGCAAATCAATACATACATACAAACATACATACAGGGTGGGCAAAAGTAGATTTACAGTTATGAGTACATGGAAGTTTATTCTTGCATTATGTATTTTTCCACGAGGACAACTACAAACCTATTTGTGCCTACCCTGTACATACATACAAACATACACACATACATACACACACAAACACGCAGAAAATTCCTTTTAACTCTTCATTGCCACACCCAGTTTTCATCCCAATGAGCTCTGTCGTAGATTGCTGAAATTCACATTACTAAATTCCCTTAATCCCGATCCTCAGCTTCTTCAACCCCCGCCACTCACCTTTACCCATTCTTTCTCAACTTCCTTCAAAAGGCCCTTCTTTATCCACTTGACCCTCAGATGCAGATGTTCCACAAGGCTGCCCTCAAGTCTTTCCCTCACTCTTGATATTATACTCTTTCGAAGTTTCTATGACATTATGCTTATGAATACAAATCTCTTCATTGGCCCCCACTTCTCCTTGAGCTCCAGCCCCAAATCTGTCACGAGGTAGCTTAATCAGACATATCTGATTCCCACATCTAGAATCATACCCTATTACCTTCCTCCTCGAATTCTGTTTTGTCCCATATATCCCCTATCTTAATGAAAGGCATCATCATCCACTTGCCACCTGCGATCTTTAACTGTCCCATGCATTCCCAATCAGGCCGCAACTTCCTCAGCTCCACTCTCCACACTCCCCGTGCACTGCAAAATCTACCTGCCGTTTCTCAGCCTATCCAACCATGCCCTTCCTCTAGCCTCTTCTCCATCAGTAAAACTGCTCACCCTTAAAAAGATCCACTTCAACATCCCCTACACGAAGTCTTCCTTAACCTCGCTTACTCCCTCTGCATCGGCCCTCCCTCTATAATCCCACACCACCCTTTCTTCACGGTTTTAGCTCTCAACCAGTTGTGTAAATTGAGCCTTTATCTGTCTCCCCTACTAGACAAGGCCCACGGTTTATTTGTTACGCTAGCACCTAGCACATGCCTGGAATACTGTATGTCTTTAATTAATGTCTGGTAAATCAATGAAGGGCAAAACTCTACAGAAAGGACACGCTCAAGGTTATTTCTCAATGGACGGTCTGCCTCATCCTCTTTTGAACATAAAACAAGAATTAAGTCCCCCAGTCCCTAGCTCCCCACTTCTAGTCCATTGCTTAGTTTTAAGCAATGTTTCATGAGGACATTTCCTAACTTCCTCTTGTTCTTTGTAGGTTTAGTTGCCAGCCTAGCCATATTAGCATTCAGTGGCAGCAACGAAGCAGGCTCTCCAAGTTCTAAAAAGCAAAGACTTTACCAACAGTAAATTACAAACTCTTATTTGAAAGTGGTCTTAAAGTTTATGCATACAAAGCTCATTCTTCATGATTCTGAAAAAGGCTTGCCACAGTTTATCCAACAGACACTACTTAAGTGTTAAGAAAATGTCCACTTCAGCTGTCAGCCAAACTTTTCACATTTGTAACCACAGAAATCAGCATGCATGAATTAATCTGAATACTATGCTTAATACTAAATACAATATAAATAATATACAGTATACAATATACTAAATACAATATAAATAATATACAGTAGTCTAAATCACCAAAGCGATAACCCACACAAAAGTAGCCCTCTGAGCTTCTTTTAAACAGTATACCTCCTAAATTCCCATGATCATCCCAATCTATAAAACTAGATTATTTTGCCAAAATCATGTATTCTTTTCCCCACAAACTCTCCCCCAACATACACCCCCGCCCCCACCACCCCACACATGGCTTCCTTAAGCAATATCTGCTGGCCCAATAGCAGTTTGATTAAGGCAGGTTAGGAGATCTGGGATTCTGGAGCAGATTCCTTCTGGTCAGCGTATCTTTTAAGTGACTGCTACTGATATACGGATTTGCCTCACGGGATCACAAGTACTGTAATTCTGTCTAAACAGCCCTAGTTTTTTAATTTTTGTTTTGTCTTTTAAAAATATCTCTACAAAGCTGCACTTCTGACTTTTCTCCACTTCATATCAATACTCACATTTTAGGACACTGTAGGTGCGCAAACAACATGATGAAAAGGAAAAAAAATAAAGCTTCTTTGAAGCTTTGGTAACTAAACTGCGTTGAGTAGGATCAAAAATAAATGAGCTTAATTCTGAACTGCACTTCAGAGGAAACACTCATACATGCCAGGGTATACATAAGCCACTTACTTTCCTTGAGCAGTCACAAAATCCACTTTCCAAGTTTTGTCCATTTTACATCAAAATAACCAGACAAAGCTTTCTTGTTGCGCCAGGATTAAGTTTCTAATGGTTCAATATGATTGTAATCTTCTGGAAACACCTGAAAATTGATTTGTTTCACCTCCTTTTACTATTTCTCTTCCAGCCTGTTCACCTTAGTAGAAATCCGATGGATAAATATACTAACTGAAGAAGCAAGAAAGTGGATAACCCACCCCTAGCTAATAAGGAAGGAACTATTATACATTTGCGCAAAAATTACCATGTATACAAAGCCACAAAAAACAGACTGGACTTAGTCTAGGTAAGCTCAGGCTAAAAACACTAGCTTTTTTAGCTCTCAAGGAAAACATGAAAAAAGAGAGAAAATGTCCTTTAGTATAGACATTTTCTGAAATGTTTTTTACAAAACCAAAGACTGATATTTGTAAAGCTGATTTTTCCAAATAATGTATATATATGTATTAATACAAGCATCAGGCAGTCACACACAAACATAAATTCAAGCGCCACATTTCCAGCCCCAGACAGAGCACATGGAAATGCTTCAGGCGAGAATAGACAGTTCTGCCACTCAGGACAGCTCACAGAGCTCCCCCTTTACCCTCCAACTGTTCACAATGTAACTGAGCCGCAGGGACAGTGTGGGCTTACCTAAAGATACAAGAGATGTTGAACGTATGCAGTAGCTTCCTGCTCTCCAGAGGACTGGAGGGTGTGCTTCTGAAGGCTGACAGTTCACAGTCCTTCCAGAAACCAACATATCAGCACTCCTTTTCAAATACTTGTGAAAAAAATTTTAATTTCAATAATTACTGTTCATCATTATTCCCCCCAAAACATTCACTGAACGCCTTAATACATATTAGAAAAGATGTATAAAAAAATTAATCCCAGACCCCAAGGAGCTTAAATTTCCCTTAAAAAACAGTCACCCACTTGACTTTCACATAAAATACTTTTTGAAGACAACCCAACCGAAGAGGCTGGTTGAACCTACAGGCAATGC
This sequence comes from Micronycteris hirsuta, assembly GCA_004026765.1. Lineage (NCBI taxonomy): Eukaryota > Metazoa > Chordata > Mammalia > Chiroptera > Phyllostomidae > Micronycteris > Micronycteris hirsuta. Next base: position 121,673 of record PVJI01001082.1, read on the forward strand.
AAATTCAGGTATTTAAATCATGGGAAGTTCGTCTTCAACTCCCAGTAAAATCAGAGATGGATGCCTAATTGCGATTAAATTTTAAAAACTTTCCAATTTTGGGTTCCATTTGGAATATACATGAATTGGGAGGGAAACCTGAAATTCTTTCTGTTAATCCCTTCTATATCTGAACAAGGCACCTTATCTATTCCTATAGTTACTTCCCTAAGTCCAGAAGTTAAATTTCCGTAAACCTGGTAAGAAAACTATTCCATGAACACTCCTGGCTTGGGGGATAAGAGACTTTTTTTTTCTCCCTAAGTGAGAATATGACCAGTGACTACTAGCAAACAGTCGTTTTCCCTCAGATGAACTGAGTTTGAGATGGGGTGGGGGAAGGCAGGTGTGACTAATCAAAGGAGTCTAAATAAGTATTCTACAAGATTGGGGGGGGGGGAGTCCCTTGACACAAAAATTCTGCACAGAATTTAGGACCCAAGTTAAGAATAAGTACACTACATTACATATGATACTTTATGTTTGCTTTTATGCTCAGTAAAATAGGGAAATTACATACAGATGGGCAGACAGAACCAGTTGTATTTTCACTATCTTACGGGATAACATGTCAAGAACTTTCAAACACAATTCTAGGGAGTCAGGTCACTACTGAATAACACATACACACACACAAAACCGGTATCTCCAAGATCCTCCCTCCCTCTTCCCTTGAATGAAGAACAACCCACTAACTTACTGTTCACAGCCAAAGGAAAAGAAAAATTTTTTAAAGGTTGAGCAGAGGTGGAATGGGAAAAGGATCACCGTGACCGCAGATAATGTCCCGGGACAAAGGTGACGACAGCTTCACTCACACTACCTTTCACTCTAAGAGTTTCTCTACATTGTCTCTGCACACTAAGAAAATGTGCATTTTGCTCTGACCACAGGAAAGACTTCAGCACAACTGACACCAGCTCTAAAGTAAGCAATTAATATATGCGACTCTAATGCTTTAAAGGAAGGGATGGAGGCCAAGCAGCAGCTCCTCCAACTGGCTGGAGCACCATTGGAAGCCCTAAAAATACTAAGATTTTTAAAACAACTTCAAGTTCTGATAAGCACAGTCAGATAGATGCACTGTAGAAACTTTAGGACCAGCAACGGCGCACAACAGGTGAGAGAAACGATGGACATCACTGCACAGTGAAGCGGGTAACATGCAGGGACAAACCCTTGAGCCCCCGAAAGTCAAGGGATGCGGTACAACCACCATGCCCAAGACCATCCAGAGCCCCTGTCTTTCCAGCGGCAAAGGTTCGGTTCCTCCCGAGGGTCGCGCCACTCCCCCTCTCCCTCACCCAGGGGACCACCATCCCAGGCACAGGAAGAACCGAGGCTCCTCCACCAGCAGCATCTCAGCCGTGGAAGAAAACACAATGTCGCTCCTTATTTCTGCGTACAAAAGGACTTTGCGCCCTCCTCCTCGAACTGCCGCCGCTGCCGCCCGGGCCGCCTCCTAACTTGCAAGAAGGTGGGCAGCGCGCCATATTCCAGCGTCCCCCAGTCTACCTGGGTAACAAGCCTACGCCGCCCCGGCGGGAGGGAAGCATCGGCGGCCGCCCAGAGAGCCGGCCTCCTCTCCCGCAGGAGACAGCGGCTCCCGCGCCCGACTCGGCCCAGCCCGCCGCGCCGCCCGCGGCCCAGACCCAGGAAGGGCCGAGGGGGCGAGCGGGGAGCCGCGGCTCCGGTCCCGCGCAACCCGCCCACCTCCTGCTCCCGGGCCGGCGCGCTCTCCGGCGCCTCCCGCTCCCGAGCCCGCGGGAAGGCCGGGCCCGGGTCCCGGGTTCCACCATGGTGAGGAGGCCGCGGCCCCGAGAGCCCTGGGCGGCAAGGGAGGCCGGAACCCTAGGGCTCTCGAGAGGGCAGAGCCTCCCTCCCGAGCCCGCCAGGACGCCTGGGGCCTAGTGCGGCCTGCGCATCCTCGGAGTGGCGGTTTGACTGGGCCGGGCCGGGGCCCCCCGCCCGAGGCAGGCCGAATCCGGCGGGGGCCCAGGCCCGGAGCCGGGGGCGGCAGGGTGCCGGCTGCGGGGCGGGCCGGCCGGCCGGCGGGCGGGCGGCGTGTTGCGGCTGCGCCGGGGCTGAAATAGCTGGAGATTGCGCGGTAGGGCACTCACCTCAGAGCGGCTGCGCTACCGTGGGCCTGCGCCGTGGAGACTGCGACCGCGCCGGCTCCTCGCAGCCTCCTGCCACCAGCGGCAATGGCGAGCGCTGCCGCCTCTGCCGCCGCCGAGGGGGAGGGGAGGGAGGGGGGCACGCACGCGACGCACGGGCTCGGCTTCCCCGCCCGGCGGCCGCCATGATGGGGAGGTCGGCGCTGCCTCGGCGGGGCATCCCGGAGGGTGCTGAGCGGAGGGCTCCTGCAGCCCCTCGCGGCCTGCTCGCGTTCACATTGCGCTTCAAAGGTGTGGATGGGGCCGAAGCGACGAAAGCAGCGGGATGAGTCAAACGTGGGCGCCCCGGGGAAGTGGCGCGGGCAGCCCAAGATGGTTGCTAATCTGGGGAAATAGTAACATTTCTCGCCCTCCAGCCCCGGGAATTAGGACCCCTGAACGTGCAGAGACAATCGGAAAGGAGTGCCCCCGCATTTTCGTCAGCGCTGCCTTGCCAGTCGCATCCTCATCCTCTCTTTGGAATGACCCTTGCTTCCTTATTTCAGACCCTTCCCAGGTATTTAAAAGCAAAAGGCTTTTTGTGCAAAGCCATATATTAATTTATTCGCTTATTCATTCGTTTGGCGAACATTTCTAGAAGACGCTTGCTGTGCCAGATATTTTTCCGAGTGCGCTGGAGTAAGGTGAAGCCCTCGCTCTTAAGGAGCTTACATGTCGAGTGGAGGGACCCCCCCCCCCCCCCACCAAACAGGTGCCCGAGAGCTAGGGAATGGTGGATAGCAAAAAAATAAATAAAAATCTAATTTTAGAAACATCTGAGTAGTTTTTGTTGGTCTTTTTTTTAGAACTGTGATCAGGAAACTACCTGAATAAAATCACTCGGGCTGTTCATTTAAATCCTGGGCCCCAGTTGGTGTCTCCAGAATCTTGGCTTCTCAGCCCGGGAACCTTCGTTATTAACAACGCCTCTATTCCATTCCCAGACTCACCTTCTCCTGGTGATTCTCATGCACACCATAGTTTAAGAATCGGTGCCCAGGGAATTACTAAATATCGCCGCCCAAAGGGTGTCAGAAAGCAGCTCAACCAAATTAGGAAACTTTAATTTTCACCAAAATTTCATTTACCTCAAAATCCAGCATCTCCAAAGACGGAATGTCTTTTAATCCAGCAATTTCTAAGAAAGTGACTTGAGTGTCCCCACTAACCACCCAGGTGCTCATGTCAGAAACCTAGGAATGAGCCTTTACTCCCTCCTCTCTCCTTCCAATCCCCATATTCAATTAGGTCTTTAAAACTGTCCTTTCTTGTCATTTCTTAACTTGGCTCAGGCAACCCTTATGTCTCATCAAGATACTGCAAAAAAACACACGCACAAAAAAACCTCTTCATGGTCTCCCTGCCACAGGAATTGCCTAGCTTGATTGTTGTTTTCTTTTTAAGTAAATCATTTCCTTGCTTAACAAGCTGAGCAAAATCCCATCACCCATAAGTTAAAAGTCTTAGATTCTTAGAGGTGACTTCAAGGCCCTCTGTGACCTCACCCGCTGCTGCCATCTCTGACATCAGCTGTCACAGACGTCTCCCACTGACTGCTGTGGTACTCAGAAGCTCTCAGATCAGACAAGGCAGGAAGTTCTCCCACCTCACAAGTTTTGCAAGGGCTGCTTTCTGCACAGAACTTTCTTCTCTCTCTACTCCTATTCTCCTGCTTAAATCTTCATGTGAATAATTGCTACTGCTTCTTAAGTTCTCAACATTAATACTGTTTCCTCCAGGAAGCGTTCCGACTTTCTCCCCAGAATGAGTGCTTGGCTCTTCCATCACACCCAGTACTTACCACTTGCATTTTTTTTTAATATATAATCTTTATTATATTTTTTCCATTACCATTTAAACCCCTTATACCCCCTCACCACTTATGTTTATTGAGCTCCAGTGATGTGTCATGCCCTATTTTAAGTCCTTTTCACACGTTATCTCCTTTCTCATTTAATTCTCAAGTGAAGCCCACGAGGTAGATACTACAATGCTATTTTTTTTTAAGATTTTATTTATTTATTATTAGAGAGAGGGGAAGGGAGGGAGACAGAGAGGGAGAGAAACAGCAATGTATGGTTGCTCCTCACATGGCCCCCACTGGGGACCTGGCCTGCGGCCCAGGCATGTGCCCCGACTGGGAATCGAACCGGGACCGTCTGGTTCCCAGCCCGCGCTCAATCCACTGAGCTACACCAGCCAGGGCTACAATGCTATTATTATTATCCCATTTTGCAAATGGAGAAACAAGGAATGTAGAGGTTACTTGCCCAACCCAGATGGTAAGATGTGGAGCCAGGTTTGAAAGCCATCAGCCTGAATTCAGAGTTGTGCTCTTAATCATTATCAGTGTTTTTCAGATTGCAGGTTGATGTCTATTGATGAAGCACAAAATTAACTTAGTGAGTCATGACCTGCATTTCATAAAAGAAATTGAAAATACTGGAGAACAACAAACTTTGAAAGCCTCTAGTTTTGTGAAATATTTATTTCAGCTATATAAATGTATGTACAGCCCCAGCTGGTGTGGCTCAATGGATTGAGTGCCGGCCTGCAAACCAAAGGGTTGCTGGTTCGATTCCCAGTCAGGGCACATGCCTGGGTTGTGGGCCAGGTCCCCAGTAGAGGGTGCAAGAGAGGCAACCACAGATTGATGTTCCTCTCTCCCCCCACTTCCCCTCTCTAAAAATAAAATAAATTTAAAAATCTAAAAAATATATACGTACATAGGTACATGTGTTTATACTGGACTGTGATATAATATGCATTTCTTACTGCATTATAGTTGCAAAAAGTTTGAAAGCACTGCCTTACTTTTTCTCCACAGTTCTAAGACCATACATCCTCCACAACCTGGAAGTTGCAGGAAGGCAAAGACTTGCCTTGTTCATGACTGTATCCCAGCATCTCCTGCAATGTCTGACTCACAGCAGACCTTCAATAGACATATAATGAAAGACCTCTGTGCCTACCCTCCTCAAAAATGCAAATTACTTTCTTACAACAAATGAGCCTGAGAACTCTGCCCAAAAGTCTCTTCAGTTTGGATGACCTAAGATTCTAGAATCAGTCTCAGAAAAAAAGAAAAATCTAGTAGATTAAAGAACTGGATTCCGACAAAATTGCAGTGATCCTCCTCAGCACAAGGGAGTCAGAAATGTAGACAATATAATGCAAGAAGAAAACTCTGTAAGGTGAGAAGTAGGCAGTACCTGAATTAAGAAAGAAGGGATGACTTTAGATGATTTAACTTTGGGGCCCAGAGCAAGGAAAAAAGAAGCCCAGGCCCTGGAGAAATGGCTGGGGGCTCAGCAGCCCGGGCAATGCAGGAGATTCCCAACTTGGCTTTGCTTTAGGTAAGCCGATGGTCATTTGATTGACTATCTACGAAAAATTAGTGTATTCGAAGAACCAAATGAGTGGTGATACAGATTGTAAATGCTTAAAGTAATCAGAATTAAAGTCATGTAGGAAATATGTCCTGGCCAGGTGGCTCAGTGGGTTGGAGTGTCATCCTAGACACCAAAAGGTCAAGGGTTCCATTCCCCCTCAGGGAATGTACCTAGGTTTCAGTTTCAATCCCTGGTCGAGGCGCGCACAGGAGGCAACCAGTCAATGTCTCTCTCTCAAATGAATAATGACATATTCTTGGGTGAGGATTAAAATAAATAAATAAATAAGTAAATAAATAAATGATTTATGTAGTGTAGGATTTTTCACAGAGAGGTGTACCTTGACTTGACCTTGAAGTGTGGGCAAGATTCCTACGGGCACAGGGCAGAGAGGTAAAGGCACTTTAAGTGGGTAGAGCGTTGGGGGAGACTGAGCAACAGGTCAAGGTGGGCATCGGCCTAGCGTATTAGGTAAGCAGAGCAGCACAGCGATCTCAGTTGGTGCAGCCAGTGTTCAGGCCTGTCCCAGGTGGTTGGCCTACTAGTGAGACAGACCCTCTAAGCAAAAACTAACAGGAGCTGACTTGCAGGAGGCCTTTAGCTGCTAGCATGGCCTGTGAGCATGGCAGGAGACAGTGATAAAGAGAGCTGAGCCGAGGCAACTTTTCACAAGGGACTCTTCAGGACCCAAGAGCAGCAGCCTCCCATCTCTACTTCGGAATGTGCACGGTCCCTGCCCCGGCCCCGTACTGAGTCGTGGGAACCTGGCTCCATGTGAGCAACTCAAGGGAGTTTCGCCTTTTTGGGAACATCATGGGCTGGGCCCAGGAGGGTCTGCATTTCCAGACAGCGCTGGCCCCAGCAGCTGCACCCCCAAGCTTTCAGAGGCCACAGGCCGCCTCTGTGGAGCCACATCCTATGTCCCATGTCCCATCGAAACACTTCCTACCTGTGAGATTTTGGCAAGTCACTTAACCGTTTAAGCCTGTGTTTCTTCACCCATGACACAGAAGTTAAAAGAAATGATACTCATAAAGGGCTCAGCACAGTGCCTGGCAACCAGGAAGCACACAGCAAGTGCTGAGTATTATTAGCTCTTCCCATTAATCATGTAAATTGCTTGGTACAAAACACAGACCTCATAGATGTTAGCTTCTCTGACGATGGTGATGATTACGACGACAACAATGACGACAATGACGATGAATAAACTATTCCTGACTACACGTACGCGTCCTTGGGGACTCCTCCCCAAAATTGTGGAGAACATTGAGGGGAAGGCCGAGACAAGGGATTTGCATAAGGGAGCAGTGTGTCACAGGTTGGAAATGTCAAGATGAGTTTTTTAAATGCCTGAGGATGATTGGAGGGGAGAGGGATGGAAAGACTATTTATTGTTACCTCAGTAAATCAAATATTTGGCATTTGATTTATTAAGGCAATGTTTTTAATCTTCACTTAAGGATATGGTTTTTTATTGATTTTATTGTTTTTTTAAGATTTCATTCATGTATTTTTTTTCTTCTCATCTAACCATTTTTTTTATTGTTCATGCTGTTACAGTTGACCCAGTTTTTCCCCTTCGATCCCCTCTGCCCAGCCTGCTCCCCACTTCTAGTCAATCCCCACACCGTGGTCTATATCCATGAGTAGAGGAAGGGAGAGAGAGAGATAGAAAGAAGCATCAGTGTAAGAGAGAAACATTGATTGGTTGCTTCCTATACGTGCCCCGCTGGGGGTTGAACCCACAACTAGGTATGTGCCCTGACAAGAGATCAAACCCGCAGCCTTGTGGTGTACAGGACAACATTCCAACCAACTAAGCCACCGAGCCAGGGCAAGGTAACAACTTTTAAACCCCATTTTTCTTTAAGCTTAATTCACTGATCTCATCTATCTATAAATCAAGGAAATGTTAACAGTCACTTTTTTTTTTTTTAAGATTTTATTTAGTTTTTTTTAGGGAGAGGGGAAGAGAGGGAGAGAAACATCATTAAGCTGCCTCTCGTACACCCCTAACTGGTGACCTGGCTCACAACGCAGGCACGTGCCCTGACTGGGGATTGAACCAGTGACCTTTTGGTTCGCAGGCCAGTGCTCAATCCACTGAGCCACACCAGCCAGGGCATCAGTCATTTTCAAAGGGCCCTCTTCTCCCTGAATCCAAGCTTTGCTGATGATCCCTTGTATTATATATCTCCTGCTCCAAACTGTTTCCCAAGTGTCTACCCTACATATGAGACTGCAAATTATGATCAGGAGCTCATGGCATATAGGCAACTGCAAGTTCAACAGGCGAAAACCCGACCAGCTCAGCATCTTCCCTCTAAGCCGTTTCCCCTCCTGTTGCCCCACTCTCAATTAACAATGTGTATTGGTTATAATGTCTTAGGATCTTTTTTTACATGACTTCTCAGTTCAATTCAACACAAATCCAGTACACTACGTTGTACCAAATGCCTGGGTGCCGGGGACGCAGTGGGAAACGTGGGCCCTGTTTGAGGAGGCTGATTATGTTCCTCCGACTTAATCTGAATACACCGAGCTCCCTTAAGTAACTGCCTCGCTTGCAACACTGTTAATAAGTTTCCCTAGACATTTTTTAAAGCGTGCATATAATGATATTTTCACTTTACCTTTTAAGTACTGTATTTAAATGCCTGAACTAACAAACACAACCTCTTTACATAAATAATAACAGCATGACTTACTGAACATTCACGAAAAACCGGGCACTACCGCAAACTCTTGTAGGAACTCATTAATTCCTTCACAACGACCTCATGAAACAGAGACTGCTACACTCATTTTACAGGTGAGAAAACAGAGGCACAAGAAGTTTAAGTTACTTGCTCTTAGTCATCCATCTAGCAAATCGCTATTAATCTAATAACTCTTCAAAATCGAATATAGTAAACTCATAAATCTAGGGAATGTCAGATTCTCTCAGTGCTGTTTGCGAACTAGTAAAATTCTCTACTACAGGCCTAAAATTCATTACTCACTTTATACTTTCCATTGGAATTAGGCTAATTTGTCAGATTCTCTAACATAATAAATTCTCTAAAGTTTACAAACATTGAAAATACCTATTTGCACAGAATATCAACAAAGTTAACGCAAATATATGAGTACTGTGGATTTGATGTATTGCGTCATCCTCATATTTAGTTCTGAATCTTCTTACGAGTCAATGACATTTACTGTTGAGGTCGCTGCCTCAAGCCGAGACTGTGCTCACCTTTGTGGGAGAGCGGCGACTCCTGCCTCAGCAGGCCTGGGGGCTTCTAGCCAGAGACTTTTCTACCCCGACTGTGAGCACGCTGAGTCCTTTTATGTGGCATGCCAGCAGGGTTCTCCACAGAGCCTGCCCTGCAGATTAGATGCCCATGATCCCTTGCCTGGTTCTTCCTGGACCTGCTGATTAGGCTGTGTGGCCGCTGAAGTTCTGGTAACCACCCAGGTTCCTTCCCCTCTTGACTGGATCCAAATGATCTCTTTATTGGGTGATTACCTTTGGCATTCTTTTCTTGTTCTTGCCCTGCCTGCCATAATCCCAAGATCATTCTAATGATTTAAAAATAAATCAATGGCCCTGGCTGGTGTGACTCAGTGGAGCTCTGGCCTGTGAACCAAAAGGTTATCAGTTCAATTCCCAGTCAGGACACAGGCCTGGGTTGCAGGCCAGGTCCCCAGTTGGGGGCATGCAAGAAGCAACCTATCAATGTCTCTCTCTCTCTCTCTCTCTCTCTGTCTCCCTCCTTTCCCTTCTCTCTAAAAATAAATAAATAAAATCTTAAAAAAAAAAAAGTGAGTGAAGCCGGGCTGTAGAGCACAGGTGGCAAACACAAGGCCCGTGGGCTGAATCCGGCCCTCCAGCTGGTTTTATCCGGCCTGGTACCTTGTTTCTACCCGGCGGCAGTGCCGAGCTCTCACTTAACTGCTAAGGAGTAGTTACATGTATACAGTCCTAAATTACACTTGGCCCTTTGAAGGCAACCACAAAGCCGATGTTGCCCCTGGTGAAAATGAGTTTGACAAGCCTGCTGTAGAATGTCCTAATGGCCTCTCGAGAAATTGGTTCTTAACGCAGAAGACAAAAGTTAACTTTTGACAATTTTGAGTCAAGCTCAAACAAGACCAAAATAGTAATGAAATTCTGTACCTTGAGGGCCTTGCTTCGTTCACCTCCCCAGCGGCCCTGGCTTGGAATGAGGGTCGGGAGGACTTCACTGAAAAGCTAGGCTCTGAGCTGAACCTAGGACCAGGGAGGGTTCGGACTGGATAGCGAGGTCATGTACCTCAAGGTAAAGTAGCATCATAGAAAACACTCCATGAGGCCTCACAAGGACTACCCTAGGATCATCAGACTCCTGAGTGTGACTTGAAAGCATGAAGGAAGAGAGGACATGAAGGAAAAAGGAGGGAATGTGGAGTCAGGTTCCACAGGCCTTGAGAAAATGGTGATGGCTGTTAAACTGGGAAGTGACGTAATCAGGGCGGTGCTGAAGGTCGGGGTGAACAGAGAGACTCTGTGTCAATCTATTATGTTAGGTGACAGTTGAAACAAATTGGCACGTGGAATGGAGAGGCTGTAGGACAAATAACATATGATGAATATAATGTGGCAGTTGATTGGATGGTAGAGACGAGGGATGAGAGAAACTGGAAATACTGTAAACTGTGTGCAGCTATAACAAAAGATGAAGAAGCATTTGATGAAATGATGTCCAAGACATATACGTGAAATTCACAAGGGGTAGACTGTGGATATGGTAAGTTGTTGTTTGTACCTTTAAAAGGAAAAATATGTAAATAAACATATTTGCTTACATATGCAAAGTATACAAGGTCTGTCCAGAAGGTATCTAGCCATGTAAAGTATGAAAAATAGAGACATTTATTGAAGAAGATACAAGAAACATTGTACACAGGACAATGTTGCCTCGATCCCCTTCAAAGTAGGCAGCTTGGGACCTCACACAGTTCTAATCACCATCAACTGCCTCATTGTATTTTCCTGAATCGCATGGATGGTCTGAAATCCCTTCCTTTTCAAAGGTGATATTAGTTTGGGGAAAAGCCAGAAGTCACAGAGATGCCAAATCTGGGCTGTAGGGGAGCTGAGTCACCTGGGTGATTTGATGTTTCACCAAAAAACTCTGCATGAGGTATGATGCATGAGTGGGTGCATTGTCGTGATAAAGCTGCCAATCACCAGCTGCCCATAGCCGTGGCCTTCTGAATCATCTGAAGAGTTTCTGTGGAGGAATGTTCAAGCATAATGGAAAATCTGATGCAGATTCGTTGCTCTACTCAGTCAGTCATTTTAAATGCGACAGCCACACAGTACACATGCTCACTCATCGATGTCTACTGACCCCACCGACTAGTTCAGTGAAGTCATCAGTTGTTGTTCACGCAAGTGCATTCCAGTCCACTCTCCTGGCTGCTGGGTTACACTGTTGTTATGCAAAACATTCTCGTTATATTAACAATGGCTGGACTTTTAACTAACAATGGCTGGACTTTTTCCAGACAGACCTCGTATGTATGTCCCTAAAGAAACACACACAAAACTTACAGCATTAGTGGACTGCTCAGAGGAGAAATGGGTGGCTGGAGAAGAGTAGAGAGAGACCCTCTTCCGTGCTCATCATGGAACCTTCTGAATCTTGAAGCATTTGGATGTATTACTTAATGAACACAATAGCTTAAAATTGCTAAACGAAAACAATCCCAAAGTCCAAAGGTGATGCTGAAATGGAGCTGGTGACAGTCGTTCCATTAACAAGAATAAAGAACACAGGAAGAGAAGGTCCGTTTGAAAAGAAGAATGTGTTTCGAAGGTGACGGATCCGATGGAATCTCAGATGGAGAGTCCATCAGTTGTGCACGCGTCCAGTTGGAGACGTTCAGCTAGCACTGGAGGAGAAAACCGGCACGTGATTGTGAAAGGCCTTTGCCAGAATATTCTGTGGAATGGTGCAGGCAGAAGCCAGAATTAAAGGAGTAGCAGCATGCAGGGTAAGTGGGACAGGAGAGGTAACTAAAGCAGGCTATTCCTTTAAGTATGAGGCTAACGAGGAATAATGGAGAGGTGGTCCCTGGAGACAGCTCAGGTCAAGGTAGAATGAGGGAAATCTGAGCCTATTTATAGGCTTTAGGAAAGGACCCACTAGAGAGAGAGGTTGAAGCTATGGAGGAAAAAGAGGGGGGAATTGATGGAGCAAGGGCCCTAATGCGAGAAAGCAAAGAGTAGGGTGGGGCTGGAGCACCTCCACATTTAAGAGAAGCTAGAGAGGAAGAGGGTGTGGGCCCGTAGGGAGCTCAGTGAGGGGGAGAGAATCAAGTCCTCAGCCCCTGCTTCCTCTGTGAGGCAGGAGACTGAGCCACCTGCCGAAAGGGGGTCCCAGAAGTCAGCAAGGAGCTCAGGGGCCCTGGTGAAGAGGTGAGGCAGGCTAGCTTAGGGAGAAAGCACCGCAAAAGGGCCGACCAGAGGCCTGACCCTGCTCTGTGGGCGCCTGAGGCATAACGTTCTTTGCGTTTGCCCTCAGCTAGATACATCACCCTCTGAATTCCAACGAGATGTGCCGAACACCAAGCCACACTGCTCGGCTTCTACACAGAAGAAAAGGCCGTCATTCTTGTCTCCACTGTGCAATATGTAATTATTGAACTTCCTCAGTTTCCCCAAGAACCACGACGACAGAGACCGTGAACAAAAATGGGCATGAGAAAATGCAGGGCCCTTACAAGTGGAAGGGGGAGGCAGAAAATGGAGAACCAGAGAGATGAAGCATAAGAACGTGGTCCAAGGCTGCTGGCTTCGGAGGTAGAGGAAGAGAGCCGTGAACCAAGGAGAGTGGGCAGCTTCTGGGAGCTGGAAAAGGCAGGGGAACAGGTTCTGTCCTAGAACCCCCAAGAAGTGATGCATTATACTTAGACCTTTGCCCAGGGGTTCCTGTTGGAAGTCTGAGCTACAGGACTGTAAGGAAATAGTCTGTGTCGATTTAAGTCACTCAGTTGGTGGTGATTTTTTTTACAACAGCAACAGAAAACTAATGCAGCCCCTAAAATTTTTCAGAGAGAAAAAGCAGATCACACAAAAAGATCAGGCATTAGAATGACATCGAACCTCTAAGAGTAGCATGCAAGCTAAAGCACAGTGAAGCAGGGCCTTCGAAATGATAAGAAAAGATGAGTTCCAGCCTGGGTTATGTACTCAGCCAAAATATTCATCAGGATGGATGAAGACATCTGCAGTCCGCCAAATAGTAAAGACTTCTGCGCCAAGCACCTGGGCTCTGTAACCGACTGAGGGCTGTGTTCCAATAAAACGCGGCCTAGGAGACAGGGATGCAACATGGGAGAGTGGTGAAGAACCGTACAGGGTGGTGACGAGGGAAAATCACAGGGCAGTGGGGCTAGAGAGTCACCCTTCCAGCTGCGGCAGTGGACGGAATTCTAGGAGGTAGATTCAGGCTGGGGGGTGGGGGGAGGGGGGAGATGAAAAGGAACAAATAGAGGCAGAGGAAGCACCCTCTGTTCTTCCCTCTCTCTGATCTGGGCTACTAAATACTTTTCATCCTTCCTAAAGAATTGGGAAGACTAATTTTGGCCCTCCTTTCCACTCTACTCCCTCCCTCATCTCCAGGGGAGGAGGAGACACTTACGGATGGGTGATGCTGGAGAAGGACCTCAGCGTGGGAGCCGTGTGTCCCTTTAGAGAAACTGATCCTCTCGATGATATGATCCTAGCATCTAAGTGGTCAGCCCCAGAGCATGCTCTGCCCCTGTGGAGGGGCAGCCCAGGCCTCTAAGCTGGAGGTCTGATGTGGGGGGAGGGCCCAGCAGTACAGGTGTGGCCACAGATCTAAATCCTATTCTCCAGTCCCCCTTATCTAATAGTATTGAGGTTTCGTCTTGTTTTCTGCATTACTTCTGCACTCAGAAGGCACCTTAAACTAAATGTCTGTGCCCCTCCCCAAAAATCCATTTGTTGAAAACTAACCCCCAATGTGATGGTATTAGGAAGCAGGGGTTTGGGGAGGTGATTAGGTCACAGGACTAATGATAGGTGGAGTCCTCGTGGATGGGATTAAGGGCTCTGATAAAGGAGAGCCCAGGGGGCTCCCCCGCCCTTTCGGCCAGGCACCAAATCTGCTGGCTCCTTGATCTTGGACTTCCAGCCTCCAGGACTGTAAGAAATAAAATTCTGTTGTTTATAAACCACTCAGTCTATGGTATTCTATTATATGCAGCCTAATCTAACTAAGACAGAGGAAAATCTTACACACAGCAAATTATATGATTCATTTATATGAAAACATTGGGTTAAAGGCTGCTGGAGGGTGTGCTCTATAGGGAAAAAAGTAAATGAGAAACCAAGTTAAATATTACCTTGGGGGAGAGAGGGGGAATCATACAAACAATGAATTAAAGCAGAGTAAATCGATAGGCATCAGTTCACTCCAGAGTTTATGGATAGCCCTCTGCATGCCAGGCGTGTTCCTGGGCCCAGGAAACACAGTGGTAACCAAAGTCCCTTCCCTCAAAAAGTATATAATCAACATTCAAATCAGGAAGTATATAATCTGCCCTGACCAGTGTGATTCAGTGGGTGGGGAGTTGTCCCATGAACTGAAAGGTCGCCAGTTAGATTCCTGATCCAGGCACATGCCTGGGTTGCAGGTCAGGCCCCTCCTACGTGTGAGAGGCAACTGATGGATGTTTCTCCCCTTCTCTTTCTCCCTCCCTTCCCCTCTCTCTAAAATAAATAAATAAAATCTTTTTGAAAAATTAAAAAAATAAGTGTATGATCTAATGTCAGGGGTTGCATGTGATTAGTCTGTGAAGAAAAGTAAAGCTTAGAAAAATCACGCCCGGCTGGTGTAGCTCAGTGGATTGAGGGCGGGCTGGGAACCAAAAGGTCCCTGTTCGATTCCCAGTCGGGGCACATACCTGGGTTGCGGGCCAGGTCCCCAGTGAGGGCCACGTGAGAGGCAACCATACATTGCTCTTTCTCCCTTCCTTCTCCTCTCTCTAAAAATAAATAAATAAAATCTAAAAAAAAAAAAAAAGTAAAGCTTAGAAAATGGATGGGGGGTGTTGTTTTCAATAGAATAGTCTGGAAAGATTATTCCGATCAGGTGATATTTGAGCAGCTTCATGAATGAAATAAGGAAACCGGTCAGGGAGGAATGTATTCTGACAATAGGAGGAGCCAGTGCAAAGGTCCTGTGGTAGGACTGTGCTCAGTGTGGCTGCATGTTTGAAGAACCAGGGAGATTGCTGGTCTGAGGGGAGCGATGAAGAGAGAAAGAGCAGGGGGAGGAGGGAGACGGGGGCCGGATGCCACAGGACTTTGTAGAACGTGGCAAAGACTTGAATGATTCATAATCAAAATAAAGTGCCCCCCAAGTTACGACAGGAGGGTGGAGGTTGTGCAAAACTGTCGAATCCTCACCTGGCCTAGAGCAAGTTAAGAGATAACATGTAAAATTGGTAAACCCAGAAATATGAGAATAAGCCTATTATTTGGAAATGTGGAGGTAAATACCAGAAGAAACAGCTAAAAGAGTTGACAGCTCCAGCCAGTGTGGCTCAGTTGGCTGGGCATTGTCCTGCAAACCAAAAGGTCACCAGTTCGATGCCCGGCCAGGGCACGTGCCTGGGCTGCAGGTTCGGCCCCCAGTCAGGGCGCGTACAGAAGGCAGTCAGTCGATGTTTCTCCCCCTGTCTTTCTCCTTCCCTCCCCTCTCTCTAAAATCAAAATAAAAGGTTTTGAAAAACAGAGTTGACCGTGGTTGCCTCCAGAGAGGACCCTGCCTGGGTGGCAAGGGAGTGGGGAAGGAGGCCATTGCTTATTGTTACAATAAGCCTTTCCGTGTAATGTCTTCCAACAACCACATGCCATATTGCTTTAGCAAAACCGAAAACCAAAGCAGGAAACAGAAACCACCAAAACGCCCAGTGAGTGACCTGTCATGCCCTAGTTTCACCTGCAATGACAGGGGATGACCTCCTTCCTGTAACTGTCACCCATTGGCCTAGTCCAGCTGTTGGGAGAGGCCCAGGGAAGGCTGCGCCCCGCTCCCCGTGACGGCCATCAGGTCGCCAGGTGTGTGAAGCCTGTCTTGGGAAAGACTGGCCAGCCGCTCCGCCTCTCCACACCAGCAGGGTTTCCGCAGAGAACCAGCTCGGCTCAGCGATAAGCGGCAGCCACAGCTGCGGGCTATGATAAGGGACGAGGAGGTTTTGAACTTAACACCAAACCAACCAAGGCATTTTTTCTCAGCCTCACAATGCCATGGACCATGTTTAGGGGGAGAAGTCAGGGGAGAATAGAACTTACATTCCTTGCATGTTCACTATGCTCTCGTTTATGTGCTAGAAGCTTTACATACATTATTTCCTTTAATCCTCAAAAACATCCCTGTGTGTTGAATGCCACTGAACTGTACACATAAAAATGGTTAAGGTGGTACATTTTATGCTACGTGTATTTTACCACAATTTCAATGAAAACGAACCTTGTGTGAAAGGTACCACCCTAATTTTTCCGAAGAGGAAACAGAGGATCAAGTGGTTAAATAACATGTTCCAGCTAGTAGGTGTCTGAGTCGGTGTGAACTCAGGTTTGTCTGGTGTCACAGTGATGGCTTCTTGCCCCATTGGGTGGTCTCGGGTGACAAGGTAAACGCTCAATGAAACGGAAGGAGCCAGCCCTAGGAGGGGTTTCTGGTCTTGCTTTAGAGGCTCACGGTTTTCCCACCGCCAGCTTGGCAGGCCGCCCTGAAGCAGCGAGCAAAGGCCCTAGTGAGGTGTATTAATTAACAACGCTCAGCACTCAGCGCTCGGCGGCTCTGGGAGATCATGTCAGCGAGGAGCCTTGAATGTCTGCCGCAGGAGAACACGCAGCTCGGAGGTGTCTCAGATTCTCCGCGGGAGGGTCCTTGCACTTGATTGCAGGTTCTGAATTAGCTGAATTTTTAGATGATGCAAATCTGAGTCTTCCCCTGCCGGAGCTGGAAGAAACGACAAGAACTTGATAGAGGGCAAAGAGGCCATGGCATATCATTACAATCCGGTTGGGAGGGTGGAGGAGGGAGAGGGCGGGCCCGAAGGACAAATGAAGGTTTGAGGAATGACGGCAGTAACAATACCATCAAACACTTTCAGGAAGCATGCCACGCAGCAGGTCTGCTGTAAGCACTGCGTATGTATTCACTCATTTAATTCTCACAGCCATGCAGTGAGGTTATTATCAGTCATTATCAAAGAGGGTGCAGTGTGCAAAGCATTGACTCATCCTATGTGCCAGTTCTACCGAGTGGTAGAATACTGTTTATGATGGACAGAAACTAGAGAACGTCCAACAACAGGGAATGTTCAAGCCATGGAATTTAGGCAGACAAAAAGGATAAATAGCCCTGGCTGGTGTGGCTCAGTGGATTGAGCACTGGCCTTCGAACCAAAGGGTCATGGGTTCGATTCCCAGTCAGGGCACATGCCTGGGTTGCAGGCCAGGTCCCCGGTAGGGGATGCAGGAGAGGCAACCACACATTGATGTTTCCCTCTCTTTTTCCCTTCCTCTCTGTCTAAAAATAAATAAATTATATCTTTTTTTAAAAAGGGATAAATAATGATAATAACCAGTATTTACCAAGTGTTTTTGCCGTCTCCACGATGCTCCGCATAAATCACCTCCTTTAAGCTTTACAACAGCCGGGTAAGGGAAGTCCATTTCACAGGAGCAGAGACTGAGGCTCAGCCACCTTATAGCTTAGCTAGAGCAGGTCTGACAGCCAGCCCCTCTCATTTCAGGGTGCAAGCTCTTGCCGGCTCTGTTAGCCTGCCCCCAAAGACTGGGAGGTAAAAAGTGTCCCACAGAATGCTTCTCATCAGGGTGACAATCACACGAAACCTGAGGCTGTGGGAAAATGCCAGTTGTGAGCATGGTGTGTGGACGAGGTGAGGGGGTCGCTCGAGTGAAATGAGTGGAAGTTGTTCTCCCCACGCACAGGTGGTAAAGGCAACCCAGACGGGTGCTAACAGCTCACCATGCCACCGTGAGCGTCTGCGCCTTCGCGTCCTGGGTTCCGAAAGGGAAGGAGGAGTGTTCCGTTCCCAGGGCCCGGGGACCTGCAGCCCAGCGCTGACACCCTCCCTGAAGACACACCTGCTCGGAGCAGAGACTGAGCCGGGGTGTCTCTGCCACACTTCCTGCAAACAGCCTCCTCTCTGTCGTGGTCACCTGTGTCCTTGCATGTGCTCTCAGTGGCCCAAAGTGTCTCCTTAGACTTCCACAAAACGGAGCAGTCATGCAGACCTTCTGCTAGTGTAGCCGAGTTTACCGACGGTTTCGGGGGGAGGCAAGAGAGGTTCACATTGAAGCCGCACAACATCAGACCCTCTCTTAAAGTGTCTTTGCCCCTCCTCACCAGCCCTCGCTTCCCATCGCCTCTCTGGCTCCTCTCTGTGCCCCTCGCTCATGCTGCCACTCTTCTCTCTTCTCCGCTGGCCTCCTCCCCATTCAGGAGCAAAGCCAGCTTCTCCCCGCTGCGCTCCGAGCAGAACCAACACGGCTCCCCTCACCCCCACCGACCTGCTCCCGCAGGTCACACTCGGTCCCCACGAGGCCCAGCAGGGTTTTCCCTCAAATGACACCTCCTTTCCTAAGAGGAATTCTAATAACAACCGTTCAGACAAAGATTTTTTAAAAAGGCTTTTACATTTGCTATCCCCTGAGGTCAGCTTCCGAAGAAAACAGACTCTGAGCCAGACTTCTGTGCAGGAGGTTTACTGGACAGGCTCTCGGGGAGAACCTTGGTAGGGAGTGAGGGGTGCCGGGCTGAACAAGGGAGAACTTAAGCTTTGATGCAGTTGCAAGAAGAGTCTTAGACGTTCTGGCACTGGAATGGTCCTTTGGAGTTATACCGTGGAGGCAAGGGGGTCAGGCCTGTGTGCTCCCCTCTCCACACACACGTTGCCTGGTCAGACCCTGGGTGCCAGACAGCCCACTGGGCCGAGGACAAGTCCAGACAGGGACCGAGCTCTGTGTGGCCAGCGGGCAAGACTCCCGCAGCGGGGGCTGAGTATCTCCCTCCTGAAGGAGGGTTATGGATGGCGCGCCATAGCCACTGAGTAATAAATTGTTTTAAAGGATGAGACGATCTAAACGCCAAGCCACTGAGGATTTGATAAACGAATAAATAATATATCTATGCCAAAGAGTACCACGCAGTTGTCACCAAAAAAAACTCAGTTTGTTTACTGACATGGGTCCAAATACACTCTTAAGTAAAAAAAAGAAAGTTGCAAAACAGCATTATCTCATTACTTCATTTTTGTATTTAATAAGTATACATATTAAAATATATATGTATAAGCTAAAAATATCTAGTCCAAACGTTTCATACTGATGACGTCTGGAGAGGGGATTATACTAAGTAATTAACAATAAACATTTTTATTATAATAGTCTTAAGAGGAAAACTTTTCTGGGGGGGAAAAAAAATAAAGCCCTAGCAGTTGATCGAATTTAAGTCCAGGAAGTGACTTTTTCTTGACTACATTGAAGTGCGTTTGGCCGACTTGAATTTCTCTTGCCTTCGGTTTTGGGAGAGATGGCGTTCTTCGCCACTTCCTGCCTCACACTGGCTGCAGCCGGTGCAGCTGCTGAGCAGCTGTCGCGTCACGTCGTGTCCCGACAGCGACGTGGCTGCGCACACCTAGAGGAAGGCCGTGGCTTCGTGTCCAGTGTGGGAGGACCAGGAAGAGCTGGGCTTGCCCGGATCCCACAGAGTTGCACAGCAAACTCGCAGGCCGCAGCCCCGGCTAGGGGTCCCTCGCGGCAGGAGTCCCGGGCTGCTCCCTCTCCACCTGTCACCCTTGCCATCCTCGTCGTCAGCACGACCATCGCCACTTACTGAGAGCTCACGTGCCGGGTGATGCACCAAACGCTCTGTATTCATAGCCCCGTTTCCTTCACAGGAGTCTGCTGAGGTTATATGGAATGACCCTGTTTGACAGATGAGAAACAGAAGTCTTTGTACAACTTTGTGAATATACTAAAACCCACCAAACTGTATACTTTAAAGATTTTATTTACTTATTTTTATTTTTTTTAAGATTTTATTTTTATTTCTTTTTAGAGAGAGGGGAAGGGAGGGAGACAGAGAGGGAGAGAAACAGCAATGTATGGTTGCCTCTCACATGGCCCTCACTGGGGACCTGGCCTGCAACCCAGGCATGTGCCCTGACTGGGAATCAAACCGGGACCCTTTGGTTCCCAGCCTGCGCTCAGTCCACTGAGCTACACCAGCCAGGGCCAAACTGTATACTTTAAATGGATGGATTTTATGGTGTGTGAATATGATCCCAACAAAGCTGGAGAGAGAGAGAGAGAACTAAAGTCTGTGCAGGTTAGATAACTTGCCCGAGACCCGAGACCACCGGGACATAACGTGGCAGGCGCTGGGGTGCTCTGCATCACTGACAGCCTCCGTGCATGGGGACCGTAGAGGGCCTGGGGTAGGCAAGCCCTCTGAGCGGTCACTTCCAGCGCTGCGCTGCGGCATCTGGGCTCCTCAGAGGGTGTCCTCACAGGGTTGGGTGGGGAAGGCTGGTATGAGAGGGAGTGAGAAAAATGAGTGACATCCGTCCCTGGAAGCCCCGTGCAGAAAATGTTCTACCCTGATGATAGCTACAGCAGCAGCTGCTACGAACTGGCTGGAGTTGGAGAAGGGGCCTTGGAGCTGCGACAAGCTGCTGGGGTTTACGTGGCTGGTGTCCCTGGAGCCCGGCACCCAGCTGAGGCCATGGAGGGCGGAGGGCAGGAAGGCAACTGCCGCTGCTGGAGAGGCAGCTCCAGGCTGGGCCCGCAGCTGTATTCGCCCAGACCGGGTTCTGTCCTCCCGCCGCCCCTGTGTCCTTCGCTTCGAGCGGCGTCCAGGCCTTCAGCATTATCTGGAAGTGGTCAGTGCAGAAAAGTTCGAGGGGCTTGACATCTTCGCCTTATCACAAGAATTTTCCATAAGAGCTGTTAAACCCTTTCAAGATAATTTCAACTGCTAGAAAAGTTTGAAGAATGGTAAAAACGCTTTTACATTTCTCCTAATCTCCTACTCGGGCAAAATTTCTTGCTGATGACGACCGAGAACTTGAAGAGATGAGTACTTTAAAATCTTCGTTGGCTACTAGTGATCTCCATGGCAAGCACACAAAAAAGAGTGTTGGGAAGAGTCCTGTTCGTGCTGACCTTGCTGCCCGCCCTGCAGGGCGACGCTGCGGGGCAGCCACTGGCCCCGTGTGGCCACTGTGCACTTGAACTAGGCCTGGCCCCACATGAGGTACACTGAAAGCAGAAACACAGGCCAGACTTAGTAAGAAAACAAGAATGTGAAATATCTCATTAATCATCTTTATGTCGGTGACGTATGGACTCATAATGCTGTGGCTCTATTAAATTAAATGAAATATAAAAAATTTTTAAAGTTATGCTCATGGAAGTAAGCTCAAGTTACTCATTAAAATTTGAAAATATTTTATTGGGATAATTTCATGCAAATTCAGTATTTAATATGTTCTCTAATCACTTTCTATTTTATTTTTATAATTCTTTAGTATAAAGAAAACATAATTACTTTTTCCATCAAGCCCCCTAGAGCTGCCCCCAAACCCCCTCCAGTTTGCTTGAGCGTGCCGTACATTTCCTGTGCGTGCGATGACCAGAAATGGTTCCAAAGGAGGTATTTTTTGAGCCTCTTTAAGATTCAGAAAAGGCATTTTTGAGCATCTCGCCATGCCGGGAGCTGCGCTGGATTCTGGGGTCCAGAGCTGCACATATGTTATGTGGTGTCAGATACACAGCAACAATTATGCTGGGGAAACCTTTGTTGTCCCACTAAGGAAAGACACATCTGGTGAGAAGCTCGTAGCAACCTGCTCTGTTGGCCGCAGAATTTGCGGGCAGCTTAGGGAGGCCTGGCCCAGTCACGGAGCCGCGAGACAGGCCATCTCGGTCTGAAAAGAAAGATGAGGAGAGGTGGGCTCTGCGCTGATTTGACCTTCCTGTCGAGGTAGAGCCCCTGGCCTGGTGCTCGCTGCAAATTTCCTCTGCACGAGGCTTCCTGTGGTCCTCCCGTAAACCCCAGAAGCCCCGGCTCAGCTGCCGAGCATCTGTGTGCGGGTCTCCTACAATCCATCTGCCCGAGGCAAGGCATGTCCAGAAGTCAGAGTTGCTTGTAAACTTGGTTACTTTTCACACGTGTGACTTTGGCAAACCATTTAGGTCTCATTACGGGCCAGCCTAAAGCCAAAGCTGACTTTGGGCTTCCAGCCTGGCCCCCCTGGGTGGAATGCTGCGTCTCCATAAAAGGCCTCTGCCAATGCAGGAAACCACCTGTGAGCCCCCCTCGGGTAATTCCAGGCGCTGGTATTTTCTCACTTTTCTGAGGCGGAGCCCAGGAGGCTGGCCACCTGGAAAACCTTCAGGGAACTCTGAAGGGGACGGAAGTCACCGTTAGACCCCAGGCTGCAGGAAGAGGCAGTGTGGCCTCGGTCAGCTGAATGCTGCCTTCTCCGATGCTGTGTGGGCTGCACTTGCCCTGTGACGGAACTTTGTCATAACCTTCTCCATCTTTGCCCCCAAATACCTATGTAATCATGCCTGAAACGACTGTATACACGCGCGGGTGGCACACATTCCTGTGGAAACTGTGTGTGTGGCGGGGGGTGGGGTGCAAGGAAGTTTCAGTTACAGGAAGTGTTATATTGAGGTGCCGGGGTCATGGGTGTTTACCGTTAAGTTGTTTAGATATTAAATCGATTTTTTTAAAGGATTTTATTTATTTTTAGAGAGGGGAAGGGAGGGAGACAGAGAGGGAGAGAAACAGCAATGTATGGTTGCCTCTCACATGGTCCTCACCGGGGACCCGGCCTGCAACCCAGGTATGTGCCCTGACTGGGAATCGAACCGGGACCCTTTGGTTCCCAGCCCGCGCTCAATCCACTGAGCTACACCAGCCAGGGCTTAGATATTAAATCGATATTTAAACTTTAAAGGGAGAAACTGATAAGACCCTGTAAAGAAAGTCTGTTAAAAGAATTTCAGCCATTTAAATGCCCAATAAGTGGGGAATGATAAGTAACTCACAGCAATAACCGGTTACCTCTCACTGCGCACTTTCCTCTGTGCTATGCCATGTGTGTGATACGCATTATTTCATTTTTAAAAAATGCTCAAAATAGCCACACTAGGGCATAGAGCCATCGAGCCACTAACCAAAGACCACACAGCCAGGGAATGACAGGCCTGGGATCTGAACCCAAGACTACCGGGCCCTGTGACCAAGCATCAACCACTAGGTTAACTAGACAACACAGGGTCACGTAACCAGGGTAAGTTTTCAGAACAGTGCACAGTATTGGTGGGGCTGTGCTCTGTAGAACCTTCTGCAAGGAAGGTAGCTCTGTAGCACCTTTCCCAACGTTGAGATACGCGTAGTATTTGTCACACAAGCTCGCCTCTAGGACACCATCCAAGAGAACACCCCATGGGGACAGATGCACAGGCGATTGGAAACACCCTAAACATGTCCATTAACAGGAAAACGGCAACACAGAGAATGGTACGTCTATAGATACGCTATTTGGCAACTTTCTTAAAGTGCAGTGAATCCCTGTGCGCCAATTAGGAACGTCCAAGGCACACTGCGACATGAAAAAGCTGTTTGTAGGTCCATGTGTTAAAAAGCTCTTCTGCGCGACCATCGAGAAAGGTCTGTGAGGATAAAAACTAAACTTTGAAAAGCAGTTTACCTCTGAGGTGTGGGGGGGAAGGAGTGAAGGGAAATGTTTCCTTTTCCTTTATATATGTCTGAATTTTAAAAATTCTTTACAGTGGGTGTGTATTACTTTTATAACGAGAAAAAAAAAACTTATGTGGAAAAATTTTAATGTTTTCAACCAATCTTTAATGACATGGGAAAATATTGTAAAAAGTGAGAAAACTCAAGAGCACGAAATTATGTATACAGTATGATCTCAGCCACAGAAAAATGCATTTAAAATCCAGGGAGGAAATATATCAACATGTTCATAGGGACTGCCTCTGGGTGGCAGGGTTATAGGTGGGTTTTTTTTCTGCATTTACCTTTCTATGCTTTCTAAATGTGCCTTATTATTTTTATAATTAGAAAAAAATATGAAGCAGGTCTGCCAAAGGTGCCTGGCAGCTTGTAAACCCAAGCAGCTGAGGCAGGCAAAGGGCAGCTGCCCCGGGTTGCCGGTGCCCACACTGGGTGGCATGAGGGTCCAACATTTTTGGCCACCGAAGGAAATTTTCCTAATTGCAAGGGGACAGGTGAGGAAAGAAGGTAGTTTTTCTTCCTTTGGCTTTTCTGATTAAATTGCAAGAGAAAAAGGAGAGGAGAGAGTCTTCTGGCAAAGAGAGTGAGACTTCCAAAGGGCCAGAATGAGGGTGCAGGGGTGAAGGTGAGAACACCAGGCGCCCTCAAGGGAAGGTGTCCATCCTGGAGGTCAGTGACGGGCTGTCCTGGAAGTTGGGGGATCGCTGTGGCGTGAATAGATTCTGCATTCTACAGTGGAGGGCCTGGGCCCGAGGGTTGCTGCAGGGCCCCGGCAGCACAGCAGGGGATGGAGGGAAGGCAGGACCACGCCTGCTGAAGGGCCTTGTGTGGTCTCCAGAGACTGGCCAGAACGCTGCCCCGGCACAGTGCAGAGGGTGGAGTCACAGTGCTGACGGCTGCAGGGAAAGCAACTCTGTCACTTGCCCCGCAGGACCCAGTGGATCCAAAGCACTTCTCGGTGTGTCTGAGACTGCCTGGGGTGCGTCACGGAACCCAATGGGGCCAATCACAATGGCAAGCTCAAGGACTCTGGAGGAAAGTACATCTCTTCTGACAAGTAATTATTCTTCTTTGCAAAGCACTCTTGGCTGCAGTGCAGATTCCAGGCCTGTTGTCACTGGCCGCCTCTCTTGTTCTTCTCCTGCTCGGCTCTGCAGTGTGAAAGGGCTGCTCCCCAGGCGGGGCTCCAGGGCTCCTGTGTGAGCTGAATTCTGACTGGGTCGAGCCAATGGGAGACACTGTCGGGACTGGAAGGTGGGAGGCAGGGACACGTCAAGGTGTTTCCCCTCCTCCCTCTCTGCCTCAAGAGATGTCTCTAGCAGCAAATAAGGTTCCTCCGCGGCGTTGGCTTCCTCTGGGTAATCATGGGCTCCAGTTCCCCCGTCTCCTCTCTCTGCGCCTTTTATCGTCGGGGGCAGGAGCGGCTGCCATTGTTGCTAATCTCCTGCTTGTTCGGCTTCACGTCCCTTCTGTGGCTCCCCCGATCTTCTACATGTATTTCATTCCCCCTCATTGAATTCTCTCTATTCAAAGTGCTTTCACTGGCCCTGGCTGGTGTGGCTCACTGGATTGGGTATCAGCCTGTGAACTCAAAGGTTGCCGGTTCGATTCCCAGTCAGGGTGCACGCCTGGGTGGCAGGCCAGGTCCCTAGTTTTGCGTGTGCAAAAGGCAACCAATCGATGTTTCTCTTCCTCTCTTTCTCCCTCCCTTCCCCTTCCCTCTGGAAATAAATAAATAAAATATTTTTTTTTTAAGTACTTTAACTGGTTTCTGTTTTCTTGGTTGGATGCTGAACTAAGACCTTCATGGTCTAGGGCAGCCCCAGTGCAGAGAACCTCAGGAAGAGGGCACACGCAGGTGGCTTTCCCTCTCCCTGACTATGCCTCCCAGGAGTGCCCAGGGCTTCTCAGCCTTTGATTTATATACATATAACCCAGGGACCTTATTAAAATGTAGATTTGAATGTAAAGGTGTGGGTAGGGTCTGAGCGTCTGTAAGTGATGCCAGTAGTACTGGTGTGGGCCTGAGTGGCAAGGCGCAAAGGCACCTAGCCCTGCATTAGGGAGGGCAACGCCAGCAGCACCCTTTCCCAGCTCTGTGGCAGTAGTTCACTGTCTTGGCACAGTGACGGAGTCGGGGACAGAGGTAGAAGCCAGCTACCCGGTGGCAGAGTGACTAGATTCATGGGCTGCAGGCATCTGGCTCCTTTATTACGACATCTAGAGTTGTGCCTAAGCTTTTACTTACTTAACATATACTTTACTTCCCCTTTATTGTATAGGTAAGAATATTACACACCTTTAAAATTGTGCATGTATATCCTGAATTTAATTTTCAGGGCAGCAAAGGGGATGTTACAAAACATACGTGCACAGGGAGGGCTCGGGGTGGGCGAGGGTTGTGAGCACTGGGTGGGAAGCCCAAGTCGGGACCCCGAGGAGGTAGGGCCGCCCGGAAGTCCTGGAGCACAAATGGAAGAGGCACTGGCTGATGTCTTTGGGTTGCTTCCCTCTCCCAGGGAGATGCACACGCTTTTTTTTCTTAATTTAAAAAAAAAAGATTTTATTCATTTACTTTTAGAGAGAGGGGAAGGGAGGGAGAAAGAGAGGGAGAGAAACATCGACGTGCGAGGGAAACATTGATCGGTCATCTCTTGCATGCCCTACCGGGGACCGAACCTGCATCCCAGGCCTGTGCCCTGATGGGGAATCAACCGGCTACCTTTCCCTTTGCGGGAGCACACTCAACCCACTGAGCCACACCAGTTAGGGCAGAATGAGAAGTGTTTACAGTGCTGCCAAGGTGGGCGCAGGTGGGCCTCTGTCACTCCTCTCAGCTGCCTGGCTCCGGAACACCCTTTCTCTGGGTCAGGGTCATTCCTTGCATTACGGGTCTCGGTGGCTGGCAGAGCCTGCCTCCCACCGCAGATGCTGCAAGCGCTCCCCTGCGTGCCTGTCCTCGGCATCCACGCGGCAGATGCACCTGCCCTGGACTGTGAATTAAGTCACGATTGCTTTTCCCTGAGTAAGGAAGGAAGCCCTTACTGACGAGGTGATATCCAAGCTTGGTTTTGGAGGCTGTGTAGAACGGCAGCAGGTTGGGAGGTTAGGGGAGTGAGCTGTGGCAGATTCCGGGTTTGGGTGGGTGGGTAGGCATTCCAAACATGGCAAAGGCATAAATGTGGATGAAGATACTCTAACACAGGCAAGATGCCATTAATTGCACTCACGGGTGTTGGAGTCAAGGGTTCCCAAAAGGCATCAGAAGACTCATGTTCAAATATGGCTCCTGCCTTGTGTGACCTTGGGCAAGTTCCCATCCCTCTGGGCTCCGTTCCCTTATTACCTTGGAAACAGAAACGGCTACTCCTGATCTGCTGCACTCACGGGGTTTTTGTAGGATCAAGTGAAAATAAATGTAAAAATGCTTTTAAAAGGCAAAGCCAAAATGAAAATGAACAATTATGAATAAACGGGAGAAGGGGAGAAATCAAATAGATGAGCAAGCATAACATTGAGAGAGGTTGGAAGCAAATCCACAGTCTGGGGAGGAATCTGTCTGGTCAGAGACCAAGTCCTCTTCAACTGCGGGCCTGGGAGCTCAGGTCAGGTTGGGGGGTGGGGGGTGGGCAGAAAGCTGCCAGGAAGCTCTCGCCCCTGGACAGCTCGCAGGTGTCAGAAGGAGCACAGATCCCCAGCCAGAGAAGGGAAGAGACTTGAGTTTCTCCTCTTCTGGGCCAGGGCTCACCCTATAACCTCCCTGAGGTTCTGGTCCAGCCACTTCAACTGCTTTGCCGGTGTCCCCAATCTTTCCGTCACTCTGGCTACAAATGTCTCGTATTTCCCTTCTCTAGTTGGCCCATGTCTTCTATCACATTTTGATTTTTAATTTCCATCCCAGAGAGTAACTCTAACTTCATCTGTGGGGAGCTTTGCCAGCTCCCCCATTTCCCCCATGGAGAGCGAGACGGACGGGAGTCAACGGCCTGCCGGTCTTGCGCAGAAGAGGGCAGAGAGGCCCCTGTGCCTGAGCTTCCTTTCCAACCCCATTCACGTAAATACCATCACCTGGAGGGTCCTCAGAGCCCTTGCCATCAAGCCTCCAGCCTCCCAGTGACCTGGGCTCAGAATCAGCAGTCAGACTGGTACCTCCTTCCTGTTTGCACCCCAGACCATCGCTACATCCGGATAAAGCAGGGGCCTTTGGGCATTCACCAATTACACAGTCAAGGACATGGCTATTCTCTGCAACTCCAAAGTCTGTGACCTCCAGCCATTGGAATGGGGTCACCACCCCACCATGTAGGGTTGCTGTCAGGGTTACTGAGAAGGTGCTACAAAGTCACGTGAGCTCAGACAGTCTGCAGCCTGCAGCCCCCCAGCCCAGTGAGTGATGCCCTTAAAATCCAGTTTCAGAAAGTCTGCAAATGCATCCCCTTATAGTCTCTCCTTTGTGAAGGCTGCAGGGCTCCCTTTCCTTTCTACCCCTCTGGCCCCAGTTCAGGGCCCATCTCCATGTGGCTCTGGAAGCTACTCTTCCCATTCCCTCCTGTTCTGCTCCATGCACAAGGCTTCCGCGGCCTCCAAGACCTCCATCATGCAGCTCCAGAAACACATCTCTCTGTGCACACGGTTTCCATGGCCTCCAAGACCTCCATCATGCAGCTCCACAAACACATCTCGCTGTGCCCATGGCTTCCGCGGCCTCCAAGACCTCCATCATGCAGCTCCAGAAACACATCTCTGTGCACACGGTTTCCATGGCCTCCAAGACCTCCATCATGCAGCTCCGCAAACACCTCTCGCTGCGCCTGCTCAGACCCTTGGGAGCGAGCCATGCCCCACAGATCGCAGGGCCGACCAGCTCTCTGAGCCCTTATAGCCAGGCCTCAGCCTCCCCTCCAGCCTTCTCTTCCATCCCCGCCTTTCCCTTCCCACTGCTGCCTCTCCTGCTCCGGCCAAGTTCCCCTGTGCCCTGACTCTGTAATCGAAAAGCCAGCCCATGTCACAGGCTCTGTCAGTTTGGTCAGCGTTGCCATCATCCCATGTCATCATATTGTCACTCTTACTAACATTCCAAACTGCCAATGGCCAGCCGAGAGAAGAAAGGCCGTAACATGCTGAAAACTGAGCTGAAGTTGCAGCTGCATAACTTACCTGTGCAGGGGAAAGGAAAGGAAAGGACAGGGACCTGCTGATGCCTGGGTGCCCTTGGGCTGAAAGGCTGCCTGCTCATCCCACGACGGCCTGGAGAACTTAGAAGGGGGCAGGTAACGGAGGAGCGGTGGAGTCCCGTCACGTTCCTGGGCCTTGTCCCCAGCCGAGTCATCCCGCTGAGCCTGCCAAATACACATCGGGAGATTCAACTTCACATGAAGGAGTTTTCACACCCTGTGGCTGGAAAAAGTTTTGGAGGAAATGTGTTCTGCCCTGAACTTTGGCAGATTCAAGCAGGCGCTGAGGTGAGAGGAGAAGGAAGTAGAGGAAGTGAGGTCAAGGTCATGGGCCAGGCCCCTCCCCGCACCTGACCTGGCCTTTGGGCGCTAGGTGAGCAGGTGAAAAAGGCAGCAACGAGATGCGAGAGGAAGGCCGCAGGGTGCAGGCTGCGAGGTGACCAGGGAGATGCCTTTCTGTAAGTGGAGGAGAGCCAGTCCTGCCCCCTCCTCTTCCCTCTTTCCTGTGTCTTAAAATGAACCCAGGATTTTGTATTTATTCCACTATGGCGAGGCCAACAGATCGGGAGACGGCTGCCATTGAGAAAAGTTTGCTACTCGCAGATCCCAAGAGGAGAGGGCACATCATACCACGCGGGGTCTCTCAGGGAGGCACCAGGTCCGTCAGGAGCAGGGGTGAGCAGGGGAGAGCAGGGCCAGAGCCTTGTTTAGGGTTTTTGTGGGAAGGTCCGCTGAGGCAGGCTTAGGACTGGATAGTGTTTGGGTCATGTCGGTGGGCTCCGGCTATAGGGGTGGTCCCTCGTTGTCTGGTACCTGGCCCCGGGCTGTCCTGTGGAAGGGGGACAGAGTCCTGGACTACAGTGACCTGATCAGGGAGGGGAATGGCGTGGGCATTGGATGTCCCAGGTGCGCTCACACGCAGGCTGTTTGCTATCTCCAGAAATTAGCCGATCTTGGGAGGGGCGGTCTGTTCCTGGGTCTGCAAGGCCCAAGCTGCCATAACATCATAAAACACAGGGAAGAGAAAGCAGAATGTCAGAGTGTGTCAGAGTGGCTGTGAGTCTTTTCAGGGGCTGTAACCTCTCCGTGAACCCCACCCAAGGAGGTGGGACAGGAGAGCCCAAATGGCTATGTGAACGCGGGGTGTGCCCAGGCCCCCTCCACCACCACAGTCTATCGTCAGGCAGTGACAGCCCCCTCGTCCCCTCCTCCCCAGGACGCAGCACGGGGTGACTACAGCTTGGGCCCTGGAGTCACCGGGTCCATTACTGCTGTGTGACCAGGACTGAGTTACTCCACCCCTCTGAGCCTGAGAGATAGTTGGGAGAATTACCATATTTTGCCATGTATAACGCATACTTTTTGCCCAGATTTTTGAGGGAAAAATAAGGATGTGCATTATGCATGGGTAGTACCTGAAACCTTGTATCTGTTCTTGTGTTTTGTAATTATTTGTTACATGAAATTTCTTGTACCATAATATGTTCAAAACTAAATGCTGCCCTGGCTGGTGTAGCTCAGTGGATTGAGTGCAGGCTGGGAACCAAAGGGTCCCGGTTCAATTCCCAGTCAGGGCACATGCCTGGGTTGCAGGCCAGGTCCCCGGTGAGGGCCATGTGAGAGGCAACCACACATTGATATTTCTCTCCCTCTCTTTCTCCCTCCCTTCTCTCTCTAAAAAAATAAATAAAATCTTAAAAAAAAAACCTAAATGCTAAAACGCCTTTATAATACAAAAACCAAGTATGTAAAGATAAATAAATCATTGAATTAACAAATTAAAATGAGAGATTTTTTTCCTGAAAGTTTGGGCCCAAACGTGGGTGCTTATTATACGTGGCAACATATGGGTAAACGAGCCCGTCAGAAGCCTCTCTACTTGGACTGCCTCCCTCCTGCCGCAGAGTTGCCTCCAGAGCAGGTTCAAGTTCATGGATTTCCTGGCTCCACCCAGACCCACCTGTGGCTAGTGCCTGCGCAGAGACACTCAGTAAATCCTGGAGAAACAGCAAGGCCAAGAGAAGTGACTTTCTTTCTTTTCAAAGATTTTATTGACTTATTTTTAGAGATAAGGTAAAGGAGGGAGAAAGAGAGGGAGAGAAACATCAATGTGTGGTTGCCTTTCATGCATCCCCCACTGGGGACCTGGCCTGCAACCCAGGCATGTGCCCTGACTGGGAATCGAACCGGTGACCCTTTGCTTCACAGGCCTGTGCTCAATCCACTGAGCTATACCAGCCAGGGTGAGAAGTGACTTTCTTAAGGAGATTTCAGGGAACAGCAGGGAGACAACGGGTCGTGCAGGATCACACCAGGCAGACAGGAACCAACGCCATTCGTGGGAAGCCTGGCTGGGCTGGGCGGGCCTCCAGCACAGTCCTGGCCCCGGGGCGTGGGAAGCTCCTTCTGGTGCCGCACACAGAGGGCTGGCCCCCGTGGGCAGGTCCACAGACCTGCCGCAGCCCCAGCACTGAAGTGAGAAGTGTTCGGTAAACACACCACAAAGACGCTATTCTCAGCCCCACTGAGCCCAGGGTGAGAAATAAACTCAGATCCTCGGAGGAAAATGGAAATCTCGTGTCCTTTCCAAGTTCCGAGGAGTGCCTGTACGTTCCAGACTGCGGAGAATGGACTGTTTACCTATTTGTTTAAGAATAAACCCTTTTTAAAGCAAGCTGATTTTTCCTGGTCATCTTTTATCTCCAAGTTCCACGAAGGCCAAGAATCTACGGGGCATCTTGTTTCACACTCCCTCCATCCTGCCCACTCCCGGCACAAAGGCATCTTTGTGGAACTTCTGTGAGAGAGCATCGTTTCACTCATGTGATTCCACAGACTTCGGCAGTCAGCGCCCTCGCGTCTCCCGTCTCCCAGCCAGCGCTGTGACCGAGGGAGCCCGGGGCACCCCAGTTTTCTGAAAGGCCTGACTCTTCCTCCCCAGGCTTTCTGGGAGGAAGCGAAGTGAAATCAGACCCTCCCACGCTCCTTTATCCGCCTGCACTCTAAACTCCAGTTGTCACAGTAACATCTTCACGCTGCCCCGGTGCCTTTATGTATTTTGGTGCTGATGGACCAGCAGTTACCATGAGAACAGGAGTGGTTTCAAACACGGAGA
This sequence comes from Micronycteris hirsuta, assembly GCA_004026765.1. Lineage (NCBI taxonomy): Eukaryota > Metazoa > Chordata > Mammalia > Chiroptera > Phyllostomidae > Micronycteris > Micronycteris hirsuta. The sequence goes on from PVJI01001082.1 coordinate 153,425, forward strand.
ATCTTGTGACGCTTATCTTTGTGTCTTGTGAAAAGCAAAACCCACATCCCCAGGGACAGCCTCGGCAAAGCTCAGGAAATTTAACGAAGGAACAAGGAACGTGAAGTCTTGGGTCCGTGGAGCCGAGGAATCCACTGGACTTTCATTGTGTTTGTTCTCTGACTTGTATTTTGAAGAAGAGGTGTATTTAAAAATGAAAAGATTCAGCCCTGGCCAGGTGGCTCAGTTGGTTGGGGCGTCGTCCCTACACCAAGAGCTTGTGGGTTGTACGCCCGGTCAGGGAACATAACTAGGTTGTGGGCGCATCCCTGGTCGGGGTGCGTACAGGAGGCAACCCATCGATGTTTCTCTCTCTCTTTCTCTCCCCCTTCCTCGCTCTCTAAAATCACCAAATATATCCTTGGGTGAGGATTATGAGAGACAAGTAGAAGAAAAGACTCACTGGTTTATTAATTGTCACTCTTGAATGAGTAGACTAATATTAAGTACATAGTCCTACCTCCAGCCTTAAATACAAATTTGTTGCTCCAGCCACACAAGTGTCGTCATGTCCTGTGCTGTGCTTCACTCTACTCCCCCAGCCCAGCCTGGTGGCCTGCTGGTGACGGAGCAGCGCCAGCTGACCGGCGTTCCCTGTATTTCAGGCCCAAGGTTTTTGCATTTATTCTCTGAATGTTTGAAAAATGTAAAGTCTTCGAATTCCAGGAAATAACGCATGCTTCTCCAGAATTTTCTGCATGGTCCTATTTGTTCACTGATTTGACATTAAGCTTCCCATGTGATTGTGCAGAATGAAGTTTCAGCTGAGAACTCTAAATTGTTAACCTTAGAGGGTTTGTGTGTGGGAACAAACTTGAGGGCAGGAAGAGACCAACCCCGCGGTCTGAACAGCAGGCTGTGCTAATGACATGTGCTTTCCTTAGTCCTGCTGATATAACCAGCATCCTCTGTGCGCTCACCACGTGCTAGGCGCTGGGCCAAACATGGGGCAAGTATTATCTCATTTAATCCTCCCAGTGCTGCCCTGCTTGTGCACACAGCCCAGCTGTGCTGCAGCACCGGGTTTGCCACCGTCGCCTTAGTGGGGGGCTCCCGGAGGCTGCCTTCCGCAGTCGGATGGAGCTCAGCAACGTCACAGAAAAGCAGAAGCCCATGCACTGCTCGCACCTGCAGCAGACAGCCCAAGAGGCCAAGGACATAGAGAGGCAGAGAAGGGACCAAGTGGCGCTGGGCAATCCAACTTGCACAGCCAGCAGGTGGACCTGATTGCGTGGACACTTGTCATAGCTCTCTAAGTGGCAAATAAGACTATGGCCAGTCCAATGGTGCCTGGTGCCCCAGAAGCCGGGACCAGGAGGCCCAAGAAGAGGAAGTTTGGGGGACAGTAGCGGGGGCAGCGTCCTGAAGCTCACGAGGTGGGGGACCTTAGTGTGCACAGCTATGGCCCTGCATGCTCTCCTTGTGCTGAGAGTGCCCTGAGCCTGACCCCTTATCACAGCTTCTCTGCCTCATCTACCATGACTGCGTTTTCCAGTCTAGTCCGGGAGAGAAAACACAAGGTTGAAATAACCGTGAAGACCGTTCACACAGTAGCAGATCCAAGGCGCAAAACAGCGGGTAGGAAGCGCAGACTCCGAACCAGGGAAGGCAAACCAGGCCCTCGGTGAAGTGTTTTCTTTGGGAAGTGGGTGGAGGCGGGCGGGGTGCTGGTCTGCCTGGCGGCTGTGCCTGGTGTGGCTCGGCGAAGCCTGGGGCGCCAGTTGTGCAGGAGGACCAGTGGTCTCTCCACATCACAAGGGAAAGGGGAGACAGAAGGCTGTGTGCGGGAGAGGGACGGGGAGGAAGGAGCACTGACGGGGATCCTGTCTTATGAGAACACCCCCTCCCTTCATCTTGTCCCTCCTCCCCTGGCACTGTCCACCTGGGGAGAGGAGGCCTCGTGGGAGGTCCACCTGCACAGGCTGACCTCCCCCCACCTCTACCGGAGGTCTAGAACAAACAGGTGAAAGCCTTGACTGATTGGTGGTGTATTTTTTGTCCTCGCAGTGAATTATGAACAACACTACCCAGCACACCCCCTCCTTTCTTTCCCTCTGGCTCCTTCCTCCCCGTTCTCCTCTCCCTCTCTTCACCTTCTCCTTCCCTCCTCCTCCTCCCCTCCTCCCTCACTCTCTCTCCCCCTCTCTCTCTAAAACAAAGAAAAATATAAATAACATGAAATTCACCATTCTAACCATTTTAAACGTACAATTTCATGGCATTAAGTACATCCATAGGTTGGACAACCATCACCACTATCCATTCAGAACTTTCTCATCATCCCAAATAAAAATCTCTGTATCCACTAAACAGTGACTTCCCAGCTCACCCTCCCCTCGGCCCCCAATCACGACCATTCCTCACGCTGTCCCCATGAATTACCTGTGCTAGGTAACTTATATAAATGAATCACACAATCTTTGTCCTTTTGTGTCTGGCTGATTTCACTTAGCATGATGTTTTGAAGGTTTGTCCATGTCGTAGCCGGTGTTAGGACTTCCTTCCTTTTCCGGGCCAAGTAGTATTCCATTGTGTGTGTAGATAATTGGCTTATCCATGCACCTGTTGAAGGACACTGGGGTTGTTTCCACCTTATGGCTGTGGATCCGTCTACAAGGATCCATCTGGCTTCCTGCTTTCACTTCCTTTGGGTGTATACCTAGAGGTGGAATTGCTGGATCCTGTAGTAATTCTATGTTTAACTTTTTGAGAAACTGCCAAACTCTGTTCCACAGTGGCTGTACTACGCCTTGAGCAATTTAAATGAAAAACGGATCTATTCCAAAAGTCTCACGTCGGTTAGGCCTGGAAGGATGCTCTAACGTCCAGATTTCAGGAGGCAAAAGCTTTACTGGTCTGTAAAATGTGGGTGCGCCCTCTTACCCACAGGTGCAATAGTGAACTGGTGGCAGCCAGGAGGGGCTGACCCAGAGGGTTCATGTCAAGTTGATGGGACTGGGGCATTTGGCCTGGAGGAGAACAGGTGCCCTCTGCACAAAGAACTGCTTCCAGAACCCTCGTCACGAAAGAAACAAAATTGGAGATTACGTGTGGGGACAGATGTTAACTCGATTTGTTGTGGTGAGCATTCTGCAAAATATCAAATCATTATGTTGTATGCCTAAAACTTATATAATTTTACATGTCAATTATACCTCAATAATAATAATAATAATAAATAATAATAATAAATGGCCTCCAAAGGTGTGAAAGGCGGTCATGAGGCAGCGTGGACACACCGTTCTGCAGCCATGAAGACAGAAAGGGAGAGCTGAGTGAAACCACCAGGAGACCAACTCTGGCCAAATGCCGCTTACGGTGCGAGGAGGCGGGGAGGCGGGCGGGGACCTGACAGCGCAGGGCCTCTGGGCCATGGGGGGAAGCTTGGTCTTATCCCAAGAGCAACGAGTCGCCCTGGGAATGTTTGAGGCAGAAGAGCAGTGATCCCCATCAGTATTTGTACGTGGGAAGAAATGGCAAGCGAGGAGAAAACCAATCTCGGTTGGCTGACCCTCACCACCAAACACCATGCAGTCCCCAAACCCAGCAGTGAGCGGCTCTGCTGCCCAGCCCCCGGTTTGCCTGGCCACGACAATGACCTCCGCGTCCTGGGCTCTCACTGCAGTTCAGGGGCGCATGTTGCACCCTCCCACCGCCAGGGGGCGATACAGAGGCGTTGGGCACAACCTGCTGTCTGGGGCGCCGCCGGATTCTGAGCGGAGGTGTGGTTCCTGCACCAGCTGAAGTTCCTCCCTTGTACCTTTACTGTCATCTCTTTAATAGAGGAGACCGAGACAAGGAGAACCCCTTGTTGCCCAGCAGATCATAGCCCCTGTTCCCATCCCCTCATCCTTCCTGACATCTCTGCTGCATCCAGCCACACAGACTCCACTTTTCTCCCAGGTTTCCTCACTCTCTCCTCCTCTTCCATCTGGGACAGTGCCTCTTCTTCCTTCCGCCCTACATGAAAGGATTGGTCCCAAGGTCCCTAACTCGGTGCTCCTTTCTTGTCTCTCTATGCTATCTTGACCAGCTCTCAGTCCAACCATGAGCTTGCATCAAATACATCTAAACCTACCCCCCTGGCCAACATCTCCCTTAGGAGCCCCAGTCCCACATTCTCCGGGGCCTGCAGGACATCTCCCCGAATTTTCCACAGCCACCTCACATCCTCCAGGGAGAAGGTCTGACTCACCTAGCGCATGCTACAGCCTATTGCGTGCCAGGCGCCCAACCCTGGTGCAATCGGCTGAGGGTAGGGGTGGGGTGGAGGAGGGAAGTGGTACGGGCATAGCCAAGGTGGGGCTGCATGGGGACAGCCCTACTGACAGAAAGACGAGAGGCAAAAACAGATGCAGCAGCCCTGGCTGTGCAGCTCAGTTGGTTAGCGCATCATCCCAATACAGCAAGGTTGCGGGTTTGATCCCTGGTCGGGACACATACAAAAATCAACCAATGAATGCCGCAATAAGTGAAGCAACAAATCCTCATTTCTCTCAAATCAACAAATAGAAACAAACCAAAAGCAGATGTAGCAGAGACAGGAGGAGACCAAGGAGAGACAGTGAGTGTCAAGGAGGCCGACACAGCAGAGTCTTGAGAAGGGCATGGTACAGGCAGGCATCGGGTCAGCCGTTACCACATTCCATTCATTCGAAGAGACTTCTTTATTTCACACTTGAACACGATGTGTCGTACAACTGGTGGCATCAGTGGTGGGTTTCTCTTCCTTTTCCTTCTTAGTGGTACATATGTATTTTTTGCTATATTTGTTCCCTATCTTTATTATGTATGTAAGAAATATGCATGTGCATACATGTCTGTTTATATGTATATATACATATACGTATGTATCGCCTACAAATATATTTATACACAGAGAGTACGTGTATGTGCAAATGTGACTAAATGTTAGTTCCTGAATCTGGGTTGACGGTTCTCACCTGGGGGCGATTATTGCCTCCCAGGAGACATTTGGTGATGTCTGGAGACATTGTTATCTCAGTTGAAGGGGCGCTACCGCACCCAGTGGGCAGAGGTCAGGAATGCGGCTGAACATGGCACCATGCACGGGTTAGGCTCCCGCAGCCACGAATTACCCCGACCCAACGTTGCAATAGTGCTGAGGTTAAGAACCCTGGTCTACGTAAAGGGGCTGGGCATTCATTGTACTTTCTTTCAACCTCTCTGTAGGCTTGAAATTTTATTTCATTTTTTAAATTTTTATTTATTTATTTATTTTAGGCAGAGGAGAAGGGAGAGAGAAAGAGAAGGAGAGAAACATCAATGTGTGGTTGCCTCTCGCACACCCCCTACTGGGGACCTGACTTGTAACCCAGGCATGTGCTGTGACTAGGAATTGAACCGGCGACCCCTTGGTTCGCAGGCCAGTACTCAACCCACTGTGCCACACCAGCCAGGTCTGTAGGCTTGAAATTTTAAATGCAAAGTAGGTGTAAAAATAAAAGTGAGAGATGAAAAATTTGTGTGACAGAGAGGTGGGGAAGTAATGAAAAAAAGTAGAAGCAAATTCTTTCCAGGATCTTGCTCATAAAGGGAGGAATTATAGCTAGAGGGGAAGCAAGGAAGTATTTTGTCAACCGCACTCCCACCCCACTCCCCGATGAAGAGTCATCGGTACCACCCCTCGGGCACAGAAGGTTGGGACCAGCCCATCCAGTGGCTGCTACCACAGAGCCGGTCCACAGTAAGACAAGGAGGGTCTATCTGAGTCTCTCTCCTGTAAAGACCCAAAGACCGAGGCACGTAGGAAGCTGACACTTGAAGGAAGCACCGGGCTGGAGTCACAGGGATTGCAACAAGCTGAAGCTGTGGAAAAGCGCAAACCCAGAACTTAGGAGCAGGGAGATGAGCACAGAGGGAGGATAAAGCGTCAGCAGCTGGCAGAATCGGTGGTCTCACTACCGCGGGCACAGGCGGGCAGAATCACTACCGCTGCTGCGAGCTCTCGGCACCATCTTGGATCCTGGCCCCAGGGGTCAGGGCGGCCCCTGGAGGTCCTCGTCTCATGTGCCCCCACCCCCTGTTCATTCCTGTCGACCTGCCATGCTCCCTCCTGCCTGTGCACATGCTCTTCCCCGACCACCTCGGTCTAATTTAGACCTTGTCAATGCCTTCCAGGGGCAGGTCCACATTTTGTGGGGGTATGAGGGCATATACCCAGGAGTGGAATTGCTGGGTACACGGTAACTCTGCTTAGAACATTTTGAGGCACGGCCACATTTTTCTACAGCCGCTGCATCATTTTCCATTCCCACCAGAACCTATAGGAGTTGCATTTTCTCCACATCCTCGCCAACACTTGTTATTATTTCTCTTTTTGATTATATGTCATCAATTTTTCAAGGGGCACCTCCATTCTAAAAAATGTCCCTATCCACATGCTATTGCCAAATCTTTCTTCCTCCTCAGTGGACACGTCACCTATTGTAGTCACCTTTCCTTTCCCTCCCACCTGTCCATGCTGTGGGGCCCGGCTTCCATCCTCACAAAGAGCCCTAGAGCCTCACAGCAAGCCTGCACTTCCACCACTGCCTCCCCCACAGTGCGGGACCTATGTGGACTTTCCCCACGGGGCTCCCACACGAGCTCCCGGTAAATCCTCAGCCATAGGAAGAATCATCAGATCCCTGCCAACTTGGGTTGAGGGGGAATAATAACAGCAAGGTTCAAGGATTATTTTATCATCAGATGCCCTCCAGAGGGCACTACTAAGGTCTCTTGTCCCCACCCTCCTGTGAATCACCTTCATAAGTTATATGAAGTTGAACTAGAATCTTAATTGTTCCTGGTCAAGATGGCTTCTGTGTATCAGCCTCCTTCCCTGGGCCGGAAGTGCCTGTTCGCTAGGAGCCCTGTCTTATCTTCCCAGTGCACAGTAGACTAAATGCTAAATACATGTGTTAAAGGGAGATAAATTTGTTGACAAAAGTTTTAAATGTAGAGTTTCACCAAAAATTTAATTTCTCTAAAAAATTATAGCTATTTGGACTTTCGGTCAAGTTGGAGGCATAGGTGAACACGCTTTGCCTCCTTGCCACAACCATAGACATAATTACAACTAGACCTCAAAACAAATAACACCCAGAACTGTCAGAAAATTGAGCCATCTAGTGGTCTGACAACCAAGGATTTAAAGAAGCCACATTCAACCAGATGGTTAGGACAGGCAGAGATGCTTAAACGGATAGGTGCAGAGATGCAGTGTGACACAGAGAGGCAGCAGCAGCAGAACAGGCGGTCCCACATTCACGTGTGGTAGATTAAAATTGGGAGGGATACTTTTGGCGGAAGCAATCCCAGCCCCAGGCCATACTGCACAGTCCAGGGTTCCAGCACCAGGAAGATAAATCCCCATAAATTCTGGCTATAAAACTCAGCAGTGGTTGGGGTGGCAGAAGAAACTGCCGGATTTTCAGGAGACTCAGCTTAAAGGACCCACCCAGACTTAAAATGTACTCAAATACACACTCTCTGGGATTCAGCACCAGGGCAACAGCCAGAAGGGCACCAGTCACACAGGGCGAGTGCCGGGCAAACATTCCAGAAGCCAGGCAGCAGCACTGTCCCCTCTTCAAGCCCCCCCTACACACACACAGAACCACTAACAGTGAAGCAGGTTGACTCACCTTGGAAATTACCTAAGGCTCTGCCCCACACAATTTATAGGTGCCTTTTCTACAACAGGCCATGCTACTAAGACAGGAGTCAAAGCAGCTCTACCTAATACATGGAGACAAATACGGCCCAAATGAAAGAACAGAACAAAACCTTAAAAAAAGAACTAAACAAAATGGAGATAACCAACCTATCAGAGGCAGAGTTCAAAACACTGGTGATCAGGATGCTCAAAGAACTCATTTGAGTATGGCAACAAAATAAAAAGACCCAGGAAGATATGAAGGTAGGTTACGTAAGTGAAATAAAGAAAAATCTACAGGGAACCAACAGTGGAGGGGATGAAGCTGGGATCCAAATCAATGATTTGGAACATAAGGAAGAAATAAACATTCAGCCAGCAGAGCAAGGAAAAAAAAATTCAAAAAAACAAGGATAGTATAAGGTGCCTTTGGGACATCTCCAAACGTACTAACATCTAATAGGGGTGCCAGAAGGAGAAGAGGAAGAGCAAGAAATTGAAAACTTATTAGAAAAAATAATGAAAGAAAACTTCCCTAATTTGGTGAAGGAAATAGACATACAAGTCCAGGAAGCACAGAGTCCCAAACAAGTTAGACCTGAAGAGGATCACACCAAGACACATCATAATTAAAATATAAAGATAATTACATTAGTAATTAAAAGTTTAAAGACAAAGAGAGGACCTTAAAAGCAGCAAGAGCAAGAGAAAAGCAGAGAGTTACCTCCAAAGGAGTTCCCATAAGACTGTCAGCTGATTTCTCTAAAGAAACCTTGCAGGCTAGAAGGGATTGGCAAGAAGGATTCAAAGTGATGAAAAGCAGGGACCTACAACCTAGATTACTCTATCCAGCAAATCTATCATTTAGAATGGAAGGGCAGATAAAGTGCTTCCCAGATAAGGTCAAGCTAAAGGATTTCATCAACACCACACCATTATTATATGAAATGTTACAGGGACTTACTTAAGAAAAAGAAGATCAAAACTATGAACATTAAAATGACAACAAATTCACAACTATGAACACTAAGCAAACCACCAGAACAGGAACAGAACAACAGAAATGGAGATCACATGGAGGGTGATCAGTGGGGAGGGGGAAGGGGGAGAATGGGGGAAAAGGTTATGGATCAAGAAGCATAATTGGTAGGCACAAAACAGACAGGGGGAGGTTAAGAGCAGTATAGGAAATGGAGAAGCCAAATAACTTATATGTATGACCCATGGACATGAACTATGGTGGGGGGGGCATTGCTGGAGGGAATGTGGGTACCAGGGAGCGGGGGTGGGGAGGCGGTAAAGGGGGAAAAATTGGGACAACTGTAATAGCATAATCAATAAAATATATTTAAAAAAAAGAATAATGTGGGCAATGAAAAGTCTAAGACACATATATACCCCGACCTTCTTTAAATGGAGCATTCTTTACACACAGCCCTTCGGACACCAACTCAATAATGCTGTGGCAACTTGAGAGCCTACTGGCAATTGTTTCACAATGAAATGCTGACGGGCTCTGCGTAACAAATCCAGAGCAGGAGTCCCCACTGCCAGTTTGTGATGATGCAGCTAAGAAATCAATACAATGATTCACACTGTTAAAAAAAATTTATCGTGCACATGCCTGGGTTGTGGGCCAGGTCCCCGTGAGGGCCATGTGAGAGGCAACCATACATTGCTGTTTCTCTCCCTCTCTGTCTCCCTCCCTTCCCTTCTCTCTAAAAATAAATAAAAAAAAAAAACTTAAAAAAAAAATTTATCGCTACTTGCTTCAAAATGCCTACCAGCTCCTCTCAGAACCCCGAGGCTCTGATGAACAATACTAAGAAGCCTCCAGCCGCCCCGTGAAAAACTGGGTGCAGCCCTGGCTGGTGTAGCTCAGTGGATTGAGCGCGGGCTAGGAACCAAAGGGTCGCCAGTTCGATTCCCAGTCAGGGCATATACCTGGGTTGCGGGCCGGGTCCTCAGTGGGGGCCACATGAGAGGCAACCACACACTGATATTTTTCTCTCTCTCTTTCTCCCTTCCTTCCCCTCAAAAATAAATTTTTAAAAAATCATTAAAAAAAATGGGGTGTAAATCCTGAGTACCCAGTGCCTCATCCCATCAGATTAGTACATCCTCTCTTCCACTGCTTACATTCCTTTCTGCTCATATTTAAGCATCTCCAAAGAAGAAAGCATTCCCGCTTCCAGGTAATTTCCTTAGCTGTGCACGTCTGCTGACTGGCATATCTCGGTTGTCCCCAAAAATGATCTTATCTGTGCTGCCAGGGAGATCAGGAGGAAGCTTTGCAGGGGCCGCCCCCCAGCATTCCAATCAACATAACTGCTCAGATATGAGCTCCTGAACCCACGGGAGGCAGAGAGGGCATTAGACATCCTACAAGTTCAAAGACTCGAGAAGCCTGTTAGGATCTGGTTGGGTCACATGAATGAACAAGAGCAGGGCTCCTCCAAGTCTATGGTCCAGCCAAGCAGCTAAACCCAGGAACTTAGTGAAAATGCAAATTCTTGAAACTTCCTGTTGGGTGGGGCCTGGTGATGTGGACCTTGACAAGTCCCCCAGGTGACTGTGATACACTTCACACTTCGAGAAGGACTGAATTAATTAGTGTGTTCACAAACAGGAACTACTAGATCCAGCCTAGCAGTCTCTAGCAGAGTGGGAAGGTGTTCCCCAGTTCCAAAGCCTGAGGACGGAGAGCAGAAAGGGCGCCCCCTTCAGGGTAGGGAGAGCACCGACCTTCACCAGAATGAGGGCTCCTCTGGCAAGTAGCCAAGGGCTCACCCTGAATCTGCACAGTCGGTGCAGCTACACAAATGCCAGCCCCAACAAACCCGTGTGGGTTGTGAGCACCCCCCTTCTCTAGTACAAAGATTCATGTGACTTTTTTCTTCCATACTCATGAAATCCCGAGTCCTGGGTTGTAGCCTCCTTTAGCCAGCTACACAAATCTTTGAGATCCTCACCAAGGAACCTGCGGCATCATTTTAAGTAATTCAGACAAACCAGATCACTCCTGGTGCTGCCTCGAGGAACCAGAGCTGTGAGTGGAGACAACAGCGTGGGTGTCAGCGTGGGAGGAGTGGCAAGGTGCCCCAGGAAGACAGCACAGGAGGCAGGGGTGGAATGCGAGGAGACTCAGAGATGGCGCTTACTCTGGAAAATGCCTTTCCTTCCTAGCTTCCCATTTAGGGGTTTGGGATCTTTGCGGCAGAGGAGAAAGAACTGCAGCTTTACCTCTTGAGTGTTTCCGCCCAGGCTGGGGAGATGCCGTAATATCAACAGAATGCCCACGGCAGGTTTCTGGCACCAATTTCAGAACTGGGGGTCAGCCAAGTGGAAGGGAACACCTGCAGGAGGTGGTAAGAACGTGGAAGCGCGCAGAAAAAGAGGGAGAAGAGTCAGGTGAAACAGAGAGAAGAGAGGGGTGAGGCTGATTTGCTCTTCGCCCTGCACGCCAACCTCTGAATGCTGCTGGCTCCTTTGAATCATTTGCTTTTTTAAAAAGATTTTAGTTATTTATTTTTAGAGAGGGGAAGGGAGGGAGAAAGAGAGGGAGAGAAACATCAATCTGTGGTTGCCTCTCCCACGCCACCTACCAGGTCCTGGCCTGCAACCGAGGCATGTGCCCTAGACTGGGAATTGAACCAGTGACCCTTTGGTTCACAGGCAGGCACTCAGTCCACTGAGCCACACCAGCCAGGGCTGAATCATTTGTTCATATGCCCTAACAAAGTCAGAGCAGTAGTCACAAGCTCAGTCTCCACTGACAGCTGTGGCTAATTAGAATCAGGCAAGAATCAGACTGCTGAGAAGAAAATTCTAAAAACAAAATATTTATTATTTTTTCTGGAAAAGACAGGGAAAGGAAACAGTGCCCAAGAGACGGATGTCCACAAGCAAAGCCTGTGCTTTTTGCCATGTCTTCTCTACATAAACCCCCTTTGGCCAAAGAAAATTCATGCAAGCTAGAACTGCCTTTTGAGAGCAAGGTTTAATTCTGACCCAAGATTATAATAGTTTTTTAAAGTTCTACTGATCCCACCATGCTGTGCAGGAATCACTCAGATTTTCTCCCCTTCACTTCTGACAAACCAAGCTGGTTAACCATACCTGGATGGAGCTGAGGAAGTAAAAGGCATTTATCATGAACTACCACAGAAAAACTTGCGTCTCAGGTTGCCTTCAGTAAAGTCCACTGGGCTTGCAATAGCTGTACCATCCCGATTTCTCTCCCCCAGGGTCTGTTCTCGGTGATGGAGACGGGTCGTGAAACTCCACCACTTAAGTCTTGCTTTTCCCTTTCTTTGACTTGGGAGCACCGGGCCAGCGGAAGCCCCGCAGGTGCAGGCAGTCGGCCACGTTGTGGGCGATGTAGTACAGGTTCAGCATGGCGGCTGGGCTGAGGATGTCCACTTCCGGCTTCTTCTGCTTCTTCCCAGGAGCCTTGTCCTTGCCTTTCCTTCTTTTCCCTTTACCTGGCTTTCAAAGACAAATATAAACATGCGGGGCGAAAGTTAGTTTTTATATCCTTGACATAATTCTCAACATATCCTCTTGAACTTAAGAAAAAATAAATGCCTAAAATGAAAAAACTGAAACAAAAAAAACTTTTGCACGGGGTGGGAGGAGAAAACACATGACAGGAAGTTGAACAAATGTATATGAAGCATCCCTAGGTGAAAAGGGAGTCGACCTCATGCAATTTCTAGGCCTTGTTTGCATTCTGACTGGAACACACAACTAGTAAAAAGGCACTTTTTAGGCAATTAGGGGAGTCTGGTAATATCAAGGAATTATTATTCTATTAGGTTTGATTATGGCATTGGGAAAAAATGTTTACACATTTCAGAGAGGCACACTAAAATCTGTTGGAATGAAATAAAACAAGGCCACAGATTTGTTTTAAAATACTGCAGCTTCCACACCCCCCAACCCCACCAAAAAGGAGAGATGAAGCAAAGGTGGCAAAATCCTGATAGTTTCTAAATCTGGAAAATAAATATATGGGAGTTCATTTTATTATTCTATTTTAGAGAGCCCCAAAGAACTTGGATCCAAGGAAGCACACACCAAGGCACATCATAATTAAGTTGCCCAAGATTAAAGATAAGGAGAGAATCTTAAAAGCAGCAAGAGAAAAGGAGATAGTTACCTACAAAGGAGTTCCCATTAGACTATCAGCTGATTTCTCAAAAGGAACCTTTCAGGCAAGAGTGGGCTGGAAAGAAGTATTCCAAGTCATGAAAGGCAAGGACCTCCATCTAAGATTACTCTATCCAGCAAAGCTATCATTTAGAATGGAAGGGCAGATAAAGTGCTTCCCAGATAAGGTCAAGTTCAAGGAGTTCATCATTACCAAGCCCTTATTATATGAAATGTTAAAGGGACTTATCTAAGAAAAAGCTCAAAAATATGAACAGTAAAATGACAACAAACTCACAACTGAACCTAAAAAACAAACAAAAAAAACTTAGCAAATAACTAGAACAGGAACAGAATCACAGAAATGGAGATCACGTGGAGAGTTATCAGTGGGAGGGGGAGGGGGGAGAATGGGGGGGAAGGTACAGGGAATAAGAAGCATAAATGGTTCTTATTCCCTGGGAGGTTAAGAATAGTACAGGAAATGGAGAAGCCAAAGAACTTATAAGTACAACCTATGGACATGAACTAAGGAGTGGGAGTGGGGGTACAGGGCGGAGGGGAATAAAGGGAAGAAAAAAATGGGACAACTATAATAGCATAATCAATAAAATATACTTAAATAAAATAAAGTGCAAAAAAAAAAATTTGGGGCCATGGCTTTTTAAAGTGACTTCATACATTTTTTTTACATGTCAACCATAACTGCAAAAAATGTGTTTTGATCTCTAAAAAGGTTTGAGAACTGAAACTAACACAAAAGTTTGACATTTTTATTAAAAGTTTTCACCTTTGTGTAGACACTGGCAAACTAATTCTAAAATTCACATGGAAATTCAAAGGACATGACATAGAGGGCTGACATTTTTATTCAAAGTTCTCACCTTTTTGTAGGAGATTCTAAAATTGATATGGCAATTCAAAGGACTTTGAACAAGAAGAACAAAGTTGAAGGACTAATACTACTTTATTTCAAGTATTATTATTTTTTTTTATAAAAGAACTATTATAAAGCTACAGTATCCAGGGAGCATGGTGACAAGACAGACCACAGAGCAGCGGAACACGACACAGGCCAGAGGCAAACCCACACCCAGACGAACAACCCATTTCCAACGAAAGTGCCAAAGCAATTTGGGGAAGCAAGGGTAGCCCTTTCTTTATTTTTTTTTTTTAAGATTTTGTTTATTTATTTTTAGAGAGAGGGAAAGGGAGGGAGACAGAGAGGGAGAGAAACAGCAATGTATGGCTGCTCCCCACATGGCCCTCATGGGGACCTGGCCCGCAACCCAGGCATGTGCCCTGACTGGGAATCGAACCGGGACCCTCTGGTTCCCAGCCCGCGCTCAATCCACTGAGCCACACCAGCCAGGCAAGGGTAGCCCTTTCAACGACTGAAGATGGAATACTAAATATCCATTTGCAACAAAAAAAACATGAGCCACACTTGTACCATATACAAAAGGTAACTCAGAATGGCTCATAGAGCGAAATACAAAACCAGAAACTAAAAACCTCTAGAAGAAAATATGGGAGGAAACCTGTGACCTGGGGTTAGACCAGGATTTCTCGGCTATGACAGCAAAGGCACAGGCCGCGGAAGAACAAACTGGTACGATAACGATCAAAATTAAACACTCGCGCTCTTCACAAGATATTGTTAAGCAAGTTAGAAGACAAGCCACAAACTGGGAGAAAACCTCTGCAAATCATGTATCTGACCAAGGTCTTGCACCCAGGATAAAGGACTCTCAGAACGCAGTGAGAAAACCACCCAATATAGAACGTGGTCAAAAGATTTGGACACTTCCCCAAGGAAGATCTTCCAATGCGCAGTAAGCCTATGAAAAGACACACACACATCAAACCATTAGGGAAACGAAACTAAAAACCGAACTGAGCCGCCAGCGCGCACGAATTAGAGCCGCTCAGGTTGCGAAGACTGACCACAGCAGGTGCTGGTGCGGATGCGGAGGGACTGGAACTTCTCTGCACGGCTGGTGGAAATCTAAAGTGACAGAGCCACTTTGGAAAAACGACTGGGCAGTTTCTTTAAAAGGTTACACACATACCTACCATGCGATCCAGCCACTGCACTCCTAGGTACTTCCCACGCGAGATGAAAGCATAGGTCCATTCAAAGACTTGCACATGAGTGTTCATAGCAGCTTTATTTGTAAGTTAAAAACTGGAAACAAGCCCTGGCTGGTGCGGCTCAGTGGATTGAGCGCTGGTCTGCGAACCTAAGGACTGACAGTTTGATTGACACGCACAGAGCACGGGAACAGACCCTAGCATCCGCTGGCAGATGTTCTTCAGCTACCAGAGCTTCAAGTCTCCTCATCGGGTCATTCTTCGGTAAGGAAATTACTTCCACACATTCTCCGTCTCCTGGCTGTGGCTTAGGTTTTACATCTTCAGCATCTCCATGAACAGTTACTGTCACGGCGTGTGTGCTACAATTTGACAAACCTGGATCCATACAGACAGCTGGAGAACATTCGGCAGCGTCACCTTTACAGCCTGTTTCTCACTCCGGCTCTCGCCAGAGCAGCTGCTCCTGGGCTTTCGTGATCGCTTATGAGATCCGTGGGGACTCGAGGAAGCAGCCTCCCAGGGGCGGTAGGCGCTGTTTCACCAGAACAACACATCCAGAGCGAAGAGTTCTTTGTAGCACTGGGATAATCGCTGCACCACCAGCTGACTGTCCTTTCCTCCTTGTACGTTTGTTTCCCAAGTTCTTCTTTTACCAGCAGGGTCCATGGAAGTTGTTTTTTCAAGCTTGATCCATTTGCCTTCTGTCATTAACTCCTCTGAAATAATAAACTGTTTGGATTCTTTCTTTTTTTTTTTAAAGATTGTATTTATTTTTAGAGAGAAGGGAAGGGAGGGAGAAAGAGAGGGAGATAAAAATCAATGTGTGGTTGCCTCTGGTATGCCCCCAACTGGGGACCTGGCCTGCAACCCAGGCATGTGCCCTGACTGGGAATTGAACCAGCAACCCTTTGGCCCGCAGACTGGCACTCAATCCACTGAGTCAGGTAAACTATTTGGTTTCTTGAGAAGAATCTGCTGGCTTTTGGTTTTCCATTTTCAAACTAGTTAATATTTCCGGTCCTTAGGCAAGAAGTTCAGACTTCCAGGGCGGTGCGTGTCCAGGAGAGAAAGCAGAGGCATGTAGTTCTTAAAGCCCCCCGCTCTTCACTTCGGAATGCCATTCCCAAGGCCTGAACTCTGGGGGCGGGGGTGTGTGTGTGTCCAGTTTCATTTTGAATCTCTTCACCCCAAGCATACTTCACTTAGTATTTTTTTATTTGTGTATTAATGGTATATTTTCCTAACCAGTGGTTTGTCTGTAAGTTCACCACTGAACTCCCCAGGCCTAGACCAATGCCTGGCACATTGTAGAGATGAATAAATATTTGCTGAGTGAATAAATTGTAACTCAGATGCAATGCAGACCCAAGATTTAGAAAACAAATGGAGATCTCTACTTTTCTGAATTCTTAAGGTGTCTCTTTCATTCACTCAACAAATATTTAACAAATACCTACTGTGCACCAGGCCCTGCAGTTCCGGGCTCCTGTCTTCATGAGCTTTACAGTCCAGTGAGGGAGAAATCACAAACACATTTACTCACCAACCATGCTCTGAAAGAAGAACCCAGGGGTCCATGGCACTATGGTGACATAGGATGGAGAAGGGAGTGACCTAGTCCGGGATGTGAAGGAAGAAGGGAGTTCCTGAAGAGCGGCCTGTGACCTAAGGGGTGAAGCTCTGGCCTGCAGGCCTTGGCAGCTAAGGTGTTCAACCTCTATCCAGGGAGCCGCGGGAAGCCATTAACTTAAATGGCTTTATTGCACCATTCTGCTTCAGCTCCCTGGCCTGCAAGAAAATGACAACATCAACCTTGTGGAATAACCTGGGAATGAGTCCATTTAAATCAAGAGGTATTTATTTAGTGCTTTTACACGCAATGAACTGGAAGGAACACAGATTTACCAGACCATTTCCACACTACAGTCTAATGAGGGTAAGGGGTAAGGCTTTCCCAGGCCAAACAGGCAAAGCGCTGTAAGTGGGGTGCCGAGGGCCTGGGGTGCTTAGAGAGCAACTGGGAAGCAAGAGATACTTCTGAGCTGGGTCTGTCTTGAAGAAAAGTAGCTCAATCGCTAGAGATGGGGCAGGTGTAGGAGGGTTCCAGTGTGGGATTCTTTTTTTAGGCGAGAGGATAATACTGTCGATAAAGCTCAAGAGGGCGAGGCCTCTTTACCAAGGGCTCTGAGTGCCACACTCAGCCCAGCAGAGCAGACGCAGTGGACGAGCCTGAGGACCTGGGGTCAGGACTGCAAGATGTCATCCCTTCTGGGACCTGCGACCATCAAACTGGCAGGGGAGGAGGACAAGGAGATGGAGAACCCCTGGAGAGCACCTGGATGCGGGCTCCTGCCGGAATCCAGGCAGGTGGCAAAGAGGGCCTGACCCCGAGTGGTTAGGGTGGGAAACAGCGCACAGAGACTGGATGAGGGCTGGGGAACAGGAATGTTTGTGAGTTCCAGGCCAGGAGGATGAATGTGCTGTTGCAGCGTGCCAATGAGGCCAGAGAAAGTAGTGGTTAAAAGAGCTGGATTTTGAAGACAATTTGAAAAGACTCCTTGGTGCAGAAATTTGGCTGGAAGTTGGAAATGGGGGTTTAAAGTGTGAGAGGCTTAATGGAGCTCTGGGAGCGCAGGACTCGGAGGTGAGAGGCAAAGGTGATGTAAGCGTTCCTGAGCATAAAACGCAAGAACCCCCAGCCAGGTAGCTCAGGTGGTTAGAGCATCCTCCGGATACACCACGGTTGTGGGCTCGATCTCTGATCAGAGAACTTACAAGCAGCAACCAATAAAAACATCAGTAAGTGGAACAACAAACCAATGTTTCTCTCTCCCCCTCTAAAATCAAACGATGAAAAAAAAATTTTTTTAATACAAAAATTCCTTGCATAAAAGGTCTCTTCCAAAGCCATTTCTTAAACTGGAATTCCCGAAAATCAGCCAAGGGTCCGGGTCACCTGGGTTCATTTTTTACTTCTTAATCTGCAGATAAGGGTGCACAGGACCAGGGCTGCAGCAGCAGCAGCTGAGCCAGGTGCCAGGCCAGTCCCTCCTGGCACGTACTGGACAGCCTCTCTTTATTTCACATACAAACCGTCTTCTGGATGTGAAATTAAGTGGCTCAACAGAACCAAGGAACGAAAACCCCCCAACTCACAGAAAGAGGGTTCAGCCTGATTCTCCTGCAGTCCCCTTCAGAGTGTCGACCACCCGGGAAGCCTCGCCCCCCTCATCTTTACCCAAGTGTTCAGATCACTGGGTTGGACACCACCCACAATTCGAGGAGATGAAGGTGCCAACCTCGTGGCATGGGTAATAATCTCGGTAAAGCGTGACTCTACAAGGCTGAACGGTAAGAAACTAACTGAAGGGTAAGAAACTAAGCGAGGGCCTCGAAATCTCTTATAGTTAAAACGGACGTGTTACCATGGTAACTCCTTTCTCAGTTGAGCAGGTGAATTTGGCATGGATGAGTCCTGAAATAAAGAAAGCGACCCCAGTTGCAAGTATCACTTGGGGGCGGAGCCCCTGCGCCCATTCCTGCCGCGCGAGGGGCTTCCTCCTCCGCACTCCACGGAGACCCGCCGCCGGGCTGGGACCAGGCCTCGCTTCTTAGAAAGCCAAACGCTCCGGGGAGCCCGGCGGGGTCAGGGGGCAGGCAGCCACAGAGCTGCCACCACCGAGGCACCGAAGCCACGGGCGACACAACTCGCGGTGAGCACAACAGCGCAGGCACTGTGTACTCGCGGACGCCGGCCGGCCGAGCGCACAAACGCGGGGCGGGGCGGGGCGGGGCGGGGGCGGAGCCTCGGGGGCGGGGCCGCGCAGTGTTTACCTGTTGCCAGGACACCGGGGCCTGACGCTCAACTGTCGGGCAGAACCCTGCCAGCACAGCACGCGTCCCGGAGCTAGCGCGCGCCTTCGTCGTAGCGACCGCCGTCTCCCGCCCGCCCTGCGGCCCTGGCGGGACGGTTTTACCACGCGCGGGGGTGAAAAGGGCTGTGAGTGCCGAGAACCCGGCTCGGCTTGGGGCGTCCGGATTGGAGCTCGGGGGCCGGACTAGGCGGGGATCCCGGCAGGGGGCGGGCCGCGGGCGGTGCTTGGGAATGCCTGGAACTGGCGTTGGAGTGGGCCCGCTCGGGTGGGAGTCTGAGCGCGGCCACTCACTGGATGACCTTGGAGAAGTCACCGAAGACTCCACGACCTCTTGGAAAGTGAGATGAAGCTCTTGAGAGTTGAAGTGAGAATAACATGGGAAAATGCTTGTCAAAGAGCCTGATACAGGCCCCGAAAGAGTAAGGGCCTGAAAGTTTGTATACTGCGCAAGGGATTAGAAAAGAAAGAATCGAGTCGGTGTAGTTCTGCTTCCAAACTTGCAAGCTCATCCCCACACCCTTCTCTCTGCAGGGGAAGGCTACCATTTGGAAACAGGACCATCATTTCTTTTTCTTTTTTTTTAATCCGCACCCGAGGACATGCTTATTGATTTTAGAGAAAGGGGAAGGGAGGGAGAGGGGGAGAGAGACAGACAGACAGACAGACAGACAGACAGACAGACAGACATTGGTTACCTCCTACGCTTCCTGACCTGGGATCAAACCCACAACCTAGAATCAGCCCGTGACCTTTCTGTGTATCGACAACGCTTGAACCAACTGAGGTACCCCTGCCAGGGCTCTCTTTCCTTTTTAAATGACTTTTCCCCTTTTATTCAACAGTTATTATTAATCCTCCATCTGCCAGACACTGGGTTCTAGGACAATTTTTCCCTGCATGAGGCAAAGTTATTGTTCTTAAGGGTATTTTGGAGGGGGAATAGAGAACATGGCAGATTTTAAGAATAAAAGATGTGCCCTAGCTGGTGTGGCTCAATGGATTGAACGCTGGCCTGCAAACCCAAAGGTTGTGATTCCGTTCCCAGTCAGAGCAAATGCTTAGGTTGTGGGCCAGGTCCCCAGTAGGGGGCGCTCAAGAGGCAACTACATGTTGATGTCTCCCTCTCTTTCTTCCTCCCTTCCCCTCTGTAAAAATAAATAAAATCTTAAAAAAAAAACCCAGATGTAACAATGTATTACATTGGCTGTATTAAATTGAGGCGATGACTGTGCTCTCTAGATTGCTGATAGGGGAAGACCTGAGGAGGTGGTGTTTAGACGGAGATTTGGATGATCAGGAGCAGTGAACTATGTAAATAAAGATCAGGGACAGAACATTGCAGGCAAAGGGCAGGAAGAGAAACTGGGGCCATGAAGCAGGGGTGGGGTCCTGAAAGGCTCTGCAACCAAGGGTACGGTGTTTTGTTTGCCTTCTTTTGATTGAAGACCTGGCTTCCAAAGGGGGAATGCATGTACCAGTATGTATGTGCCAGGTTCTCATCATCCTTTCCCTAGCATTCATTAACAAAGCAGAGCTCAGTTCTAGCTACTTTTAATCTGGTAGGTTTTTCCTCATTCCCTCTGCCCTTCATATGGCAAATTCTCCTCCCCTCTGCCTTTGCTTTGTCCTCCGGGGCCCCTCTCTTAATCCCTGGATGGGGGCCCACTCCCTGCATTCCTTTGGGTCATTCCAACTCTCTCAGGTGCCCCCTGTCGGGGTCACTCCCAAATCTGTTTCAGCCCCCCTTTTCTTGAATGCCAGACAGGAGGTCCTGAGCCCTGTTCCAGATTTTAAAATTCAGTTGTCTCAAAGTACACCAGCGGTCAGGAGTGACACGGAGTACATGGGGACCGGAGGCAGGGAGGACTGACTCTGCACGGGGTTTGGAGGGAACTGGGGAGTGATGGAAATGCCTGGATCTTGACTGTGGTGGTAGGCACACCAGTGCAGGGCTGGCTACGTAATCTTCCTGGCTCGGCACAAAATGAAAATGTGGGGAAGCAGGAAATAAAAATGCCACTAGAAGTACTAAATTATAAAACTTTTCCTTTTTTCTGTGGTCTCTATGAACCTATTATGATGTTATGTTTTGCTCCTTAGTGTTGTATTTCCCCAGAAGATGAAGACACTCCCCTTTCTAGGTATCTTCCCTTCCCATGGGCCGCCACCCCGCAGGGGAAGCGCCACCTCTGTGCTGGGTTTTATTAGTACCTGGATGCTGATGGGTGAGATGCTCATGTCATTCTCTGAATGTGCTGGGGTGCAGCCATGCTCTGCCCTGAGACCTAAATGCCAGCCTGCCCCTGAGGAGGGGGTGGAAGGGATGGGTGTCAAGGTTAGGGGGTTGGGGGTGATAGATGAGACTCAGGAGTACATACTCCAAGCCCCTCCCCCCAACACAATCCACCGTCCTGTTGCACTTCATTTACAAAACAGAAATTCAAAGGTAAATTGAGAATTTCAAGACTGTGAACTCAGGAGGGTTAACACCAAGCACAGGGACTTTCTGAGACTAGCACCCTGTGTGATCACTGAGCCCGCACACGTGTGTATGTTTGTCAAAATTCCTTATACACTTCAAATGAGTGCGTTTTGTTGCACAATGATTATACCTCCGTGAAGTTTAGCTCTTAGGAACCTAAATCCTACCATATTTAAAATCCAACACTCCTCATATCCCGAATATCATTGAGGAGAACGGCATCAGCAGCCACCTCGGACCCAGCTATAAACTGGTCATCTCCGATGCCTCCCTCTCTCCTCCCTCCAGAGCTCGCTCTCACCCGCGCCTGCCCCAGCCGCCTCCTGACTTTATGCTGTGGTGATGCCACCTGCGTCTGATCCCCCAGGCTCAAACCTGCCAACGTGCCCTCCTCTGCTCCTTGTCAAGCCCTAGCCCCCCTGTTCCTCAGGCCCCCACCCACGTTCAGGTCTGTCGCGGCCCTGCTGTGCCAGGCTTCTGCACCCCGTCCTGGAATTCTTTCTAAAGCATACATAGGGTCATGTCTCAGCCGTTTTCAAAAACTCCTAATGACTGTTTCCTAGAACGTTAACTCCTTGGCATGGTATTGATGGCCTTTGAAAAATCTTGCCTCCGTCTGCTTTTCTAGCTTTATTCACTCTCATAGCCCCACATACCTTGTTTTTGCCACACTCCTCAGTCTCCGGGATTTGCTGCATTCTCACACCGCTCAGCCTTCGCTTTAGAAGGCCCACTTCACCCCGAATGCCTTCTCCCCTTCGCCTTCACAGGGTCGATTCACCCTTCAAGGCCCAATGCAAACGGCACCGTCTCTGCGAGCTCACTAATCCCTGCCAGCACCTTGTGCCCGTTCAGGTCAGCCGAGCCCTCTGGCGCAGACGCACGCCGACTGTCTCCTCCTAACCGCAGTGGGCAACCTCTTTCAGGTTCGTCTTTGTTTGCCAGCACAGTCATGGCAGACGTTAAAGGCATACTTTTCACGATTCAGTGGGAAGTGTCATCACCTTCGTTCTGCCAAGCCCAGCAACTTCTTCACTCTCGTTGACCTTTGCAGCTAAGTTAATGTTGCCCCTCTGCCCCGTTCCGCGGAGTCTCCGCACTTGTTTCTGGGACGTGCATCATGCCCGTTGCTCGCTCAGTCGCCTAGTGCCTGTCTCTCCTGCGCTCCAAGCGTTGGCTCATCTCAAAGTCCAGTCCTCGGCCCTCTGCCGTTTTCCTCAGTGTCTCCTCACATGACATGTCTAAAGCGTCAGTTACCACCTCTCCTGGGATGACACAGTCTCTGTCGTGGCAAATGGCCTCCATCTGCGCTCCAATCCTCAGTCCTTGCTGTTCCCTGGACTCAGGGCATCTCGCCCTCACGTCAGCCTCTCTTAGTTTCCCCTGTTGGTGGCAACACTGCCCTTCCCGCTTTCCGCCCGTTGTCACCGCTGACACTCACCTGTCTCCATCACCAAGGCGTGTGCGTCCTTGGGAAAGTCTTATGTATTGATTCCTCCATTGACATCTTTGCCATTTTAGACTAGACGTCATTTCGTCCTGCAAATAATAGTTAGCATGGAAGGAGCACAGACGGCAGGCGCCATGCTGAGCAGGATGGCATTACCGCCTCCCTATGACCCTGAGTTTCTGTTAAGTTCTCCAGTGTGCCCATGAGGTCTGAGAGAGTAAGTAACTTGCCCTAGTTCACACAAGCAGAGCCAAAGCCAGCTCCGTCCATCTGTCCAGGCTGTGATGGTAATCACCGGAATTATTCAGGAAGGTGCCCTGGACTTGAGGCCAGAAGGTGTGGGTTCAAGTCTTGGATTCACTGCTTATTAGTTAAGCAATTTTGAGCAATTCTTTAAGCTCCACTTTCTTCCCTTGGGTTGCTATAAAGCCGACGTGACAGAATGCATGTGAAAACGCATTGTAAGTTCAAGTCGTTTCCAAGCCTTGCTTAAGAAGATAAAATTGGGGGGGTGGGTAGGAAATGGAATGGGAGAGGTACCGGTTTTCAGTTATAAGATGAATAAAGTCTGAGGATCTTAGGTATATCATGGTGACTACAATTGATAATACTGTATTGTATGATTGACATTTGCTAAGAGTGGAACTTAAATGTTCTAACCAAAAATAAACAAATAAATGAGGTGACGGATGTGTTAACTCGACTGTTGGAACCTTTCACAATGCATACGAATGTTAAATCATCATATTATACAGTTTAAACACAGGGTCCAGCACAAATGACCCCTCTTTTTTATCACAAATCTTTTATTACAAAATCATAAGCATGTGATTCTGTAATGTAACAATATCACATACTCAAGATCACCCTATGACATTTTAGGTGCAACAGTCAAAATAAAACTATAAATTATCATATACATATTATTACCCTACCAACCACACTCAGCAGGCCTCACTTCTGCCGGACCCTGTACATTACAATTTTGTCAATTATACCTCCATAAAGTGAAAAAAACTTCAAGTGCAAGAAAGTATGCTTTGTGAGTGGATGGGTGAGACATAAAGTGAATGCTCTGGTGACGATCGGAACGACTGCAATGGTAGCACCCTTTTCTATTGACCAAATGGATCTTCTGCCTTTGCCCTGGAGAAAGCCTTGGCATTGACCTTGCAGGGAGGTGAGTGGGGCTGCCAAGGTATATGGCTGAGAAGCAGCCTTTGTTAGAACATAGAGCACAGGTTACTGTTGGAATCACAAAATTATTGACAATATATGCATTTTTCTTAAATACCGGTCCACAGCCTGACCAGTGTGGCTCAGTGGGTTGGGCATTGTCCCGCAAAGCAAAGGGTTGCCAGTTTGATTCCTGGCCAGGGCACATACCTGGGTTGCGGGTTCGATTCCCAGTCAGGGGGTGTGCGAGGAACAACAGATCGATGTGTCTCTCGCTCATTGATATTTCTCTCTCTTTCTCCCTCCCTCCCCACCTCTCTAAAAATAAATCCAATCTTTTTTAAAAATTAAAAAAAAAAATTAGCCCTGGCTGGTGTAGCTCAGTGGATTGAGCACGGGCTGGGAACCAAAGGGTCCCAGTTCGATTCCCGGTTAGGGCACATGCCTGGGTTGTGGGCCAGGTCCCCAGTGAGGGCCACGTGAGAGGCAACCACACATTGATGTTTCTCTCCCTCTCTTTCTCCCTCCCTTCCCCTCTCTCTCTAAAAATAAATAAATAAATAAAATCTTAAAAAAAAAAATAAAACCAGTCCACTTAAGAATCACTTAATTTTAGGACTGAAGATCTCTTTATTCTACAAGAACTGAACAAATCTTCCTGAATAAACTGGAAGATGATGCTAAATTTAGGTAACTATCCAAACTCACATCCAAATAGCACTAGTTAATTTTATCTGTTTATAGATACACATCCTTATGTCTTCTTTATTAATAGTAACATTAACTGCTGTTTTTTAAAAAATATAACATCACCAGAGTAGAAGCATACATTTTTAGAATATCCAAATTTAGAATATTCTATCACTATTTTAGAAGTTCCATTTAAAATTTTCTGTTTTCTACTTTCTACGCTGGTAGTATCTTTCTCCCTCTCTCTTTCCTTCCTGCCTTCTCTTTTTCTTTTCATTAAGTTCAACAGCATGGCACTGCATTCACTTTACTCACTATAGCCTTAATATTGTAGAGGAAATTACGAAAAAAAAAATGTCCTTTGAAGGTAATTGCCTCTGGTCAGCCATTAGGGCCCTAGCAGTGAGAACCTTGGGGTGCAATAGGACCAGCTGGGGCAGGCTCAGAAGACATGACCTAGAGCAGGGGTGGTCAGCAAAGCTCAGTAAGTATTTCAGGCTTTGAGGGCCTCAGGTCCTTTTTTGCAAGTACACACTTCTGCTGTTGTAGAATGCAGCATTTATAGATAAATGTACATGAATGAATGCGCTGTGTTCCAATAAAGCTATTATGGAAACTCAGATTTAAATTTCATCAAATTTTCATATGTCATAAAATATTTTTTTTCAATGGAGTTTTCCTCAAGCATTTAAGAATGTAAAAATCAGTCTTAGCTCGCGGGTTCTGTAGAAAGTGTGGTGGGGACCTGGCTGGTGTAGCTCAGTGGATTGAGCGCAGGCTGGGAACCAAAGGATCCTGGTTCGATTCCCAGTCAGGGCACATGCCTGGGTTGCGGGCCAGGTCCCCAGTGAGGGCCATGTGAGAGGCAACCATACATTGCTGTTTCTCTCCCTCTCTTTCTCCCTCCCTCCCCCTAAAAATAAATAAAATCTTAAAAAAAAAAAAAAAAAGAAAGAAAGAAAGAAAGTGTGGTGGGCCGGATTTGGTCTGTGGGCTGTAGTTTGCTGATCTCTGACCTAGAGCATTAAAAGGCTGTTTACTATTCTTGCTGGGGGGTTCTATGAAAGGGCGAGGAATGAGGTAGGAAAGGATCATTGAACTCTGATGGCTAGCAGGCACTATTCTTTTTTCTACAATTTTATCTATTTACTTACAGAGGGAAAGAGAGAGGGAGAGAAACATCGATGTGCGAGAGAAAACACTGATCAGTTGCCTCTCACTCGCCCCTACCGGGGACCTGGCCTGCAACCCAGGCACGTGCTCTGACTGGGAATCGAACCGGCAACCTTTCACTTTGTGGGACGATGCCCAACCCACTGAGCCACGCTGGTCAGGGTGCAAGCATCATTTTAAACACTATATGCATTGACTCATTTAATCCTTACAATTCTAGAAGGTAGGTAGTATCATCCTATTTTACAGATGGGGAATCTAAGATATAGAGAAGTGAAGTAGCCTGTCAATTATCGCACAGCTAATAGTCAGGGTCTTGGTATAATAATTCACCAAGTTGGGTCCAGCGCTCTCACTCAATCTGATACATTGTGCCTTTTCTGGTAAAACATCTCACTTCCTGTGGTGAAGACATGTTTTCACAGGCATCACACGGAGGCTTTTTGTCCTGCCAGCTCCATTGAGCATGTGAACAAAAAGTCACAGCGTGTTCCCAGTCATGTTTCCGTTTGCAGGCAAGGGGACAGATGGCACTGTCTTATTTAGTAAGGAAGTTACTGTCACAAAGGTGTTTGAGCAGAGGTGGGATGACTTCTGCCTTCTTGCAATTCCTTAGAAAGATTTTGGTTCTTTTCTATAAAAGTAGAAAGGGGAGGACGGTCTGAACCCCTCCCCAGCGCCCACTCAGGCACAACTCATCACACGCACAGGGCCCGGGGGTCTGTGAGGCCGGACCTGTAGCGGGAGGTTGGGTTTCAGACTGCCCTGGCCCGTGGCTGTGGGCACTGAGCGCATCTGCCTCAACCTCACCCCGTCTCGCGCGCGCACACACACCCACCATTCTTCCCGTCTCTGACTTCTTGCCTTTCTCCTAGCCGAAAACTATTTGCAAGCAGTATCGGGGAAGAATTATTTGATTTAATTATTTATCATATTAAATGTGTTGTCACATAAGAGCGCTGATGTAGAAAGATAGATCTCCAGGAGAAATGACTTTTTTTTTTTAAATATTTTACTTATTTATTTTCAGAGAGAGGAGAAGGGAGGGAGAAAGAGCAATGTATGGTTGCCTCTCACATGGCCCTCACTGGGGACCTGGCCCGCAACCCAGGCATGTGCCCCAACTGGGAATCGAACCGGGACCCTCTGGTTCCCAGCCCGCGCTCAATCCACTGAGCTACACCAGCCGGGCAGAAATGACTTTTTTAAAAAGCACGTATGGCCCAGGATATATTGTGCTCCTGCTCGTGTGAAAAAAAAGTGAGTGGGAGATGTGTGTAATCATGGACTTTGCTGGAAGGATAAGAAATAGAGAAAATACAATAGTGTGGACTTCTGAAGAACGAGTTAGGGATCTGGGGTGGGAGGCTACAGTTTTCCTCGTGTGCTCTGAAAACTTATTTGAATTTTTTATATTTCAATTCTTACCCAAAATATCCATATATGTGTATTCTTCCATTTTACACCTTTCTTCCCCGTGGCACAAAATCTGCCCAAGCTCAGGCTCTTTTTTTACTTGAATCTCCTTTGACTACATCAATAACCACACACATTTCACAAATAAAAATTACTCCCTCTGGCTCTTGCCTTACACCGCTAATCACGACAGAGGGAGAGTACATAGATCAGTATTGCTGTTTAGTGGTGGGTTGAATGGTGTAGACCCACAAAATGCATGTTTATGTCCTCCTTTTCCCTGGAACCTGTGAATATTACCTTATATGGTTAAAGATGTAATTAAGTATCTTGAGAAGAGGAGCTGATCCTCGTGGGCCCTCAATTCAGTCAGATGTATCGTTACAAGAGAGGCAAAGGGAGTTTTGACAGAGAAGAGGGGGAAGCAATGTGACGGTGGAGGAGAGAAGTTGGGGTGAAGGGCCACCAGCCAAGGAAGGCCTGGAGCCCGCCAAAGCTGGAAGAGGCGAGAAGTGGATTCTCCCCCAGAGCCTTTGGAAGGAGTGTGGCCTGCTGACACCTGGGTGTCAGGCTGCTGGCCTCCGGAACTGTGGGAAAATCCATTTCTCTTGTTTAAGCCACTCAGCTTCTTGTAACTGGTCACAGCAGCCCTCGGAAATTAACGTAGGGGAAACAATGTGCACCCAATAGCTAAAGGCAGGTTTGTGGATTCCATAAATGCTCATAGTTGTTCTGTCCTAAATGATACCATAAGTTGACTGTACTGAGGTACTTAATTCTGCAGTAGACACTGAGTTGTTACTATAGAAACTATGAAGTCTGAGGTTCTTGTCAGTGAAAATGTTAGGGGCTGGATAAGCACCTGGGGGAGGCTTTCAAAGCAATTCTTGCATCGGACGGAGATTGGCCTAGATGATCTCAGATCTCATTCAATTTAAGAATATACTCCCAAAGAAAAATTCGCTTCCTAATATTGAGGCTTAACACTTTAAGGATATTAGACTAGCCAAACATTTAGAAAATATGTTCACCTGGAAAAGGTGTTTGAAGGTGTAAGGTACTTAGGACTTACCTTCTATAAATTTTCCGGGCCAGGAATCCTCAAGGCATACCAGGTGATTTTCCACTACTGAAAATTCACTAGTGGAAAAATAAGTAAAATAAGGTAACTCATGTGTTTTCCCAAAATTACCCATTAGGACTTATGCCAACCTTTCTAAAAGTGTTTGCGGGTTGTTGCCAATATAAACAGAGCTTTGATCTCTCCCTTTGTTCTGCCCTATTGTAGAGATTACACATTTCCTCATATTGTTAAATTGCCAGCATGTTAATAGCTCAGCATTGAGATTATAAGGGAGGTAAATCATTCTTTTCACTACCACTATAATCTTTTTTTAATGGACACACTTTTTAGAAACTTTGTTTTCCATTAACCTTATTTCCATTCTGTTTAAGAGTCGGTGGAAGAACAGCTTTAGACCACTCAGTGATTGTTCCTACCCATTCGGTGGCCTGAGCACTGGGGACCACAGGTCAGCTTCAGTGGCAGCTGAGCACACCAGGCTTCAGCAGGAAACTGCTGAATGGACACGGAGGGCACCCGCGCCTTCAGACCAGCCTGTGACCTCAGGCTGCGCAGCAGTGAGCTCGGGAGCAGGAGAAGGCCATCTGCCCTGAAATTCCTCCTTGGTCACACAGCCTTTTCAGCAGCGGCCTGCTCCTCCTTTTCCATTTCTTTAGGATTTTTGGAGAAGTACAAAGCAGACATGACCTCTCGTGGGTGTTCATGGGAGATGGTGCCATGCATGTACAGTACTTCCCAGGCTAGCACCCACCACGTCAGACCCACTGAGTCAGCCCCTTACTGTTGCAAGGAATGCTGATGTCCACATGGCGCAGCCAGTGTGCACTACACAGAGCAATGGGAGGCAGGCAACAGAAGACGCCACAGTGGAAGCTGGTGGTCAGCCCTGGGACCAGTAACCACCATAAATAAGTCTTGGCCCCAGAAGGCTGCCTGGATTTGGTCAGTGAAGGTGCCAGGAGTGAGGTGGTCAGCAGTGGGAGTGGCTCCAGTGGCAGCGGCCAATGTCAGCACAGCTCGCTGCGCAGTGTTCCTGGACCATAGGACTCCGACACCGGCGGGGTTTTCAACGGCAACAGTGGCACGAGCTGCCAGCAGAAGCTTCTCCCAGGTTCTCTGCAGATCTATGATGTAGAAGCCATCACTTTTCCTTTTGTAGAAATCCTGTTCCGTTTGGAAGTCAAAGTTGGTGCTACCTAAGTGGGTTCCTGCTGCAAGGAATTTGAGGGTATCCTTCTCCTTCACTTGCAGGCCTTAAAGGGCTCTGGACATTGTGAAAGTTTCCCTTAAGTTATGTGGGAACCAAGAACAACGCCACGTGGGCCCTCTCTGGGTAGTGCGGAAAGCCACTAGTATTTTTTTCTTGATTGAGAAAATGAGAAAGCAGGGGGAGGCCCAGAGGAAGACAATGGTTATAATAGGTAGATAATAAAATCATGCCATAGCCGTACTTACTCTAAACTTTTTTATGTCTCTCATGTTGAAAAGCATCAAATAAAATATGTATTTAAATATGTATTAGTATTAAATGCACGTAAGATGTACTAGCTGCTGTAGACCCTGCTGGGTACTTTACAAATGTTCATAGCTAAGTTCTATATTTTGTAAAATGTTATTACAGAAAACATTCTTGTCACACTAATACAGAAAAAGCTGGCCTGGAATTAAATTATAGGTAGAGCAGATGTTCATTGGCCATGTCCAGTATTTCTGAAACAATGGCTGGATTTTCTTAGCTTCTGGAAATCACCCTAAACGCACACTTAACACCTAAATTCCCAGAGTTCCAAGAACCTGGATGTTAAGGTGGTTACTTAGCTCATCAATTATAGCATTGATGAGGTCAAGGTCATGAATTTGATTATTGTACGAACCAGTGTCATTGTTGTTCCAGAACCTTAGCTGCATTCTTAATCTCAGCTAGTTTTATTGTAAATATGGGTCCTCATCTCAAGAAGGACTAGAGGAAAGAATTAACTTTCCACCACTCCTTGGGGGAGAAACAGAAACCATCAGAACACTTGTCTACAGGATTATCTTTATGTAACAGTGATTATCGTCAGGCGGAAGAGCTGGGGGAGCTGTGCACGCGGGAAGTCAGGAAAGCCGAAACCGAAAATATCAGCACAAAGCGCTGAAATGGGCAGTTTCAAAGGCTCGCTGAAAACCCGTCAAAATTCTCAAGTGTCTCTAAGAAGGTCCCCCTACCGATCTCGAGAGCTCCCGGGGGCTGCAGCGACTCCGCCTCAGTGGCAGTCTGGCTGCAGCCGGCTCCCTGGTGGTGAGTGTGCTTCTCTGGCCCAGTGGCTGCCCAGGCCATGCGAATTGCTTCAGGCCAATGGAATATGAGCAATCTGACTTATGCCACATCCAAGCAGGAGTTTTAAATGTGCTGGCATGGTATGGTTTGGTCTCTTGCTCCTGCCGGCAGTGGCTCGGGAGCAGAAGTCCATCAGCCCTGAAATTCCTCCTTGGTCACACAGCCTTTTCAGCAGCTGCCTGCTCCTCCTTTTCCATTTCTTTAGGATTTGCCGCAGGCAGTGGCTGTTCTACCCGCCTACTGCCAGAAGATGCGTGGAGCAGAGCCCGCCTAGCAGAGCCCAGGGGGAGATGAGCTGAGCTGCAGCTGATCCCCGGACCCATGAACAAGAAATAAAAGTTTGTCATAAGCCTCTAAGAGTTTTCAGTTACTACTATATACAAAGTCTTGTATTAGTACTCCCAGGGAATACTAATACAAGACTTTGTATATCCATCCTCTTCAATTATATTCGTCCTTTCTATACCTAATATGTCTTTAAGATTCTCTTGCGTTGAAGAATTTAAAGACCCAATTTCTAACTCCAGTTCAAGTTTCTTTTTATTAAAGTGCTTCAGTAAATAAACAGTGTTATCAACAATCAGCACAGACTTTCCTGAAATACAAATAAAAATCCTCTACATAATGAATCACTCAAACAATATTCTTCTATGAAGTAACAGTGATTGCCATTGGAAGGTGACCAATCTGAATTTATTCCTGACCACATACCTGGGTGCTCAGATTGGGATATTCAAGCTGGTTACCTTAACATATGGGGCTGGCTGTCAATACCTGAATACTAGTTCCAGCAAGTGGAAAAATGATGTGATTTCAAACTAATCACTTATCCTTGGTGCTGCAATTTCTCCATCTGCACTGAGAATTAATCTTCCCTTAGAGAAGATTTGTAAGAAAGTAAGAAATGTTAAGGTTTATCATACTTCTATGCCTCAGAAAGCATTCACGTGCATATTTTTAAAAGGTCAACTTATTTGTTCTTGACATAAATTAAATACTATATGGCTTTAAAAGAAATAGATTAATGACTGCTCTTTCCTTGAAAATGATCTTTTTACTTAAATCACATTAAAATTATAGATTAATAGCGTTCATATATAATATGCTCAGTAAATTATTTTGATAAAATTTTTGAATTATTTTAAGGAATTTCTTCTATTACATATTTACATGACCTTTCCATAAAAACAGAAATCCCGCTAACCTAAATGCACAAAGAGGTGGAACCCAAGCTTTAATTAGAGTTTTGATCTAGGTCCTCTGGATATGGCTTGTAACTTAATCATGACTTCCAAACGATACCGTGGTTAACAAAGGACAGAGTATAAATAACCCAATTTTGAATACACCTCCTGGCATAATTAAAGTGGCTTGGTGCAGTCAGAAAAATGATCCAGTAGTGTCTACACTGGGGGTGGGGGGACTTCAAGTAAAAAAGCTTGAAAATATAGATGACAATTGTGGGGATAGAAGAAAAATAAAATAATCCTGATTGCATCAGAAACTTTTCTAAAAACCCTGTTTCTGGTGGGAAGTATGTGATTCTGCTATAAGAGAAGTTGAAAGAGGTTGGTATATCAACTCCTATTTTCAAAGAAACGTGCAATACCTTTAGGTGGAAACAGTATTGCTAAATCTCCACACGCCACTCTGAAACCACTAACAGGAAAAAAGAAAATGTAATCATTAATCAACATCAGAGAAGAAAAATGGTAAGCTGTCCTGCTGTTCAATAATCGATCATGAACACAAATGGACACACCATATCAATAAATAAAACCGTCTATAGTTAACTGGTCGTTTAAAAAATAAATTGGATGAAAATAATGATTTTCTGCAGTGTACGCAGTCACTGTAAGACTAAGGGAGTTTCAGAAAAAACATGTAACGACCTGAGGGCAGGCCTGACAGTTTCCCACTGGCTGTGGCAGGGCCCCCCACGCCCTGCACAGGGTCCACGAGGAAACACTTTCCACACTGAACATACAGCTAGGGAATAAAGGAAGAACGCTTTGCACCGTACACCTTTCTCTAACATGCAGTATTTAGGTAACAGTAAATCACCATCTTTCACAAAGAAGGTACAGGTGCTCCAAAATCATCTTAGAGCTAATGATTTTAGAAAGAGGTGTCAAATTTTTACATTTAAAATACGGACTTAATTTCAAAGTTGGTTTTGCCAAATCTCTGGTAAGTCCTAGGGATCCAGGGGGAGCAAGAAGAAAATGCCTTCCCTCTTCTGTGACATGCGTCTCCCATTACCATGATGAATGCCACGGGCCGAACGCCATCGCAAACTTATTCGCACTCTTGGGGCCAGCGAAGTCCCAGGAAAGAGCCTGGCAAAGACCAGCAAGAGATTTCCGAGGCCACCTGGCACCCAAATGACCACAGAGTAAGTTCATCGTTTCTTGCGTGACTCAGGTCCTAGCCTTGCTCTATCTCCGGGTACAGTAGCCCCCAGAATGCCCTGAACTGCACCGGATATCCTTGGACTGGGCCAGCTCTCCCCTGGACAAGGACTTCTAGAGCTGGAAACAGAGGCCGAATGAGCAGGGTAGGCAGAGCACCATTTATTGGAGCCAACCCCCATCGATCAGAGGCTTTGTTGCCAAGAGCTTAGTGATTCTGGAGCAGCTCTTCCCAACAGATGGGCTGTGAAAACACCTCTCTTTCCAGCCAGATCTCATACGAATAGTGGAAATCCTCAGGCAGATCCAGCCTCTGCCCCAGCACACTCTGCAGGCAGTTATCCACAGGTGAGAACTCGGAGTCCTGAGGTCGGTCATATCGGCGGCTGTTAAAAGCCTCAATGTTGGCTCTCAAGGTGCATTCCTCTGCTTGGAAGTCCCACGGCCTCGCGTCGATGTCTGTGATGGGAAGAGGGAAACAGAGGGAGTACACAATTCGAGGCACTGCCCTCCTTACCACAGAACACGGTCTGCAGCAGGGGGGTCAAACTCATTTTCACCGGGGGCCACATCGGCCTCGCGGTTGCCTTCTAAGGGCCAAACCAACTTTAGGACTGCGTACATGTAACTACTCCTTAACTGTTAAGGAGCTGAAATTACATGAGGCTCTTTGAAGGCAACCGCAAGGGTGATGTGGCCCCTGATGAAAATGAGTTTGACACCCCTGGTCTATAGGATACCAACAATGGAATGGCTCTGAATTTCCTTTTCTGTAAAAAGCAATGTAAAAAGTAAATAACATGCTGCCACTCAGGTTTAAAAAATACACGCATGCCCACATACATAAGCTTGCATATACAGACTGTCCTTAGAAGTTAGTCCAGAAACTGGTAGGAGTGATTACCCCGGAAGGACGTGAGCACCCTGAGGCAGGCAGGGTTCCTTCGTTGTATTTCCTTTTCATTATTTCACTTCCTTCCTAGTTACATGTACAGTAAGTCCTCACTTAACATCATCAAAAGGTTCTGGGACTTTGAGCGACACAATTTTACGCCAGGTTAATTGATAGAAATGAGAGTTAAGTTCCACAGACGTCTCATCAACATCATGACGAAACGACGTTGAACGAAATGATGCTATTTGAGGACCTGCTGATTATATTTTCAAAACGGCAACTCAGTTCCCTTTCTCAAGCTCTCCTCGGGGATGGGAGTTTCCCACTTGAGGGGAATCGCCAGCTCTCAAGGAATGTGAAGAGGCAGGAAGGGGTACAACGAAGAGAATCAGAAGGAACCAATTAGTAAAGGTTTTTTCCTGACTTCCTAGGACCTCCCCCAGCACATGATAAGTCTGTGCCAGTTTATATTAATGTTATGAGATTAAGGCTTCCATGGAGGTAAAAACAGGAGAGGGATAATCGACATTGTTGTTATTCCATGTAGACTCTTGTTTCAGGGCGAGACAGCCGTACTTCTCAGATCTCTTATCCCCACGCAGTGGTTTATCCTAAGGAAGTGCAGTTAGGGTTTCGGCTCACAATGGCAGCAAAAACGGAAGTGCCATGTGCGGGACAAAGCACTTCCACGTTTTAAAACTCTATAAGCATTCAAATAGTTAACTGTGCTTTCTGTCTTACAGTGGAGAGAGAGGAAGGAAGAGGGAGGGAGGAAGAGGGAGGGACACATCAATGGGCTGCCTCCCAAACACGTCCCGACCCGGGATCAAGCTGGGAGCCCCGATATGTGCTCTCACTGGGGGTTGAACCAGCAAGCTTTTGGCATATGGAACGATGCTAGAACCAACGGCACCACCTGGCCAGGCCAATTTGCCTTTGTGTGTATTTATATAGAGAGAAGAACTCTGGAAGAGTATACAACAGGATGTTAACAGTGGCAATCTTTGGGTTCTACAAATATGGAGTAAGAATGCTAATATCAAAAAATGTCTGCTCACTTGTATTTTCTAATTGCTTTGTAATAATATAAGGTTATTTTAATTTAAAAATCTCTTGGGGAAACCCGTCATTTAAAGGAATATTTGGAAAGGGGATAATTACCCCTCAATTTACTTGTTTACTACAATGTATTTTTATAGGGCAGGGGTACATGCTGAATTGGGGCAGCGCCTTAAAGTTTGTCATATCAGCACCTAATTTATAGTCATATATTTTCTCATCCAAAATCTGTAACAATTCGTACCACGAGGGCAGAGACGCACGCCTGTCAGTTCTGTGCAAGCCGGGCGCTCCGGGAGCACTCACCATTCCCGTAAGCCCAGTCATCGTTCATGCGGTGGCGCACTTTCTGGTAAATGGCCGACATGGTTTTCATGTTGCTCTTCCTCCACTGGCGCCCCAGGTACTTGGTCTGTATTTTCAGCAGCTTCAGGACGTAAAGCTGCAGCATGGCCTGTTTGACTTTCAGGGCCCGCTTTAAGATCGGAGCAGATTTAAACACCACGAGCATCTGCCCGTTTAAAGAAGGGCGGAAGGGAAGAAAGACAGATAACAATCTAAAGTTACTTG
This sequence comes from Micronycteris hirsuta, assembly GCA_004026765.1. Classification (NCBI taxonomy): domain Eukaryota; kingdom Metazoa; phylum Chordata; class Mammalia; order Chiroptera; family Phyllostomidae; genus Micronycteris; species Micronycteris hirsuta. Next base: position 188,973 of record PVJI01001082.1, read on the forward strand.
GAATTTCCAACTCATGAACGGATTAAGCTAAACCTGGCTGGCTTCAGATTACCCTGGGGAGCTTTTATGAAAATCTGTGGTCCAGGCTCTGCTTAGATTTAGTCTTCAAGAACACAGAGGAACCACTCTATTTATATTTCACAATTAAAAGTTTCTAATATTTATAATGCATGATATAAAGTGCAAAAACTTTGTCAACCACACATCTTATTTCCACTGTTGGCAGTTTCTTTCTTATCTTTTCTTAAAGATTTTATTTATTTATTTTTAGAGTAGGGAAGGGAAGAAGAGAGGGAGAGAAACATCAGTGTGTGGTTGCCTCTCACGTCCCCTACCGGGGACCTGGCCTGCAACCCCCGACATGTGCCCTGACTGGGAACTGAACCAGCAACTCTTTGGTTCACAGGCTGGCATTCAATCCACTGAGTAACACTGGCCAGGGCCATTGTTAGCAGTTTCTTATCTGTCTTCTAAGGATAATTCCAAGTATGCATTTATTACTTTTATTAACAAAAATGATAGCCAACTATATATCCTGTGACACTGTTCTATACCTTGCTTTTTAAAAACAATATATCTTACTCTGGCCAGGTAGCTCAGATAGTTAGAGCATTGTTCAAATACCCTGAGGTTGTGGGTTCGATCCCTGGCCAGGGCACATAAAAGAATGAATCAACGAATGCATAAATAAGTGTAACAACATATTGATATGTGTGTGTTTCTCTCTCCCTTTCTCTCCCTCTAAAGTCAGTAAATATATTTTAAAAAGAAAAGATTATTTAAAAAAATACACCTTGAAAATTATTTCATATTGGTACAGAACTGCCTCATTCATTTTATTTTTTTATTTATTTATTTTTAAAAGATTTTATTTTTATTTATTTTTAGAGAGAGGGGAAGGGAGGGAGAAAGAGAGGGAGAGAAACAGCAATGTATGGTTGCCTCTCACATGGCCCTCACGGGGACCTGGCCCGCAACCCAGGCATGTGCCCTGACTGGGAATCGAACCGGGACCGCTTGGTTCCCAGCCTGTGCTCAATCCACTGAGCTACACCAGCCAGGGCCTCATTTTAATTGTATAATATTCTAAGGATGTACCATAAGTTATTTGGCCAATTGGTACCATATTAATGAGAATTTAGGTTGTTTCCAATTTTTCATACTCACAAACAAACTGAAATGAATAATCTTAGACCTGCATCATTTGGGATTTGTGACTATAATCCAAATAACAATGCTAACTTCCCTACCAGAGCTGCACTGAGGGAGAGTCCACATTCAGCTCTCCGAAAAGAAATGTAAATATTATCTCATAGAGAATAAATGTCCAGAATTATTATGCAACATTCAGTGTCTATCTACAGAGCCTGCAAAGCAGGAAGTCCATAAATATTAACCGAAGATTTAAAAAAACTCAGTCAGATGGACACCTCCATGATCCGAATCCGCACTCACCATGGTTCTGGAATGCTTCCATTTGGTCAGTTTGTTGAGCAGCCTCAGAAGGTTGATGCAGGAGAAGAGGTTCCTCCAGCAGAACTGGTTGTTGTCTCCAGCTTCCTGTAGTAAGGCATGTCCATCACTATGGCAACACTTACAAGGCTTTTATTTCCACAGATGCCTGGATATCACTGTCGGTCAGTTGAGGTGAGGCCTTCCATATGAAATGCTACCTCCTAACCATCCTGCTTTTCCCACATGGAGGCCTGGAACATGCAATATCTTTAATCTGAAAATACAGAGCTGCCAATCCTGGAAGACTGCACGCAGAACAAGAACTGGCTAGAAAGTTGATAGAAGAACATAGGAACTTCATTCAAGCAAGCTCTCTAGTGTAGCTTTCTAATTTAGGATCAGAGCAGAAAGGATAGAATGCTACCCCCGTCTACTTTGCACTTATATAAGCTATGTTTGTAACTGCTGGGAGTTATTCTGGTAGATGTCAAACTGTCGGTTATTCTTTATGGCTGGATTTTAAAAATCAGCCTCCAGCCTCCTTTATCAAACCATACTGCAGTACATTGCTTAATTCTCCGGCATGGAAGAAAAAAATGGCAGATGGTTAATTCTAACCAGGTGCTTCTCTCGTATGTTTCTTGATGTCTTGTGAGCACCCAACCAGATATAACAGATGGATGTCAGATTAGAAACAGGTATCTACTCATAGAAACATCATTCAGAGACAAAAGTAAAGAGTCCTTTGGGTTTAGGGGCCTGTAAACAGATACTGGTGACAGAAGCTATATAAATCAATGAGGATGCATGGTGGCCAAACTAACATATTGGAAATTCCTCATGTCTCTGGAGTGACAGGAGAATGGAGGAGTAGGAGGCATACAGATGTGAACCGCTGTCTAGTGGATGGGAAATCTCCCCTCCTTTCTCTAATTTGAAGCAAGACAGGTGTACGTGTAATGTGGACTGAACATCCAAGATTTTTGAGGCTTACCCAAGATATAAATAAGACTAAGGGTTAAAAAATTTTAACTTTTTAGAAATATTTAGAAAAAAATGTTCCCCTTCCTGTGGTAAATATTCAATATTGTGTTTAGAATGAGTCCCAGGAGAACCATCTGTTTCCTTTTAAGGGCAACTTCGCTGGGAGTTTCTACTGTCGTCCGTCAGCTAGTCTGGCTTGCTCAAAACAGACCAGGTTCTGTCCACGTTACATCTTGTGTGGCTACCAAAGGAGATAGACTCTTAAAGGTTTATTTTTTAAAAAGAAGCAGAGGAAACAAAAAAATATATGGGAGACATCAATGCACCGCATGTGTGCTGCATCTTGACGCCTAACACGGTGGCGGCATCAAAAGCCTGGCGTTCCTTAGCCCCCAAAGAATAACACTGGAGTAGAGGTATGGCCTATAGGAGAGGCACTGGGGTAGGCACCCGGGCACCCGGGCACCCGGAGTATGGTTTTGCCTGGCAAATTATTCACCTGTTTCCTATCAGAGGTTGAACTAGATAATCCTTCAGATACTTTTAGCTCTGACCACTCAATACTTTTGTGATTTACTTCAACTTTCTCCAGCTGGTTTAAAAGTAAAGTCTTGAGTGAAAGTAAACTAATTGTGGCTGGCTTTTCTTTTTTTAAATTTCATTTATTTATTTTTAGACAGAAGGGAAGGGAGGGAGAAACAGAGGGAGAGAAATATCAATGTGTGGTTGCCTCTCAGGTGGCCCCCACTGGGGCCCTGGCCTGCAACCCAGGCATGTGCCCTGACTGGGAATCAAACCGGCGACCCTTTGGTTTGCAGCCTACGCTCAATCCACTGAGCTACACCAGCTAGGACTGTGGCTGGCTTTTCTTTAGAGCTCAGTCTGAAGAGTTCCAGGAAGGATGCCCCAGCTCCCTCCTGAACAGAGTGCCACCTGCCTAGGGCCTTGTTCTCTTTTCTTTCCGATAATGCCTCCTGACATCGGTCACTAACCCCACTGCTTGCATCGCCAGTACTTCCCAGAGTGGGCCCGGCTCAAGCCTTCTGCCTGGTTCCAACCCAACAGATAATCGTTTTCCCAGCAGGCCTTGAGCTCCATGGTTGCCATTTCAGATTTGCCAGACTTGAATGTTTTTTCTTTTTGTTTATGTTCACTTTAGAAGGGTCACCTTCTTCTTCTTTCTCTGGCAGGACTCAGCATATTAAGCAAGATAGAAACTTCTATGGGGAGATATATTTTGTGAACATCAGCACTTGGCCACATTTCCTTGTTCCTGGTACTTTACACTATCCAAAGCAAGACCTTTACTCATTTTCAACCAGCAAAAGTTAAAAATTTTTTTCCCCATTTTCCACTCTCACAAAAAAAGGTTTGTTTGTATATACCTTGGAACTAAAGATTTAGTTCAAGGACTAAAACCTACCCTTTCAGAGTGTCTCTTAAGGACAAGTAATTTCACTTCTAGGAATCTATCTTAAGGAGATAATCAGAGATGAGATCAAAGATTCATGTATAAGAATGCTCATTTTAAAGTTATACAGAGAAAATTGAAATAAAAGCCCAACAATAACAGAAAACAATGTTTTTATCCTTACCCAAGGACATGCTTATTGACTGCAAAGAGAGAGGAAGGGAGGGAGAGAGACATCGATCAGTTGCCTCTCAGATGCGCCCTGACCAGGACCAAACCTGCAGCCTAGACATGGGCCCTGACTGGGGTTGGAACCTGCATTCTTTTGGTTTATGGGACCACATTACAACTGAGCCACACCGGCCAGGGCAAAAATAATCCTTTAAAAAACATTGCCATATTTTTGCCATGTATAATGCGTGCCCACATCTTTGTGTGCATTATACACGGGATTATTGTTCCCATGGTATGTAATCATTATACCCATGCATAGTGCACATCCTTATTTTTCCCTCAAAAATTTGGGCAAAAAGTGTACATTATACACAGCAAAATGCAGTAAGTAGGGAATATTATGTGCAGCTATTAAAAATTATGTCCTCACCCTGGCTGATGTGGCTCAGTGGGCTGGGTGTTGTCCCATTGACTGAAAGGTCACTGGTTCCATTCCAATTGAGGTACAATTAGGGTATTTTAATTTTCTTCCCCATATTTTCTCCAATTTTCTGCAATAGCATATATCAATTTGATAACCTGACAAAAACTTTAAATGTTATTTTAAAAAATCCTATATACTTAAAAAAAAAAAAGCCAGTACACTTTCTGTTTACAACTAATTCACTGAGTCTGGAAAACTGATAAATCTTATTCATATAAATATTAGCCTTTACTGAGTATAGAAGCCATCAGTTTAGAAGTCATCAATTTAAAGCCTCTCTATAGAACCCCTGCGTGGAGTAAGCTCACTAGTTACTTAAGCCCATGTGTGGTCTCAGTCAAGTACTTACACTAAGTTCACACACACAAAAACAAAACAAAACAAAATAAAACAAAATAAACTGTGGTTACCAAATGAAACCACCAGATGCCACTGTTGCTTCACAGAAAGGAAAAAGAATACCTAACACGAATTTGTTTTTCATTAAAAACAAAATGCTACCTTGGCGGGTGTAGTGCAGTGGGTTGAGTGCAGGCTGCGAACCAAAGGGTCGCTGGTTCGATTCCCAGTCAGGGCACATGCCTGGGGTGGGGGCCAAGTGGGGGGCAACCACACATTGATGTTTCTCTCCCTCTTTCTCCCTCCCTTCCCTTCTGTCTAAAAAGAAATAAAAATAAGATCTTTAAAAACAGAATGCTTTTACCCACTCTAGCATAATAATAAAGGCTTTCAGAAGCATTACAATTATTTCAATAATTTTATGCTTCTATCCCAAAAGGCCAATCAGAAGAGATATGGACTCTGGTCACAGAAGCAGACTTCATGTTTTGAATTTTAATGCTACCTGTGTTCCCGTGTTTCTCATTCCGACTCTGAGCGGCTCTCCACTCAGGCTCTGCTCCATTCACTGTAAAGTTCTGTCAGTTACTTCACTTTTATACCCATGAAACAGTAACCTCATAGTTGTTTTAAAGATTGAATAACATCATGAACATAAACAGGGTTAGACAACTTATTACCTCTCTCTGCAGGGGTAAGAAGCTCCCCTTGGCTGCCAAGAGCACATCTGCGTAAGACGGGACATCTCTGCCCTGGTGCTAAAAAGGGTGCTAGACTTAGTGTCTCAGGACATGGGTCCTCTGATTCAGCGTCTGTCGTCTATGAAGCGTGGACCATAACAAGTTACTCCATCCAGTGGGCATTTCTCATCTTTGAAATAGGGGTTTGGGCCAAATGGCTTCCCTGTCCCCTCCAGCCCCAAACCCTATGGCTCTATAAAACCTGTACCACAGCAGGGATCATTCTTTTTACATCATAGACTTTTTTTGATGTAACATTTTGCAGGTATTAAAGCTGGGGACAAAGGGCTGTGGCACACATCAGGGCCATCATTTGATCACTCAGCATTTATCGAGCTCCTTCCATATACCAAACATGGTGCTAAACTTTGTTGATATAAAAAGGAAGATAAGCCCTGGCTGGTGTGGCTCAATTGGCTGGAGCGTCATCCCGTAAACTGAAAGGTCACGGTTCGATTCCTAGTCAGGACACATGCCTAAATTGTGGGCTCAGTCCCCAGTCGGGGTATATACGAGAGGCAACTGATCGATATTTCTCTCTCACATTGATGTTTCTCTCCCTCTTTCCCTCCCTTCCCCTCTCTCTGGAATCAATAAGCATGTCTCGGGGTGAGGATTAAAAAAAAAAAGATGATACTATCTCTTACTTCAAGGAGTTTTCGGTCAAACGGAGAAACAGATACAGAGTACCGTGCCACAGGGTGAGGGTATAGACCGAGGCATATCTGAGGAGCTATGGCAACAATGCTGAGGGAAACACTTGATCTTCAATATGCTGTTCATCAGTCAGTTTCGTGGAATTGTGAGCAACTCTGAGGGACTTATCTCATCTGCCTAGAGCTGTTTCCAGGGTGAGGGGTTTTCTGGGGCATCCTTCTGTGGCTACATTGACTTTTGCCTCACAGAGCCCTAGGCAAGGTATTTGCTGAAGCACCCCTCCTGGGTTCTATAACCCACATGAAAGTGAAAAGTGAAAAGCCTGCAGGACAGCAGAAAGACAGAAAACTGTTTGGGATAGACCAGAAGGGATTCTCCTGCCGTCTTGCACACATGTTCACATTCAATTTCAGCCATCATCTCCCTAAGTTTCCTCTCCTCAGTGTTTCTCACCTACCTTTTTTCTTTTCTCTGCAAAACACTATGCTCAGCTTTTCCAAATTCTTCTCACCCGGGTCAGCAGCTCCAACCCCTACAGCCTCTGTGCTATTGCCTTTATTGATCTGAGACTCCCAAACCAGGGCATTATGGGGCTGGAGAAGAGGAAGAGCAAGTGCCAGCCTCTGCCACCTGGCAATTTCAAAGGCTACGAAATCCCCATCTGCTTACCAGACTCTCCGTAGTAAGTTCTGGCAAATCCTGGATGGTACAGCAAGGGTAATCCAGGACCGAGATGCTGCAAGATGCAGAGATAAGGACGGGCTTTAGGTAAATGGTAATGGCAGGAAACAGCTGTATCTTAAAGGGCAGGAGTTATTTCTCTCCAGCAGGCCCCATCTATTTCCCAGATTGCTTAGTGACCTTAGCTGAAACGGACGGATTTGGTGCCAGGCAACTCCAGCTCCCAGTCATGAGAGGAACCAATGGAGTTCTTGCAGGCTGGCCCCCATCTGGCAGGTACAGAAGAGAGCTGAAAGGGAGCCTCTGTATGACCACCTTTCTCTTCCCTTCTTTAGAGGACTATGTAAACGTGTGTGCATTTGTGTTTCCGTATTTAAGCATACTCTCACATGTATGTGTGAATATAACTGTGCTCCCAGAGATACTGTGTGAACTTATTCCACTTAACAAACTGATGTAGATGTGAGGATGAAACGAAGACCTTCTGCGCCTCTTTCTGAAATCCAGGAGCTCTAGGGAATGCTCGCATAAGCTACTCCTAAAGAAAGTGTGAGACAGGCAGCATCCTGCAGTAGGGCCAACCCAGCAGCTCAAGAATGGTAATAGCATCTGCCCCCAAAACTGACAGTGGTGGGGGGCTGCAAGGGAGCTGGGGGCTCTGGCGAGCCCAGGGAAGCAGGGGAAATAAGGCGCCACATGATGACAGGAACAGAGTCGCTTAAAACGAGTTTCCTTTCCTCTTCTCCCTGCTTCATGGGTACAATGCAGAATTGACACTAGGTAATCTCTAATGCTCCTTCTGATTCGGACATTCTGTGTTTTAAACACCCATCTATCTGAACTAATGCAGTTGGAAATAAATAAAAGACGTTGGCAAAGCAGGGGCTATAAAGAGGAGTATAGGCTTCCCGGACCTGTCTCTGTATTTCCAGTCAAAACTTCTATCCAGGCAAAAGGCAGCAATTGATTCCACTAGAAATGTTTACCTTTGTGCACGAAACCCACAAAGATAATCTAGGGAACAAAGAGAGGAGAGGAAAGAGCAATGGATCTATCTACAATTTGCTCATCATCTTAATTCACTCCACTAGATACTCCCAGGGTTGCCAGTTCTATGCTGCTCCATTAGGACAAACATTCTGGGCTGGCATATCCATTTACCCACCCACCTTTCACTGACAAAACCCCACGGCAAAGTAGGTGCTGGCAACCAAGAAATGGGGGTGGAAAATCAAAGATGGATTCATTCCAATCTCAGTGAACTGAATTCTAGCCCAGGGGTGCATAATATAAAGTTACAAGTTTCTAGAATATCTAGATTGTTGGAATCATGAGGAAACTGTGCAATAAGGAGCTGTGAGCGCTCCAAGTTTCTCGGGGATTATGCAACAATGAAATATACTACAGGTGGTACACAGAAGGACCATCTTATCCAGGCCAAGCTGAGCAAGTGGTGTGTAGTCTGGCTCTATCACTCTTCCAACTCCAGGTGATCACGATGGACACATACTGGATTGTTTACTGCCTCCTAATCCCCGGCCCAGGCCCAGAAGTGTATTTAGTTCCGGAAGCCCACTTCCCGATCCATAACTGATTGAGCCAGGGTTGGACCTCTAACCCTGGGAATGTGGACCAAGGATTGAAAGCCAATTCAGTCTCTGAGTGGCATGGGGCAGAACATGTTTAGCTCACGTGGGCATATTCCACTGAGTGGCCTGGGAAGCAGACACTACTGTTTGCAAGTGAGAGAGGACACTGGAGTGGAGGTACAGAGGCTTGGTGTCCCTAGATAGAGGTGGAGGACGTCCTGGGCTCCCTACACTACAGACCAAACCTGAGGTCCAGAGGCACATCCCTATCCTAGGTTCCTCAAGATGATATACCTCCCATTTCCTTCTAACGAATTACCCACTACGCATAAGGCAGGTCCGGCTGGTTTGGGTTACTTACGACTAAGAGGGGTGACGGATACACACAGGTGCTTCCATGAACCTGTGGCCCTTACCTAGCCCAACCTACACTTTCGTTTTCCCTCGTAACCCAACTCTGCTGTGCCTTAGTGTCATTCTGAAGGGGGCTGGTGCACAAGTCTCCTGTAGTTAGGGGAAAAAATGCATTCTCCAAAGCTTCCTTCAAATGGGAAAGGTAGTTACAACAGTCTTTCATATGTATTCATGTTAACTAATGCTTATAAAAGCTCTATGATACAGTCAGACGGGGTTGCTCTCATTTTAAAGATGGAAATGCTGTGGCTCAGAGAAACGAAGGGTCTTACTTGAGATCACATAGCTAGCAAATGGCAGCTCCCGCCAGGAGCCCGGGTCTCATGGCTTCAGCTCTGTGTCTGACACCGAATGAAAGGAAGCTGCCCCTCCACGGCGGGGTCTTGGGCAGCTGACAGACTGGCAGGGCACATTCCTAGCCCCTTCCACTCACTCTCAGTAATTAGCTCTCTTCTACTTTAGGAACTTTGCCTCTGTCAAAGCACTTCTGGTAGAATCTACTGATTAACACGCTTCTAGTCCTCATGGCAGCAGCAAACTAAGGAACAAGGATCTGCTCTGTGACCCCCTGCCCCCGAGTCCCCACTCGGCTGGAGGAGTAGAAAGCAATTTGTATTCACAGCAACTGTGATCAGAAAGCAATCTGTGTTTTGATCCTGCCTTTGTTGCTTAATTAACGGGTCTCACTAGCATGTTAATCTTGAGCAGGTCAATTAACCTGAGTTTGTCTCCTAATTGGTAAAACGAGAAATAAAACTTGTAATACCTCTTAGCCCTGCTTTGGAGATTAAATGAAATAATAGATGTAAAATTACTGTAATTTTAAAAACTACAAATTGATCTATCTAAGTAAGGATCTATTATTTACCTTCAGTAAAAATTCTATATAACACTTTACAGTTTACAGGAGTGTAACTGATCCAGTTTATGATTTATACTAAGATCAGGGCTGGCCAGACAAGCAGGCTGTCTCCCAAGAAAGACCTTTTGGATCCTTCTGCCCCAGAGCTGAAATGTCATCACTGCAGTGTCATTACTTTGAGTCATGCCATTTTTCAGGTTTTTTTTTTTTTAAAGATTTTATTTGTTTTTTATTTTTTTAAAAAGATTTTATTTATTTATTTTTAGAGAGAGGAGAAGGGAGAGAGAAAGAGCAATGTATGGTTGCCTCTCACATGGCCCTCACTGGGGACCTGGCCTGCAACCGAGGCATGTGCCCCGACTGGGAATCGAACCGGGACCGTCTGGTTCCCAGCCCGTGCTCAATCCACTTAGCTACACCAGCCAGGCAATTTATTTATTTTTAGAGAGAGGGGAAGGAAGGGAGAAACAGCAATGTATGGTTGCCTCTCACATGGCCCTCACTGGGGACCTGGCCTGCAACCCAGGCATGTGCCCTGACTGAGAATTGAACCAGGACTGCTTGGTTCCCAGCCCACGCTCAATCCATTTTTCAGTTTTTTAAAATACAAATATCTTTGTGACAAGGCCCATCAGCTAACACTTCAAGGAAACTGACGGTGACAGCTCTGGGACAGAAGGGACACCAGCACTGATAGGCTCAGAGACAACGTAATTTTTCCAATCACCCCAAATTAGCCTTTTGAAATAAAACTGTCCAGAGTCCATACCTGTTTTTGGCAGTGATGTAGGACAAAATATTTTGATTGAAGAACTTCAGGATCAAGGGAATGCAGTTGGCAAATACCAAATGTTGCGATACATATTCAAACTGAATGAAAAGATCAAAGTGGAAAGGCCTGCTTATTTGGGGGAGAATAGAAGGTCTGTATGAAAAAGAGAGGCAAGTATAAACCTAATATCCATTCCTAAAGACATGCACTGTCCACTTGTGTCGTGGGGATTTCGTCCCTGCTGAAACCCGTGGGTGACTACAACTCGATGCGTGAAAGAATCTCATACTGAGACACGGAGGGAAAGGAGAGTCCGGGGCCACAGGACCAATTCCTCTATCTCAGGAAAAGGCCTCGTGGCTAGCTTAGCCGGGGGTTTTATTAGAGGCTTTAGGACATATTTACATTGGATTGATTATTCATGGGATTAAACAGAACAGGGATAGTTTTACTCATTAGCAGGGCATGAGGATGTAAATTCAGGTCCGGTGGCAGACAGGACCAGGGTAATATAATATGCAGGGCTCAGCAAGCCAGAATTTTTTAAGATACATCTTTGCCAAATTCCTATTAGAGAATTCCCATTCCACAGACATGATCCACACTTGCTCACACGGGAATCACACGGAGCTGTGCTCAAAACGTGTAAATCCTCAGGAACATGTGTGTTTACATGCGTGTGGAAAACACTGCTACACACTTGTGTTATCATCTTCCTTCCTGGAAGGGGGACTTTCATCTCCGGCTAGCCCATCCTACATGGAGGACAATCTGTAGTCTGTGTATGTTGCAAACTCCTCACTCAAAGCACAAAACATAAACGAGCCAGAAAGTCCCATTTCAGACAAACAGAACTGCTGTGAGATTTGCTTTTAAGCTCAAGAGGAAAGGCAGGCTCCCCCAGGGAGTTGTCTTCCATACCAAACCTCTGGCTCACAGCATTTCAACTGTGAGTGATCTAGCAGGGACAGGTGCCACTTCCCCCAGCACCTGCTGCCATCACTCACTCAGTCAGGATGGAGATGACACAGAGTAACCAAAGGGACCGCTGGAATGTGGCCTTCAGTGCTGGTCTGTATGGCTCCCTATACTTAGAATATCCGTGTTTTAATGAAAGAATCAACAAGAGCCTTTCAGTCAACAGATAACAGCACTGAAAATATGTCCAAGAGCTCTTTGATGAGCTAAACACCAGAGCACAGGGGCCCGTTTTGTTTTCTTGAATCTGGGTGGGGTTTGTGCCCAGAGGACCTGGTGGAGACAGTGTCATGAAGCTCTGTCACCTGGATTTTGATTTTGCCCATGATGCACTGAGGAGCATCAGACACAATTTTCTCCAGATCCAGGACCTAGACTGCTGGGACAGTGTAGAAGCTGAGTCGGAAAAGTGGAAAATTGTGCTGTCTTAAATCCCCTAGTTCTTCCTGATTATCCAGAAGTCGCCATGGCAGCAAGCTAAGCTGCCCTCTGCCCCTAGGTGTGTGGTTAGCGGCGGGGGGGCGGGCGGGGAGGCAGCTGGCGCTGCCCATTTCTCTCTTCTGCTCAAACATTTTCTCCCTGGCGGCTGACCCAGGTTTTTTTCCAAAGCCCTCTTGGCAGGAGCCAATACATATCCTCTATCAAGTGACGGAAAACTTTTCAGTTTGCAATGTGTCTGTAGCCTTGTCCGGATTCACTGACGCTGACACACGCTGGCTGGGCCCATCAAGCCACCCACCCGTCTGGTTGTTGACCCCCATACTGCCCGCCGAGAGGAGTAGACAGAAACACATCTGCACTTCCCTGTTCTTTCTATTAGGGACAGCATCTCCCACCCACCCCGACTTCTCCTAGTGCTGCTGCTGCTCAGCAAACACTAGCAGGCGTGAGCACACAGGACACCCTAACACACCCAAAATGTCTCTGAGTACACTAAAGTGGAGAAGCGCCCTGCGTGTATGCCAAACCTGCCATGGACGGAGACCCTGTGGGGGCCTCCCTGCACTGAGGGTCTGCTCTTCCACCAGCAAGCCTGGTTGTGACTTCCTGGGAGGAAAACAGAGCAGAGCTTCTGTGCAGGAATGAGAAGCCTCCTCCTTTCCCCATGGTCTCATGCAGCGACCATCCCATTTGCTGCTCCCATCCTCCCCGTACTTTGGCAATGCCTACAGAGCCAAGTCCAAACTCCTTAGCATGGCAAGCAGTGCCTCCACGGGGAAGCAGGTGAACCCTTCTTCACGCTGGTTTCTTCCTCTATAAACCAGGGATAAAATAAGACCCACCTCAGAGGGCTGAGAGAACTGAGATCTCACACAAGCTGAACAGAGTGCCGGGCACATCACGGGCACTCGATAGTTCTGTGTGATCCTGCATGTTGTGATGTGCCCGGCTGTCCCCTCCAACCTCCTGTGTCACCCACCAGGGCTACCCATTTGCGCCCACTCCGGGCAGAACTCCAGCAACCTCTGGTCAGTTTCCAAAGGCACTTTGTTCTCTCCCTTCTGGACCTGCACCAGTTAGCGTTTCTGCTCGAAATGCTCCCTGTCCTCTCTCCTTGACAAGTCCCACATTGCGGCTGGCGAACATCTCTTTAGGACCCAGGTTAGAAGTCACTTCACCTCAGGCTGGATTAGGTGTTTCCCTTTCAGCCGATGCTTGCCTGTCACAGTATTTATCACTCTATACCTGGATGCTTACATGTCTGTGCCCTTTATAAGACCTCCAAACCCGCACGGGCCAGAACCGCCTTATTCAGGATTATATCTCAAATGTAGAAAAGTGCTTCCTACAGAGAAAAACATGCTCCCCCCATTGCAGAATACTTGAACCGTGTCTTCCATGGTTTCTTTCTTTCTTTTCTTAATCCTCACTTTAGGATGTTTTTTAAATTGATTTTGGAAAAAGGAGGGAAGGGAGCAGAGAGAAAGAGATAAAACACTGATGTGAAAGAGAAACATTGACCGGTTGCCTCTGTACACACCCCGACAGGGGATGGAACCCACGACCTTTTGGTGCACGGGACGACGCTCCAACCAACTCCAGGGCCGTCTTCCGCTGTTTCAAGGCTGTTTGGGCGTATGCCCAAGAAGCCAGAGATTTCCACTCATAACCCTCAGATAACGTTCAAAGGACATAGATGTCTACACCTTT
>PVJI01001083.1:0-202674 GCA_004026765.1 Micronycteris hirsuta
AGATCCGGTGGCAGACAGGACCAGGTTAAAGTAATATTCAGGGGTCAGCAAGCCAGAATTTTTTAAGATACACCTTTGCCAAATTCCTATTAGAGAATTCCCATCCCACAGACATGATCCACACTTGCTCACACAGGAATCACACGGAGCTGTGCTCAAAACGTGTAAATTCTCAGGACTGCGTGTTCACACACGTGTGAAAATCACTGCCACATTGCCTAGGATATCGAGAGAAGAGAATTCATGCTTAGTTGTATCTCACACCAACCAAGGAGCCCTTGCTCACAGGCAGGGCCTGGCTGGGGCACAGGCTCTTTCTCATAAAGATTTTCAGTGTAGTTACTTCAAACCTTACCCCTCCAGAATCCAATCGTCATCTTGACTATGGCTGCCTCAAAACGAACTTGGCCTCTGGTGTAGTAAAATAGAATCATCTGCTTGAATTATATTTCAAGCCAAAGTTGGCGTCTTGTAGCCTGACTGTATGATTTATCTGGCCCTTGGGAGCTCCTCCTGAAAGTGCTGAAATGCCATCCTGACATTTCACTCCAGACTTACAGCCACCTACACTTGAGGCAGGATTTATCTCCAACAGGAGGCTTTCCCCTATTCAAAACCGAACAGTGTGCAATGACTTCACCTGCTGAATAATCTCCTCTGTCCTAATGGGAGGGAGCAGGGGCAGCAGAGGAGTAAGTGCAGAAAGAAGAACCAAAGCTCTGCCCACACATGTTAGGAAAAGAGAAATCACCGCAGAGGAGTTCAGTAAAAAATTTCTAATGAGTCTATCAGCTCAGTTTGTCTACCCAGAGTCATCGTTAGGAACGAGATTGAAATAGAAGAACCACATAGGAAGGAGGCGCAGGGGCAATTCCTCTGAAACAGCAGCTGGAAGGATTTTGCAATAATTCCAGCACCACACCCAGAGAGGCCACCACATCTACGCTCTTGCTTTCATTTACCATCCTCAAATATCACAGGGTCCCTCTTTCTGAAAGCTTTCAAGCTCCCGAGATGGAAGAACAAAGAAGCCAGTACAGCTTAGGGCTACTTTTCATTCCACCTACAAATGCGGTGAAAAGAGAAATGTCTACATTTCTGCCACAGCATGAATATGAGTTTTTGACCACACGTACACCAGTGCTAACATGGTGTAAAGACGCATCCGCTACAAAGACCATCATGCACTGACGATGCACGTCCCAGCACAGTACTGGACTCCCAAAGGCACGTGATAATTGCTTTCGGTGGTAACACTGAGTAGGTAAAATGTCTTCTTTCTCTTCTTCCATCACCCTAAATCCTGAAGGTGAGGCCTCTGGAGACTAGGGCTGTACCCTTACGTGCCTTTAAGTTCCAACAAAGCAGAATGGAGAATTGCCACAGCTGGCCTATCAGTTGGCACGGCACCCAGCCCACGTTGGAGAGGAAGGTTTGGGAGGAGAGAGGAAGCTATCTATCCTCTTCTGTTCAGGACAGAAGGGGGCTTAGGAAAACTCATATAGTGAATACATGTCTTTGAAAACAATGTTTAACCCAAGGTCTTCGATATCCCATGTCCCAGAGTGAACTACACGGGGCTCCAGGAGGTGCCCAGCGTCCAAGACAATGATCTACAGAATCAAGTGGAGTTCTGCAACTTTATTTCCAGCTCTAGATATAAGGGATGAAATTATTACACAGCAGTAGTAGTTATTTTATTTTTCCCTTATAATTCTTACCTATACATACATAAAAATTAGAACAGAAGAATAATTCCATTATTAAGATGCGGTGGCAGATATCCTCCATTTACAATGTTCTCACCAAAGAAAATGATTTAACATTTTAAGGGCTCAGATCTGTTCAGTAACTCAGATAATAGGGAAGAGTAAAGCTGGCAAGATAAATGACTGTCGTGCAAGGGAACTGCTAGTGTTGTAAATGACACCTCCTGTAGGGACACGAAACACTCCATCAGAGAACTCCTTGGCTGTTTTACAATCAGCTTTTGCAAACCCATAATTGTGAATGAGTTTTGGTCGGGAATAATCCAGTCTCTATCATGCTTTAAAAGGCAACCCGTTATAACCCCTTCTTAGGATCCCCCTTATGCCTTACATGGCATGGTGAGTCAGCAATGTTTTTGAATTCCAAAGCACTGGAGAAGAAGCTGAGGGAAATTGTCTGTAACTGCTCACAGCAGCATCTTTAACCTTCTGCCAAATACCAGGTTGCCAGCTGGCAAGCCCTAGTATTCTTTAGCCCCTCAAAGAATCACAGATGCGTCACTGAAGTAAGACACAGGTTGTCCTGTTTTAACCAGAATCATCTACAGGAACAAACAGCAAAAGTGTATGAACCTCATTCAGGTGGCTGGCAGTGTGAACGACTTGCTAAGAAGTCCCCCCTTTATCTAAGCACCTTGTCCAAAGCTCCCAAAGCTCCTTAGCCACCTCCCCCTCCCCCGTTCTCAACAATCGCCCTCCCCATCTCTGGGTTTCTATCTGCTTTTTCTGGACAGAGCTCATGTTCCAGAGCAGTGATTCATAGATTTGATTCATTGGACTTCGACCTTTACTATTTTTGCCCATTACAATTTTACTGCCATTTTCCAATACCTGACTATCATACTATAATTAAAATTCCAACATATTTTTTTCACAATTAGTAGGCAACCATATAAAACAGAACGAATAAAATCAAAATAATTTCTATACAATTTAACTAGATAGTATTACCTACTAAAAGCTCTGAGCCTGAGACCTACTCTGTCTTTTTTAAAGGGAGGTTACTGTGTGCTAGAAAGGTGTTAGAGACACATTAGCACTTAGCTGAGACTTCCCATTAATACATTCAGAAGAATGGAAAAGAATGCCCAAGGAAATTGCTCATTTTGTTGTGATTCCATCTTAGTGAATGCCATATCCATTTCATTTAATCTCATGCAAGATTATCTTTAGGGCAGGAGATAGCAGTATTTCCCAACATTTGTATCTAGGAGGTAATCTAGCAATAGATTGACATGCAAAAGCCCTGCTCCACCCACTGAGTCTTCTCAGATAGGTCTTAGTAATCTGCATTTTAAGAGGCTTCTCAAATACGTATATAAACAAATATCTGAAAATCATCGGTCCAGATTTGTTATCTTCAAATATTCACTGGCCAAGGGATCCATTCTTCCGACGCAATCCTGCGTGGAAACTGAGACACAGAGGAGACAAGAGCGGGGCCCTCCAGGTCCAGCGGGAGAGCGGGGCAGAGAGACAGCTGCCGCCTAGCGTCCCCCTCACCCACGGCAGCCCCTGAAGCTTCTCCATGGAGCTCCCCGCTCTGCAGAACAAGGCGTGAAAACTTGTCTTCTCTATTTTTCCCTTCATCTCCTCCTTCTCCAACCTCTACTCCCCCCACAACCAAAAATTGCTTGTAGCTTATATTTAGATATCTTCTCTACCCTCCATGTGACCTGGCAAAGGAGTGTAAAAGCCGAATACAAATAAATGTATTGAATTGAATTGCATCTGACTCACTGCATTACAAAATAAGGATACAAATACCCCAAGAGCTAAATTGATGAAAAACATACATTTCACAAGATAAAATACTGAATTAACGTATTAGAAAATGTCCAGACTCATAATAGCCAAACAAATGCAAATAACATGTTCTTTTTTTACTTGTCAAATTGCAAAGATATTTTGAACAATACACAGTGTAAATGAGGATACTGTTAGACCAACATTCTTGTACACTGGAAAGCTAATGAGCATAGCCTTTCTGGATGTATGAGTATTTTAAAATATTTTTTTCCTTTAATGTAATACTTCACCCTCTAGGAATCTGTTATGCAGAGACACTCTGAAATTCAGGCAAAGATTTATGTGCAGTTCTGGAACTAGACAGTGGGTGATGGCTTTACAACAGTGAATATATTCAACACCACCAAATCTCACACTTGAAAGTGGTTACAACATAAATTTATAGTATGTCTATGTTACCACAGTAAGATTTATGCACAAAATTATTTATTTCTATGTCATTATTATTAATGATAATGACAGTTTAAAATGGCTGAATATTACCTCAGCCATTTCTTCAAATATAGAATAACCTAGAAAGAAATATATTAAAATATTACCAGCAGTAGATTCTAGAAGAGTGGTAGAATTATTAACACCTTCCCTTTTCTCTTTACACTTTGAAAAGCTTTTTTAAAATTAGCACATGTTATTTTAATGAACAGAAAAAAATTAAGTAAGTAATTTCAAAAGAAAATTAACTATGGGCTATATGCCAACCTCCATTACAATGCCACTAATTAATAAAGTGGAAAGTGTTCATCTCTAATTAGAAATTATTTTTAATTAACAACGTTGGCATTCCTGAAGATACAAAATAATAATAGCTCACATGTGTGTAGGACAGGCATTGTTTTAAGCACTTAGCATGTACTAATTACAACCTTTAAGATGAACACCACTATGATTCTCATTTATATCTGACTTAACAGAAGTAGAGAGAGGTGAGTAGTCAGCCCGAGATAAGACAGCAGGATTTGAACTCAGATATTTGGGCTTCAGAGTTTATTATGATCTTAGTCACCAGAGTATAATACCTTTTGAGAAAAATAAATTAGAAACAAAAGCTAGCAAGAACGTGTATTAATTTCCTCCTGCTGCTGTAGCAAATTACTATGAACTTAGTGGCTTGCACCACAAATGTGTCATCTTACAGACCTGGAGGTCACAACTCTAAACTGCGTCTGCAGGGCTGCATTCCTTGTGAAGGCTCTAAGGAGAATCCCCTTCCTTGCCTTTTCCAGCTTCTAGAAGCTGCCCGTATTTCCTTGGCTCATGGCCCCTTCCTCCATCTTCAAAGCCAACAGAGTAGCATGTCTTCTCCTCTCTGATCTCCACCCCTGTCCTTACATTTTCTCTGTCTCTACCTTCTGACCTCTTGCCTGCTTCTTACAAGAATCCTGTCATTACATTAGGCCCACCTGATAATCCAGGATAGCTTCTTCATCTCAAAACGTTTCATTTAATCACATCTGCAAAATCTTTTTTATCATATTAAATAACATACAGATAGGTTCCAGGCATTAGGATTGAACATCTCTGGAGCCATTTATTCAGCCTACCATAAGGAAGGGAGAGAGGGAAGGAGGGAGGAAGAAAGGAAGGGAGGGAGGGAGGAATGGAGGAAGGAAAGAAGGAAGGAAGGAAGGAAGGAAGGAAGGAAGGAAGGAAGGAAGGAAGGAAGGAAAGGAGGAAATTTCTGTTCTAGTTTCCATTTATGTATAGTAAAACATTTTTTTCATGCATCATAATTTTTGGGGTCTGGAAATTGAGGAGCACCCATCTGGATGATTCTTCTGTTTCAAGTGGTACTGACAGAGGTCACTCAGTAATAATATTCAGCAGGCAGATGAGATTGTCTAGAAGATACAAACAGACTCACTCACACGATTGCTTTTTTGGTGTGGATAATAGGAAGGCTGGACTCCACAGGGACTGTCAACCAAAGTGCTCAGACGTGACCCCTCGGCATGGTAGTCTCAGGGTAGTCAGGCTTCTTATTGTGCTTCAAATCTCACAGAGAACAGGAGACTCTGGAGGAAACCACAAGGCTCTTCTGACCTAGCCCTCAGAAGTCCCAGAGCGGTACTTTTACTTCATTCTATTGGTCACACAAGTCTCTAAGGCTGGCCCAAATTCAAGTGGAGAGGAATTAGAACCCATTTTTCAACAGGAGGAATAGCAACGAGATTGAAGGCATCATTAATCACATAGGTTCTCTAAATGTAAAATCTCAGCTAACGAGTAGCACGTGATGAAAGCCACCTAAACCAGAGACGTGGGGAGTGCCTGTCAAACAACCAGAGAACATTCTGATGTGTTTAGATTAGTCTGGGAAACGACTTCTAAATCCCTCTGATTTTAAGAATTATAAAGTTTTCTTAGATATGTTTCTTTTTAGTTTTTCTTCTACCATTCTTTAGTGTCAAAATCTATGGAAATAACCATCAAGATGAAGAATCATCAAAACTCACTAGTTCATGTTTTCAAGTGTTTTATTTATAAAGCTCTGTCCATAAAACAGATTTATTTAAGACATGCCCAGACAATAAAATCACGTCCTCCACCTCTTATTGGAAGACAATGATGACTAGGGTAAAGGCTTTTTTTTTTTTTTTTGCTTATCACCATGTCTGAAATATAGCCTTCTATTTCTTCTTTGTCTTAATAGAATACATAGCCTGTCTAGATTTATTTCTCTTTTCCATCATAATATTGGCCTTAATACTGATATATGTGGTATGTTTGTAAATTTGAATATATACCTTCTTTTTTCCTAATTCACTCAAACAGTTTGATATGTGATAAGAATCAACATTGTGTGGAATGCTGGTATCTTTATAAATATTTTCGTGACTGAATTTTAAGTACATACAACAGTCAATACATGATTTTTCTCCCATTTACATAACATTTAATTCAGCAATTTTCAACTTTTTTTTATCTCATGGCACACATAAACTAACTACTAAAATTCTGTGGTGCACCAGAAAATACATTTTTTGTCAATCTGACAAAAAATAAATACAATTTTGATTTACAAAAAATAATAGTAATAGTAATGACCCATCTTTTTTGCTCTAAAATGACTTTTTAAAAAATCATGTGCCTATACTTGTATATAAGGATTTCTGATACCAAGAATTAACCAACAAGACACAGCCTTATTATGTGACATGACCAGTAAGATGAAATTCTATTATATGACCTATGTGTTTACGGGTCAAGACAGGGCATTCACACTGGATGCCGATTGCTGTGAAGGCTGTGGTCATTTTTTTATTTGACAGTCCCAGGGAAAAGAGGTCAGTGCCCCTGACTAAATAGTTATTGCATGTATTAAAAATTCTTGCAGCGCACCAGTTGAAAATCGCTGCTTTAGTTGATAATAATAACATAGTTGATAATAACAGCACTAAAAAAAGGAATTTCACTTATGCAGGTACATGTACCTGGGTGAATTCATTGATTCAATAAATATTTATTACCTTCCTCAAATGGTAAACAGCCTGGTTGCAGAAACGAGCACAGTGGCATGCTGGGGCCAGCTCCAACTACCCTTCGTCGGCTCCCGACAGCCGACTCTCTGCATCGCTTCCCAATATCACTTCAGTTAGTAGCTTCCAATCAGCCATGGTGTGAGCATTTATGCTATGGAAAATGGCAAACACTGCAAATCTGGGCATTTTGCTGAGCATTTGCAAGTACACCACCCTATTCCATAAACATGGCTAATGATGTGCTAAGTTGTCATGCACAAAGATATGCATACGATGTCATGAAAACACTAAGAAGGAGAGTTGAATCTAGTTAGGAGAGGTCACTGAAGGCTTCCCTTTTGGGGCCAAGTTCAAATGTCACCTCTGAAAGGCCTTTTTATACAACCTACCTAAGAAAGCTTTGCTCCCAGACACCCTCTATCTACACTATTTTTCTTTCTGAGCAGTTGTCATATTTGATGATTATCTTACTTACTTTCACTTGTTTATATGTATCCCTTACTAGAATTTTACATTCTTATCTGTCTTGTATTTCTGGCATAAAATATTTCAGAAAATATTTTTTGAAAATCAGTAGTAGAATCTTGAAGGATGAGTAGGATTTGGCCAGGCAAAGAACTAGGGGTAGAATATTCTGAGCACAGGAAGCAGGAATAGAAAAGGCACTGCAGTCAGGGAAAGATAGTGGGTGCATGGAACATGAAATCCAAAGAGGGGCCAAGGTGGCGCTGGGAAATATTTAGGCCATGTGGAGTCTCTGGGCTTCACCAGCTGAGCCCCAAAGACCGACAGAGGCTCCCATTCGAACTTCTACTCACCAAAAGGGGAGCGTGGTCATGATTAATTCCGAATGAGGATAAATTTGTTATTCAGTTAGAAAAGAAAAAAAAATTAACTAAAACATATCGCTCCTCAAGCCCCCAACATGACGGATAAATTGAAATTGTTTTCTCACCCCTGAAAAGGATTGTTGGATCTCTCCAAAATTAGAGTATTCAAAGTATGAAGCATTGGGTAACAAATTGAAACAAATAATGAATAAGGTAAAAGGGACGTGCTGGTTTTCACAACATACATTATTCAAATCCTTCTGCAGATAATTATGGCCCCTCGACAATAGTGCATATCTTAGATGTTCTGAGAAATGTACTAAAGGTATTTTCTGCATAAAAGAAGAAGCAGAGGATTCAGTCTCTAAGGAGATAAACTAATTTAATTACAGGTATAGAGCAGTTACTCTGCAGAGAGCTTTCAGCCAATGCCTCCCCAGTTCCCATGTTGCCCACAGTCTGTTAGTTCAGGAGACAGACTCTCCAGTGGGGGAAGAAAAGATAGAGGGTCCAAAACACAGAGTGATAATTCTGCTGGGTGGAACTGAGGAAGCTTCCAGGGGAAGGTAATGCTTGGGTTGGCCTTGGGAGATGAGTAGGACTTGAACAGGTAGAGAAACAGCAAAGGGGACACTCCAGACGGGAAGAGAACACCCTGACCCAAGACAGAGTGGCCTGAAATCAGTGTGTACATATATTTAAAGGCTCATGGGGAAGCCACACATAGAACAACTTACACAACTCTGAACATAACAATTGCTCATGTGCTTTTGCAAAACTACTTTCTAATTTTACTTTGGTTTTCATAACGACAAAGTGATTCATTAGTTCCTATTACACAGAGCAATTTCAAAATGATAAACCACTGAGAATCCTTTCTTAATTATAGAAATTCAAAAAATAAGGTGGGGGGACTTGGACTTGAAGCAATTCCACACTTTCTACCCAGCAAATATGTGACCATGCAGGGTCCTGACCAGCCTGCACACAGCACGCAACCAGCCTTATTTGAATAAGCATGATTATTAGATAAGAATACCTCTGCTTGATACATACAATGGAGCCTCATATGTGCGCCATAACTTAGATACACCCATGCCAACTTATACCTGCCAAAGTACAATCAACTACATTTGTTGAAAGCACCTTTCAGGTGAATCTCACTTGAAGAAAACTCAAAATGTAAAAATAACGGATTTCCAAAATTAATATATTAGGAGGCAACTGTTCTACATTTATTTCATCATTGGCTTCACTTAAATTGTGAGTTTTAAAATAGAGTTTAATTTACCAAAAGCTATTTTCATACTGGAATATATTTTGTGCATAGAGCAAAGCACCCCAGGGGCTGTTTGGTGGCCAGCAACAGAGAGTGATTCTGGCTAGCTTAAGCTGAAAAGAAAATTCTTATAAGTATATTGTTCAAGTCATCAAATAAAAAAGAAAGCTGCAAACGGAACCCAAAAATGTGTTCCCTGCAAAAAAAAAAAAAAAAAAAGAAAGAAAGAAAAATAGGAGCAGCTCCTGGAATCCGGATAGTAGGATTTGATAGAAAATACCACTTTTTCACTCAATTCAAGTTTCAAAATCCCAGGATAGAAGGTCTGATTGGATCGATTTGGGACAGTTTCCCAGAGAAAGCCAGACACCTTAATCTACAGTCTCACGAAGGCTACAGATTCATGCAGAATGGTTTCCTCAAGGGCGTTGGCACTATTATCAAAGAAGGTGGAAAGGATGCTGCTAAGCCAGAAGACATAGAATATTCACTCCAACTCCTAAGAACATCCTGTGCTTAGTCCTGGCCCACTATACCGATTTAATGCAGAGCTTCCATTGAGCTGAGACATTTGTCTTTGTCCCTCGTCACCCCTCCCTGACCCGATTTGTTCTGAAGAGGTTAGTAGGAACATCTAGAATCTGCTTT
Organism: Micronycteris hirsuta; assembly: GCA_004026765.1. NCBI lineage: Eukaryota > Metazoa > Chordata > Mammalia > Chiroptera > Phyllostomidae > Micronycteris > Micronycteris hirsuta. Next base: position 9,815 of record PVJI01001083.1, read on the forward strand.
TTTGAGGAACCGTCTAGATGCACACATGTTGGTTAGTTGAGGTTTCTGTGTGACGCATTTTACACACCAAGCAGTTTACTTCCCTACACAACATAAATCGTGTTTGACCACAAAACATGAACAAATAAAACAGAAATTTACTTCACTTGGTTTGTTCTCTTATATTAAGTCAATAGTCACATTAGACTAGTCAGATAATTTAAATATACCCACAGAATGCAGAACATTTTTAAAATAAGTCTTTAAAATCTTAAAAAGGAAAGAGTTAATTAAAAATTTTTCTGTCTTTGGTGCCAAACATTCCATCAAGCAGGTATTTTTCATATAACTTACTGGTAGTTTCAAACACCAGTCAGATTTTCATTAGGAGCCTCTGGTACATAAAATATATAGAAAATATACAATATACAGACAATAAATTAGCTTTGCCTATATGGGGAATGGAAGAAAAGCAGAATGATTTCAACTACAAATATCTAGACATGCTGAATTTTTAAAAGAAGAATTTTAAAAATGATCATTCTTTTTTAAGTGGCCGGCTGAGCTCATAAGAAATAAAGAAGAAATCCAAGGGCACAGAAATAAAAAGGGGCCAGCAAGTCTGAGAGTGTGCAACCGAAGCTGCAGCAGGAGGTGCAGAGGGGCCTCCCTCACATTGTGAAGTCAGCCCTGATATAACTACACAAGGACAGGCTACGGGGCACTGGGTGTGTGAGGAGGCATCGCCGCTGACTTTTGCAGGAAGCTGGAACACAAAAGGGCTACAACCTCCGTGTAAAGGAACTGGACAAAGTCTACCTCTGAGCCCAGGGAGGCAGCAGTGAGGCTCATGACTGGGGTGGGGAAAGGACATTTTCCCACGAGAGCATGAGCCCATGCCACACCTAGGCTCGGAAACTTACTTTCCGCTTTCCTTGGGATGTGGGACCCCCAGTGGGAGGCTGACACAGGCATTGCTCCTGGCCAGGTTGTACAGGGGTCCTTGAAGAAACAAACAAACTCCCCTAAAAGAAAACTCCACTGGAACTACTACAAGGGATGCCCAAAGGGGAAAAAACAAATCTGCTACAGATAGCATTACAATTTAAGAAATTATATAATATATGAAGTAAAGATCTAGGATGAATGAGGGTCCAAAGTTCCCTCAAAAAAAAAACCCCCACAGAAAAGAAATATCACTTCCAAATAATGTTATATACTTTCTGAAAGATAGTAAAATATAAGCAGTTTAAATAGCTAGGAGATAAAGGAATAAAATCCATGATGAAAGAATAAGACATTGACAAAAGACCATGCGCAATTTTAAACAGAATCAAATAAAAATCTGGAAATAAAAGATAAAATCTAAAATTGCAGTGGATTTGTTAAATAACAGATTGGCTCTGATGAAGAGGAAATTAGATAACTGCAAGAAAAAAATCTGAGGATGCATTACTATGAATATAGCATGGAAAGAACTTTTTAAAGTAAAAATATAAAACATGGAAAATAAAAGAGATGGAAGATAGACTGAAAGGTCCAAATGGCATCCATTTAGTAGGATATTTTAGAAAGGTTCATAGAGAATACAAGGAAGATTCAAAGAAGTAATGTCTAGAATTGAAAAATGATATAAATATAAGGTCTCTCTGGAAAAAGTCCAGTCATGGCTAATATAGCGAGAATGGTTTGTGAGACATCAATGTAACCTGTCAGCCAAGGAGAGTGGACTGGAATGCACATGCATTAACAGTGTTGCCTTCGGTGTACTTAGTAAGTGGGGGCGGTAGACATCATTGAGCGAGCACGTGTTCTGTGTGGCCATCTCATTCAAAATGACTGAGCCAGTAAAGAAACGAATCTGCATCAAATTTTGTGTTAAGCTTGACCATTCATTCATTCATGGAAACTATTCCGATGATTCAGAAGGCCACAGCTTTGGGCAACTGGTGATTGGAGGCTCCGTCATGACAATGCACCCACTCACACATCACATCTCATGCAGAGTATTTTGGTGAAACATCAAATCACCCAGGTGACTTAGCCCCACCTACAGCCCAGATTTGGTGCCCTGTGACTTCTGGCTTTTCTCCAAACTAAAAACCACCTTTGAAAGGGAAGAGATTTCACATCATCGATGAGATTCAGAAAACATGATAGGGCAATTGATGGCCATTGGGAGAACTGTGTGAGGTCCCAAGGTGCCTACTTTGAAGGGGACTGAAGCATCATTGTCCCATGTGCAGAGTTTCTTAGAGCTCATATCTTCTTCAACAAATATATCTATTTTCCATATTACATGGACTTTCTGGACAAGCCTTGTACATTGAAGAAGTTGCACAAAGAAGCCAGAAACAGAAAAATAGAAATAAATCTACATTTACATAGATGCACTGAAGCAAAATTATAGAACACAAGAAAGGAAACAGTCTTAAAAATCAATAGAAAAAGAAGACATATTTACTAAGAAGAAACAACAATGGGACTGACAGCAACAACAGGGACCAGAGGAAAATGAAATCGCTTCAAAAGTGATGAGGGAAAACATTTTCAACCTAGAATACTTTACCAAGCTAAACTATCATTCAAGAATGAAAGTAAGTGGGCCCTGGCCACATACTCAGCTGGTTAGAGTGTCATCCTAATGTGCCAAGGGTGTGGGTTCAATCCTTGGTCAAGGCACATACAGGAATAAAGCAATGAATGCATAAATAAGTGGAACAGCAAATCGATGTTTCTCTCTCTCTCTTTCTCTCTCCCCCCCTTCTCTCTCTCTCTCTCTAAAATCAATAAATAAAATTTTTTAAATAAATTAAAAAGAATGAAGGTAAAATAAAAATAAATAATGTTTGCACCACCAAAGAATGAGAAATGCCAGCCAGAGGCACTCCCAGAATAAAAGGAAGTTAAATCACAGAGAAAATAGAAACAAGGACTATTAAACAAACAAGTTGCTTTGTATGGAAACATAAAGAAACAATATAAAAATGACAAGATTTCATTTGGAGAGTTTAAAAATACAGTAGAACTAAATAGCAGATATAAAAATATAATTATTTAGAGTCAACAGGTACTAAGATCTTTTTACTGCTCAGGAGGATTAACTTTAGATAGTGTAATTCAAGTATGTATATCAAAAACATGCTGGTAACAACTAAAACAAAAAAAAGAATAGAAATAGAATGCAAAAGACTGTAAAACTTCTAAATTGGTATACGAGAAAAGGAGAAAAAAAGAGAAATTTAATCAAAGGAAGTAATGGAAAGGAAATAAAACCATGAAATCCTTTTTAAAATCAAATGTGCAATATATCCCAAATGCTTTTCTGTGGGACTTTTTTGAGCTTTTATGATTGGATTAAAAATAAACACATAAAATAATAATCCAGGCGAATGCTTCTTCTAGAAGACATGCTGGAACACAGTGACAGAAAAGTCAGAAAGTAGAAAGTTTCGAATAATGTACACCAGGCATACTGTCATAAGAATGGACACACACACCAATGGAACAGAACAGAGAGCCCAGAAATAAACCCAAGTCTCTACGTTCAATTAATTTTCAACAAAGGGGGCAGTAGCATAAAATGGAGTAAAAATAGCCTCTTCAACAAATGGTGTTGGGAGAGCTGGACAGCTACATGCAAAAAAATGAAACTCAATCACCAACTTACACCATACTCAAAATTAAATTCAAGGTGGATAAAAGATTTAAATATAAGTTGTAACACCATTAAAGTCTTAGAAGAGAACATAGGCAGGAAAATCTCAGATATTTCACACAGCAGTATTTTCACTGATGTGTCCCCTAGAGCAAGGGACATAAAGGAAAGAATAAATAAATGGGATCTCATCAAAATAAAAAGCTTCGACACAGCTAAAGAAAACGGTATTAAAATAAAAAGAGAACCAACTGTATGGGAAAACATACTTTCCAATGATACCTCACACAAGGGTTTAATCTCCAAAATATATAAAGAATTCACAGTACTCCACTCTAAGAATACAAGCAACCCAATTAAAAAATGGGCAAAGGGCTTGAACAGACTTCTCCAAGGAGGACATACAGAGGGCCCAGAGACATATGAAAAGATGCTCAGTATCGCTAGCTATCAGAGAGATGAAAATTAAAATCACAATGAGATACCACCTCACACCAGTCAGAATGGCCATCATAACAAAGCAACAAACAACAGGTGTTGGAGAGGATGCAGGGAAAAGGGAACCCTAGTGCACTGTTGGTGGGAATGCAGACTGGCGAAACTACTATGGAAAACAGTATGGAATTTCCTCAGAAAACTAAAAATGGATCTGCCTTTTGACTCAGCAATTCCACTGCTACAATTATATCCTAAGAACCCTGAAACACCAATTCAAAAGAACCTATGCACCCCAGTGTTCATCGCAGCACAATTTACAATAGCCAAGTGCTGGAAGCAACCTACGTGCCCTTCAGTAAATGAATGGATCAAAAAGCTATGGTACATTTACACAATGGAATTCTACGCAGCAGAGAGAAAGAAGGAGCTTATACCCTTTGTGACAGCATGGATGGAACTGGAAAGCATTATGCTAAGTGAAGTAAGCCAGGCGGTGAGGGACAAATACCATATGATCTCACCTTTAACTGGAACCTAATCAACAAAACAAACAAGCAAAATATAACCAAAGACACTGAAATTGAGAACAGGCTGACAGTGACCAGAGGGGAGAGTGGAGGGAAGTTCAGAGGAAAAGGGTGAAGAGTTTCAGGAACAATTATAAAGGACACATGGACAATCACGGGGGATGGGGGGATGGAAACAAGAGGGAGGTGGGGAGGGCTGGGGGGATGGGCTTGTAGGGGGGAAGGCAGAAAACTGTACTTGAACAACAATAAAATATATACATATATATACACACACAAACACACACACCAGGCAGATTCTAAACAAGAGAAAGTTAGTGTGTTGATACACATAGCAGACAAAACAGACTTTAAGTATTTGAGGAAACAAGAAAGGTCATTCCCTAATAATACAAAGAATAATTCTCTAGAAAAATATTCATTATCCTGTGCATGTTTTGCCCAACATTTTAACTCCAAACATATAAAACAAAAATTAAAATACAAAGAGAAATTTATTTGAGTACACAACCGTCCTAGAATATGTTAATGCCTTTCTCGGAAATGGATAGATCAAAGAACCAAAAATTAATGAGTATATAGATCAGGGGTGTCAAACTCATTTTCACCGGGGGCCACATCAGCCTCACAGTTACCTTCAAAGGACCGAATGTAATTTTAGGACAGCATAAATGTAACTACTCCTTAACAGTTAAGCGAGAGCTCGGTGCTGCCGCCAGGTAGAAACAAGGTGCCGGGCCGGATGAAACAAGGTGGAGGGCCGGATTCGGCCCGCGGGCCTTGTGTTTGCCACCTGCGATACAGATGATTTGAATAATACAATGCATATGGTCAAGCTAATGAAAATACACAAAACACTACTCCAACAATTAGATTATTATTCAATAATATTATCAATATTAGATTGATAATCAATAGATAAGATTATTAATTAATATTATTTTTAAGAACAAATATAACAAATATTAAAATTTACCAGGCAATAAAAGCAATCTGAAGAAATATCAAAAATTGATATCACGTGGACTATATCCTCTCACAACATTACAATAAAAAGCCTCCCAAATCCCAGGCATTTGGAAATTGAAATTTCCATAATAATTCATGGGTCAAAGAAGAACTCTAATGAAAAATTGTAAAAAACAATTATTAGTGAATTTGTTGTATCTGTAATATTTTTTAAGAAAGAGGGAGATATCTGAAATAAATATAACATTGGCTGTGTTTAAAACTGCATGCTAGATACATGAATGCCTGTTATATTATCTCCTGTATACTTGAAATACTTCGTACTTCTTTTAAATGTTAAAATAAACCTACTTATTCTATTTCTCACAAATGTTATTTATACTGCAATCAACAGAGGAACTGGTAAGGAATTGTGGGGTTTTGTTTTCTCTGTGGGATAATCAGAACCTAGCCAACATGTTTCCATCCGTAAACACAAGGCACCCCACTCTGGGACACCTCATCATCCCTGATCTCCATGTCTCATGGTCACTAGGAGCCCAAGGCCAGCTGCTCCCAGGCTGGACTCTGAGGTCACCTTCAGGTCTGTCAAAAATAATTCCTGCTGTTGAGCAAAAAAGCCTGCAAAGCCCATCATTTTGAAAAGAGAACATATTGCAAAAATCACCCACATACGAAGTCAACCCTCAGGGCAGACTCTGTGGTTGACCACATTTATACTGACCCCTCTTAAAAATATTTTATTAAATACTTCTGATATAAAAACAAAATCTGCCTATGAGCTGGCATTTTGGTAAACACCCCTCCCTTTTAAAATTGTGTATTTAAAAGAGTTCTCCTAAGCAAAATTAAAAACTGCCTACTCCCTATGACTCAAACTTTAGGTAACTCTCAGACCCTCTTTTCAAGTTACCCCAGTTAAATTCTGGGCGATCCCTGCTATCAGAATTTTATACCATTATAGTCAAACTTGAATAATGGATGCCCCCTTTTAATAGTCTCACAAGCCGCTAGTGCTGACAAAGGACTTTCATCAGAATGTTATTACAATATACATAAAAATGTAAAACTAGATGTAAACTCATTATGCTAAACAATTGTAACACCCAATCAAATTTACAAATTAGAAACAAAACTACCAAACTGCTGCAGTTCAAATTAACAAGATTAATTTAATGTGACAATTCACGTTGTTGTGCTAAAATTCCATTGCAGTTAGTAACAACTGGCTTCCTGTTAGGTTCAACTAACAAAGGGTATTAGAAGCATATTGGGAGGCGGGAGGCAGTCAAGCTATTTGTTCCTTCCCTTTCCTGGTTCTAGCCTAGTAGGAAAGCTCTTCCCTCCAAGGTTCCAGCTTCTCCTGGTAGCTTTTACCATGCTACTGTCTGATCAAGAATCTGTTTTTTTGTTTTTGGGGTTTTTTTTTGCCCCTGCTAATACTACCTCCCCTTCCTCTCACTGAGGAAGATGGTGAAAATATTTAATGTTTCCTCCAGAAATTGCCAGACCACAGGGGACCTTTGCCAACCTTCAGCCCAGCAGGCTATGGGAGGTTGAGTTTTCAAAGGTCTAGACCAGTGGTCCTCAAATCTACGTGCATATCAGAATTATCAAAGGGACTTTCAGAAGCGTAACCATTTTTCATTCCAGATCCTTCTCGGTAGTGGCTTCCTGCTGCCACTAACCCCTGGGTCGCCTCCCCATCCCATTTGGCTTTTTATTTCTTTCAACACCATTTTTAAAAACTAGTTCTCCATATTAAATTCCCTTTATTAAACTACTGGCACAAGCTCTCTTTTTCTGGCTGTCCCCTATGGATACATAGGTCATAGGGAGGGGTGGAGAGAGCTGGTGAGTAATCAGCTTTGTAATCTTTTCCACTTTTTTTTTATACCAATTATTGTACTTTAAACTTCCTTCTTTTTTTATACTTCAAAGTGCCTATAAATAAACCAAAAAAAGAAATCTCCTCCCAAAGTTTATGCTACTGTTTTATGAAGAAATTATTTTTTTCTCCAAATTTCCTGTGTCTCCATTAATCATCAGAGGGGATCAACAAGAATATGTCTACTCCGCAAAGGGAAAGCATCAAATGATGGATGCGTTCTGTCTGCAGACACCAATTTGAGGAGAATGGCTGAGCTACCCCAGATATCTTATCCCCCATCAGCTCCAAAGCAACTAATAATTTAAAAGGAAAATCCAGACATGCATTTGCTTTGAAAAACGACTGATGAATTGAGGTAACCATTTTTTTTTTCCTTCCTAGAGTCCCCCAACATTACAGGGCTCATCGGGATTTTCCTTCACCAAGTTGCACCATCTGAAACAACTACAGTTTTGATAGTGCACCCTCTCAGGAAGAAGTTAATGCTCACACTCAAGAGAGAGACAGGAAGGATTTTAAATCAGAAAGGCTCTCTCCAGGCAGTCAGGATGAGAAAAAATACTTTCTGATAGGATGACCAATATTCCTCAAATGTCAAGTCCCTTGCTTTCGCAAATGTAGCTTTTACATTACACAAGTGTCAGCTCCTACTTTTTGTCACTTCCCAAGAGCATGGGATAGTCAACCAGTTAGGAAAACATAGTTTCGCCTAAGAGAGAGAAAGAGAGCTGGAATATTTAATGTTGCATGTTTCCCACAGAAATTGCCAGACCACAGGGCATTCTTTGCTGATCTTCAGACCAGCAGGAAACAGGACGTTGCATTTACAAAGGCAGAGACCAGTGGTCCTCAACCCCACATGCATATCAGAATCATCAAAGGAACTCCCAAGAAGTACTGCCAGGCCTTACCCCAGACAATGAAAACAGAATCTCTGGGGATATGTCCCAAGCATTAGTATCTTTAAAAACTCTCATTATTCTAATGAAGAGCAAAGACAGAGAGCTGCTGGCCTAGACCAAGAACTAGAAGTTAATCCTAATTTTAAAAATTATATGCAAATAATTATAATGCTGTTATATACAATTGTATGTAATCCTTTCATTGAATTCAGTTGTTTTCTTCATACGGGTTGTCCATTTCCCTTCCTCATTCTTTTGAAGGACACTGACGTAAGTGATACTATGTGAGTATAAATGAGACATAATGAACTTGCAATTGAGTTTTACCTGCCATTCAATAAAAGAAATAACAGAAAAGGAAGACCGCAAGTTCTTAATGGGGAAGGTTCTGATTATGGTGAACCTGCCAGAATCTCTGGATGTCTGGATTATGTCACTCTCACCCTAAAGGTGGCTGTTAAAAGGCCATGTATCAAGTCCATTGTCTCTCAGTCTTCCGTTTTGTTAACCACTTGATACTGTCTGTTACTGCATGATATCAGACAAAACCATGTCGTTCTTTGTCATGTTAAAAATGGTGTAGGGCGTATTGTCCAGAGCCCAAGGCTCTTTTGGAGTTGAAATCTTATCTCTCATTATAGTGCAGCACATTATACGTATGTATCTTCCAAGACAAATGCTCGGCACAAACTGGGCAATGGCTTAGCCCGGGGGGTCCCCTAAATATTTTTGATAGCACACCTAATAGAAGCTTAAGTAGAAGTTTAAGGTTTCCCCATGACCCAGTGGATCATAATAGGTCTCCCTGAGATGCTCGAACTTCCTTCTGAAGACCAGCGATCTAGTCTACCGTGTAATGCTTGCCATTTGACAAAAGTTATTATTACTTTTGTGATTTGAGTTGTCCCTGAATATAAATATCATATCTGAAATTCTTGCTGAGATTTGCACAGCAATTCGTTCATGGTAAATAGCTAATTTTTCACCATCACCATGAGTTACTGCATGAAAGAGTCTAAGGAGATAGGTTAGTACCAAATGCTTCCCATTACCAGCAGGGCAAAGCCTCTGGGGCTTCACAAACTCTGATTTGACCCTCCAAACACAAGAAGTGCCCAAGTCACTTTTGGATCTGTTTATAGCCAATTCTGTAATTGGCTCAGTGGCCACTCTGAAAGGCAGCTTCTAGGCTGTCTTGCACAAGTGAGATATTCTTCTAAAGAAAGCATTGGCCATAATTTCAAAGCAAATTTCCTCTCTACCTTAAGTAGGTGTGAAATAGTAAATGTTCCCAAAGAGGCATAATTTACCAAAAAAGTACTGTACAGTAGAAGAAGCCTTTGGCAAATGCATTGATTCTTAGGAAACAGACACAGAAAGACTTCCTCAGTGTCATTGAAAGAAAGGAAAGGGGCTGGCAGGAGCAAGTGCAGGGAAGAAACTCATGGCAGTTCAAGATCATGCAGTTCTGTTCTGCGTTTCCAGCTGAAGAAACCTATCCGTCCAAGGTCACGTAGCAGTTAAATGACAAAGCTTAAAACAGACTGCAAACTCACCCTTCTTTCAGTCAGTAATGTAATTACTTCCTTAATCCCTTATCTCCCATCCTGTTTTTTTATCAGTCTTAGACAAGAAGGTCTGAACCTTTCTCTTGTTGTCTTGTGAATCACCCTTACTTCACAAGGAGCCCTGCCCTCCCATGGGGCCATTCTCTTTCCCTTCCTGTGCTCTTCCCACTGGAGAAGGTTCTGTATTCCCAACGGCAGGGGTCCCACCAGTCCTGGTGGAGAATCCTTTCATCATTGCAACGTGTGGGCTGCCTGTCTCTAAAAATAAAATTCCATTTATTTGTTTGGTACAAGGAAAAAATCAATGATGACACAGTTCTCACTGTGGAAACACTCTTAGACAATATTTTAACTGACTCCCAAGACCTATTTGAAGAACATTATAACCGCAGAAGTACAGAGTTCTGGAGATTAATAGGACTGCAGAGTTCAGCTGATGTAGTTCTTTGCCACTTGGGGATCATGAAACCCCTTTTGAAATTATGATGACTACTATTGAAACTCTCCCCAGGAAAACGTCCGTACAAAGATACACACTCAGACGTGAAACAGAAGTCATACAAAAATTTGCATGTAACAGTGTGCACTGGCCAGAGGCCTGTCCTTCTGTCCTTTGTTTAGATTCCCTTTTACTTGACTGAGAAGGAAACTGAGTCCCTAAGAGAAAAATGTAACTTGCTGTGAGCACACGGGCAGTGACTGGAAACAACAGCCCTAGAACACAGGCCTCCCCTTCCAGCCAGAGGCTCGCTGCATCCTGACAAGGGCAACAGAGCAACTCATTGCCTAACCCGAGGCACTTTTGAAAGCGGAGAGGTGGTCTGTTGATCATTAGTCTAAGACAACAGGTGTGAACTGCGACTCTTTCAGGCAAACCAGGACATACGGTCACTCTGATCACACCAAAGCCCAGTAAGTCCCTTGACCTGATGCTTTGTTGTTGTTGTTGCTGCTGCTGCTACTGCAGATGGTCAAAATCTCCCATCTGACCATCAGATGGGAGAAAAAAGGGAAAAAAGAAAATGTGAGCTTGCAACAGTCTGAATCTTTGTTCTGCAGACTTTGAAAACCCCAGGCTTTTACCATTTCTTATCTGAGCTCTTATTAAATGCACATCACACAGCTCATGAATATGACATACAAAGGGAATTATTACAACACTTCATAGCAACAAGACTTAGGTTTTCTTGAGCCCTCCCAAGAGGCATCTCAATCAATTTTAGTTTTTATCAGCAACCCGGTAGCAAACACCAGAACTTTCTCATTGCTGCTGTTTGTAAAGTTAGTTTTACTCCAGAGGTTTGACCATTTCACTCTGCCTATGCAGAGAGAGAGTAAGGAAAATTTATTTTATTGCAGAGTCTCCCCAAAGGTCTAAATAATTCATATCAGTCTCAACCTTCAGACGTTATCTCAAACAGCAAGCATATTCCATAAGCCTGGAAGCTTCCAGCATTTCCTCCTGGTCAAACAAAGGTACCTGACACCCCTGACTTATTGGCCAGCCCTCCTTCTGAAGGGTCAAGTGCTTGTGTCCATTCACCCCCCTGTTCTTACAATGTTAACTTCATGACTTTTTAAAAAGAGTCTGTTTTCAACTCAGTGATCCTTGAAGTATTTCAGCAGAGTCTCCAGTTCTGAATTACATTACAATAGTTGGTCTTGTGTCCCAGACCAGGTGCTCTCACTGGCTATGTATTAAACTTATGTGGAGAACTTTTTGAAAAATTCCATGGTTGGTCTCTACCCCTAGCAACTCCAATTCATTGGGTAGAGGTTGGGCCCAGGCACCATCATTTTTTCCCAAATCTTCCCATGTGATTCTAATGTGCAGCCAGACTTGAGAAGTAGTGCCTTAGAACTAGTGCCAATGGGCGTTCCATGTTCCATATAAACGGGTTTCCCTTTTTCCCCTAAAGGTAGGAGTGTGCATGGGGACTTGATGCTGGCTCACATGGGAGATGTGCTGATAGAACGCAGATTTGGCCTGAAGAATGAAAATTCAGTCCCTTGGGTGCTCCAGTATACAGGCACACCTGTCCACGAACCCCTGAGTTCAACCCAAATGTGTCTTGAGGATTAACAGTGAGGAGCCTCAGAAGAATTTTCTCCTTGACCTAAAGTGCAAAAAAATCCCATTTCTTCATTTTCTAAGTCAATTTGCAAATGGCTCACCACATCTTCCAGGGTTGGTGGGGAATCTGTCATTAGTTATTTTTTCGCGTGACCCTTTCCTGCCTCTTTCTACCCACGCTCCCTCAACTATACCTGTGTGTCACAAGTCTCAAGGATACGTAGTCCAAGAAAATTGTGAGAGGGCCCCTTTTCTTCCCTGTCCCTGACACGTAACCACTGTCATTCCCGATGCTCATTCACAAGGCTACTGGTGAGAACTGCTCCTTCCTGTTGGTCAGGACCTGGTGTCCCCAGGGTATCAGACATGCTCTTCACCCCTCACCTGCCAGCATCTTCTGGACCAGCACAGAACCATTGCTCTCCCCTGAGACTGAGATCTTTCAGATTCTAGGGCACTACCTTAGAAAAGGATCCCGGTTTCTGCCATTAAGCTGAAACTTCTCATTTCCAACAATTAACACTTTACCAAAAGTCTGCATTGATTCTGGCTACCAAACAGCCTTTTGTAAGTAAATTTTGAAACTAGAAGATTTTTACTTTTAATGATTACCTGAAGATTCAAGTGAATTCACCATCAGCAGTAGTGCTACAAAGAACAACTCTACACCTGGAAGACGAAAGAACGTTTTTTTAAGCTACTACTATGTACCAGGCTCTTTGCTATATATTTGCTCACATGTTATTTCATTTAGTCCATTTAATATATTATCTCATAATCAACTCAACTCCAAGTAATTGTCACCCCAATTTATAGTTGAAGAAACTGAGGCACTGGCACATTAAGATACTTGCATACCTACTGATTAAGAAACCTGGAATTCAAACCTGGTGTCTCTAACTCCAAGTTCATGTTCTTCCACTTTTTGAGGCCACAGAAAAGTATCATAATAATTGTATGGTCAAGATTCCCAGGGCAGTGAGGGGGAGCACAAGGCTACATCTCTTTTCACCTAGGACAGATCACAAGGACAGAAACAAATCAAATACCACCTCACGCTCACTGAAGACTGACAGAGTGGGTCTCGAGATTGGTTGGTTTGGTATTGACTGATGTACGCTGTATGGGATGGAGCAGGACAGAGCACACATTATGGGGATCAGGGTCCTGGGGAGTTGGTTAGTGGGGACAATGATTTTAAACAAAAAGAACATTGCAAGATGTGCTAATACAGAATATTCAGAAAAGAAATGTTTCTGTTCCTTATGCACTTGCCTCATTCTTTTTACAAGGATCCTTCCCTAAACTATATGCCTAAAGGCCACAGGCAGAATTTATTTAGTTACATGGTCATCATTTCTAGTTAAAGGTTGGATATAGGCATTTTAAAAGCCCATCTGGGCCCTGTCTTACAGAGAGACAGTGACTGGAATGCTCAGAAAAGTCAGGTATCCTCAAGCTCCATTTGTGGGAGAATAGAAAATGGGTGAGATCTTATATTTATCTGCAGCTGAGAAAAAAATGACTTAAAAATGAAAAGCCTTAAAATAACACTTATTGTCTCATGGTTTTTGTAGATGGGGAATCCAGGCACGGCTCAGCAGGGTTCTCTCCTTCAGGATGTCTCCTAGACTCCAGCCAAGGTGTCAGCCAGGGCTACAGTCATTTCAAGCCTTGACAGACAGGGCCGGATCCACCTTCAAACTCATTCATGTGGCTATTTTCAGGATCAAGTTCCTTGCAGGCTGTTGGGCCGATGGCCTCAGTTCCTTTCTGGTAGTTGGCTGAAGACATCCCCCCAACAGTTCCCTGCCATGGGGGCCTCTCTACAGGGCAGCTCACCTGTAGACAGCATAGAGCTGGCTTTATCAGAGCAAGTGAACAAGCAGATCCAAAGAGAGGGGAAGAGATAAGACAGAAGTCATAGAAGGCTTTTATAACCTGTGATGGTTAATTTTACATTCAACTTGCCTGGGCAAGGGCTGCCCAGGTATTTGGCCAAACTATTCTGGTGTGTCTGTTTTGGGATGAGATTAACATTTAGATTTGTAGACTGAATAAAGCAGATTACCCTCCTAATGTGGGTGGGCCTCATCCAATCGGTTTAAGGCCTAAGTAGATCAAAAACCCTGATCTCCCCCAAATAATAGATAGTCTGCAAACTAGGCCATTGGCTTTTTCCTGTGTTTGGACTTGAACTGAAATATTGGCTCTTTCAAGGTCATGCCTGAGCCTGTAGCCTGCAAACAGGAACTATACCATCAGCTGTCCTGAGTCTCTGGCATCCCATCCAGAACTGGCTAATAGACAGAATTGGTTAACACAGTTTCCCAAAAGTACTGGGTAAGGCTCAGAGCTGTTGACCCAGGAATGACAGAAGGAGGCCTAGACTTGGACTGAGAGGAGCAGGATTCAAAGCTCTGCAGAGCCGCTTGCTACCTGGGTAAACTTGGGCCATGCTACACCAGCTCTCTGAGAGGGGCTTCTGCCTTCTCATCCATCAAGCGAGAGTAACATCACCTTCTTCACAGGGATGCTGGGAACATTAAACTAAATCGCATTTCCTTAAGAGTACTCTACTGTAATCTAGTTCTATAAGATGTGAACAGGGAGAAAAAGGGGCCCACTACTTATTCAGTTTGGGAAATGCTTGGTTATATGCAGTAAAACAAGTATCCTTTAAGTACTTCTAAAATCTATAATGAGGTACAAAGCATTCTGGGTATGCAAAAGAAAGATGCATTAGGCAGTGTTAACCAAATGTATTTAACCACAGCACTTTTTTCCCCCAAGAGAAACTCATGGCATTTGTGTCAAATAATGAATTATAAAAGGCAAATACAAATGCCTACCCATGGAGCCTGACGGACCACCCATGTGTAAGCAGTGTGTGTGACTCTGAATCAAATCATTACAGCAGTCATGGCAGCAAGCCACACGGGGACAGGCCAGGACCGAAATCACAGACACAGCATTTGTGTAACAGAATGACCTCCAGCTACTAGACACGCCTAGCCTGTGGATGCATGGTGGGCTTACTCTGTAACGCTCTAATAGGCTCTATTATGAGGCCATCAGGCCAGGCCACACTCCTACAGAAAAGAAAGGGGGTCAATCATGAAAAGAGAGGCAAGTCTCAGCACCACTCATCTGGGAAGAATAAAATGGAAAAGGCATTCTGAAGGCATTCCTTGGCCAAACAGGAAAGAGAATTCCTAGGCGTTCTTTGGATCTCCCTCTGAATCTGAGTTGGCTCAGTTGTCTCGGGGGCATTCCTTGTCTAAGGCTAAACCTCCAACACATGGGTCAGCCCTGAGGAAGGCAGGAAGGCATTCCTGCAATGTATCACAGCTCGAGATGAGCAAGTCTTATTTTACAAAGTGGTTTCTAGTTGTATGTTCCTCTTTTGCTTGATGTTTCAGTTAAAAATCTAGCCTCCAGTGACAGCTGGAAGGAGCTGGGACACATGCTGGGCCCATGTGGTGAGAGAGGCAGAATGTCACATGAGGCCAGCAGGATCATGTCTGGCATGAAACCCGGGGTGAATTCCCAGCTTACATCCCTGACCCTTTCTTGGAGACAGGCCTTGGTTCTTAGAAATGAGCCCCAGCAGCCTTGTCCTTAACTTGGTGACAAGAACTAGAGCTGATTTACTCAGAGGTGAATGTCTACATGAAGCCAGGCCAATCAGATAGTCTCTCCTGGGAATATGGAGATGTGTATGAAGAGAAACAGCCCCTGAGGGTCGTGGAGCTGAGCCACAGGGTGTCCTAAACTAAGGGCCCAAGAACTCCTCCTGCAGCTTAGCTTCTGGAAGCTTCCCTACTTCTCACCTCCTGGCACTTCATTTTTATACTCAGATCTTCCCCATAAACTTTTCTTTTTACTTAAACTAGACAAAGCCTGTTTCTTTCCCATTAACCAAAACAATCTTAATCAACATGTGGTGATAGCAGTCATTCCTTGTGAGATATCCCCAAGGTCAAGACAAATGGAATATAAGAGTTAGACCTAGTAAGCATGGCAACTTTCCCCATCTGTAGCTTTATCATATGGTGATAACTCTGGAGAATCGCCTGACTGAAACAGGAGTCCATTTACCAAGATCAGGGCATAACCCACAGGTCAGAGTCTGGGGAGAGTTAGCCTTGGGACGGGGGCAGGGAAGAGGGTGCAGAGGAGGGGAAACCATGATGGACAAGCAGACAAGCACTCAGGAGAAGGGAAAACACAAACTGATAAGCAGGTAGTCTAGTGGTCAAAATAAGGTAAGTCTGGCAGTTACAAACAGAGCTTTATTTAGCCAAGGAACTAAAGTTCAGAGGGATGACCTCAGGCTTAAGCAAACTGAAACTCAGGGAAGGGACACAAGTCCAGGGTGGCCATTCGGGTGACAGGTCGAAGCAGAAGCCTAATTACCAGAATTGGAGCATAAGGTCAGAGCAGGGGAATTCATCAGTGTGTGACCTGCGTGATGCTGGACTCCTTAATTTCCCAATGAGGGACAGGTCTGTCCCAGAGTCTGGACTGTAGGACTGTGGCTGTAGGCAGGGGTCCAGCATAAGCAAGCAGGGATCTGGGAACAAGACAGCCAGGGTTCACACTATGATCCCTGCCATCCTCTCCACAGGGTCACAGCCCTGGGGCCTCTGCTCAGTGCCTGAGCTGCCGAGCAGAAAGGGCTGCAGGGAAGGATGAAGTGAGTCTGGGGAGGGGGCTGTGTCATCTGCCTGCGGCACTTCTGCATGGAGCAGCATGTGGGCGTGGAGCAGAGGGACAACTGCATTTGTTTGTTTATTGCTTCATGGCAACTCACAAACCCAGCCAAATGCAGATAAAACTGAAGTACATGAAAATTTTCCTAACTCTGTGACTCAGAAATGTTACTATGTAGGTCAGAAGGAGGCAGAATTCACAGGTCTTCAAACACGGCTTCCCCCGTGTCCCTCCTGGTAGAAAGATCTCCCAAAGGCTGCCAAGATGGGCTTGTCGCATTGCTCAATGTTTTCTAAAGTAAGTCACGTGGAAACCCAGTATTCACCTTTCCGTGTCTCCCCCCATGCAAAGGGACCAAGCATACGTAGAGAGGCTTGATCAAAATTTACGCTAGGTAGATAGATGCATTATCCCAGGCTACCCTCTCTTTAGCGTCCTCTTCCATCTGTCTCCTCCACTACACCTGTGACAGACATAACTGAGGTTCCTCGGGATCGGGAATAAAGCTACAAATCCTGTGGAGTACCTGCTTGTGATTGGTTAAGGGCAAGGTTCAAAAAGGAGGGTGTGGATGGGTCAGCCCACCTATGGGAGGAAGGAAAGGATTCGCACATTCTGAAATAGATCTACAAGTGTCTTTAAAAGTTATCTGGTGCCAGTATACATCATCTGATGAGACTGGTTTATTTAGTAGCTGGCAATGAGAAAAGTCTTTCTTAGTAAATACTTCTATGAAGGCCCTAGGATTAAGTTTATCAATATTTTCATCCTCATATTTTAGCTGTGCTTAAAAAACTGGTAGGGGGACAGGTGGAAGGAATAGAGACAACTGTAGAAGCGAGGATTCATATCAGATGGTTTCGGGGAGCTCAGTATAAGGGTCAAAAGAATTTGTCAACAAACTTCATGAAAGAGATAAAACCCATTTTCCTCCCTTTTTTCACCAACATTTACTGAGTGCGGGCTTCCTAAAATTATTTTTTTAATCTATATTTGGTAAAGTTGTGATTTGCTAGAAGAAGAAGGAAAGTAAATAAAAATAAATCCAGTCTCCCCATCTCTTCAGCCCCTGCCCATTGCATCTTCATGTTGTGAGAAGGGTGGAAAAAAGGCTACGAAAGTATTAGGACTTCAAAGCTCCTGTGACAGGAGGAGTCTTAGTCACTTTGGACTCCTACAACAAAAATACCATAGACTGGATGGCTTAAACAAGAAACATTTACTTCACAAAGGTCTAGGGGTTGCCAAGTCCAAGATCATGGTGACAGCAGGGTTGGGTTCTGGTAAGGACTCTCCTTCTACTTTGCAGGCGGCTGTCCTCTTGCAGACAGCAGAAGGAAGCAGGCTTTCTCGTGTCTCTTCTTACAAGGGCACTAATTGCATTCATGAGGGATCCACCCTTGTGACCTATTTCCCTCCCAAAGGTACCACCTCTAAATACCATCACATTGGGCATTAGGATTTCAGCACATGTATTTTGGAAGGACGTGAACATTCAGTCTATGGCAATGGGTGTCTGTGGCTTGGGTCCCAGCCTTCCTCGTGGAAAGCCCTTAGAACAGTGCCTGGCACAGCGCGAGTGCCTCGTAAGCATTTGTGATCTGTATTTACAGTAGTGTTTGCATCCACAAACCAGTCAACGTTCCCCTTCTCTCATACCCCAGCCTTCATCACCATCCGGGGGCTGATGGCCTACAGAAATTTGTTCAGATGGCTTTGATTAAAATCATTGTTTCCACAGTTGAGAAAGTTAAAAAGGATTCTCCTTGTTGTGCAGCTTTTGGAAAATGAATTTAAGACTCAACTACTTTCAACTATTAACCCAAAGAAAAAGAAAAATGTGCAGGCAGTCCTCCCGCCTGTCCCCTCTTACATTTCATCCGTCTGCTGACCTGATGCACCTGACGAAAACACTAATTTCTCTTTCCACTTCATTGATTCGCTCATTCACCACCATCCGGCTGACTCATCAGTCTTAAAGCTAACTTGTCAACATTTTGCCTTACCCATTCAGGAACACTGGGTGGAAAAAAAAGGTAAGAGCTGGCTACACTGTAGTAGGAGAAGAAAACACGATTCATTCCTTGCCATTTCCCTCCCTCCATTGGCATTTCCAGGAATGCCCTGTAGCAAAAAGCTGGGGCAGCCTGCGTGAAGTCAGCAGTGTTTTTTGTGCTTCGTCACTGGGTAGGACCACAGGGCCCTGCCAGCGCCACCCTATCCCATTTAGATTTTTCTCTTCTGAATAATCAGGGACTAAACACAAGCAACTATGAAAGGTAGCTATTAACAACAGAGCAAACACAAAGCAAGGCACACGGGTGTTCTGGAACCTGAACTACCAAACTTTATTCATTCCTTGTAATTCCAGATTTCCCTAGCCTGTAAACATAAATAAGCTCATTCTTCTATTACTTACGACTTCAAAAATCCCTTTCAGGGAATTCTCAAAGGTGCTGGTATTTTACGTGCTTTGCTGAGTCAGTTGTTCTCTGTCTCCAGGGGCCTGGGCCGCTAATCTTCTCTCTGTCCTTGGCCACTGAAGCCAGCTCAGGGTTGCCCTTTACTCTGGTAGAACTGTGGGCCTGCCTCTGGTGATGCCACAACATCACCCGGGTGTCTGAGAGTGATTCAGAATTTCAGGTCCCACCTCAGTCCTCCTAAAACATAACCTGCATTTTAATCACATTGTCAGGCAAGCCATAAGCACATCGAAGTTCGAGAAGCATGAATTTCAACACAGAGGAACTTTTAGTCCACACACCAGGTATCTACCGTTTGCTTCTCCAGATCCACTCTCCACCCTTCTCCACCCTAATCTCTGCAGATGCTGGCCTCTACGGACCTCACCCACAAGGCTTCACTCTCTCTGCTGCCAGTTAGGTTTGACTAATGAGAAGCCCCAGCAGGAGACCAGAGGATGGTGGAATAAAGTGGAATGAGGCTGGCCTCAGGCTGTCTGTGACCCATCCTGTTGCTACCTGCCTTGAAGCCCAGGCAAAGGAAGTCTCTCTTGTTCTGTCCAAGGCCTGCAATTTCCTTCCCCAGGAATGGCCTGCTCCCATGTATGATTAGTAGTGCAAATATCTTCTCTTTTTAACCACTTTTATGGTCCCAACCAGGGCAATAACATCACCACACAGTGATTCAACATTCATACATTTCCCAACATCTACTTGTCTGACATCAACAGTCCTGTCCCAACTGACCAGTGAAAGCTGTAGGTCCTCCCCTCTGAGCAGTGTTTCCCCCACAGTGAGGGCTGCATCTGCATGTCCTTCCAGGCAGCATGCCCATTTTAGCCCCCAAGGTCTTGAAAAATGGCTCAAATGCAAATAGACAAAAGTCTTGCTCAGTAAGCCTTAGAGATAGACTTCAAATGTAAACGTCAGGTTTTCTCATCGTTCATATGTGCAGGTTTTCACTGACCCATTCCATGTATATCCGCAGCTGCACATGACCTCTTGGCCAAATATGTCTGGCCAGAAGGTATTATTTATCTTGCATAGAAATTTTGTCTTTGTATGTTTATATTTTTATCAACATTTAAATATTGGCACCATTAACATTTTTTAAATAACAGATTTCTAGCTTATTCTGAAAAATAAGGAGATCTGGCAACACTGGGATCATTTGCCCGGTTTGCCCCATCGACCCCAGCCCACTTCACTTGTCTTTGTTACCTGTCTCTGTCCGCATTTGAGTCTGTGTCCTCCTCTTCTGCACTGGCCACCAACACCTGCATTTTCAAGACAGGGGCCAGAGGCAGAAGGGGGTCGAAGAATATGAGAAGACTGGATCTGTAAACTACTTTTTTACTGGCGCTACCTTATTTCATTGCAATTTTAAAATTCTATTGCAGTTATTTATTTACCTATCTGTTTTTCTACTAGATTCAAAACTCAACCAGGAAAAATAAAACATTACAAAAACAAACCTCAACCAAGGTCTTATTCATTTCCAGCACTTAATATAACCAGTAAGTGATTAAACGAATCTTGTAAGCCACAGACAATCCCACAATAACCACGCACCGGACCAGAGGCCCAAAACACAGCCCGGACCAACACCCATGGAAACTGATGAATCACTGAAACACAATCCAACTGCTTTATGGAAACTGACTGATTCTGTTCCAGCCTACCTAATATATAATTTGACAGCTGGAAAGAAAATGTGGGTCTGTTGATATGGCAAGATACTTCTGAACCAAAAAGGAAACTTCAGGATAAGGTTAAGGGGAGATCAAAATAAGCTATATAAAATATAAGCTATATTTAAGTCAAATTTTACTCACTACAACACAAATACTTGAGGCAGAGGAAGTTGGAGCAAATGGAGAAAAGATAGCTTTTAAAAATTTCTATAGTGATCTCTTATTGCTCTCAAGCCCCTAGCCTTGCTGATTCAACAGAACGAATTTGTTAATAAAATTATTTAAGTATTTTTTTAAGACTTCAGTCTCTTCTAATCTAAAGCAAATACATCTGCAATCCATTCCAAGTTTAAACACCCTCTTGGATCTGTTTCTCCCTTCTCACCAGTCTCCCCGCTCCCCCGCTTTCTTCTTCTCGATATTGCATCTGGACGTGATGGCAGTAAGGGGCTTTCTGGTCCCAGGGCTTTCCACTGAATCACCCAGGAGTGCTACTGACAATGTCATACACAGTAACAGGTCTGGCCTGCTCCTGGCTACTGTGCTTTGCATTGCATCCTACATTGTGGCTAATCTTACAATTCCTTTTAGCTGTGGGATGTTTCTGTACTGCATTTCAATTCTGATGCTGACCACCAGAGTTAGCGTCAGATTCCACAGATTTAAAGACACAATCCCCAACAAGACTACCCTCACTTTGGGCAGCTTGAACCTGAGTCTTGGCCTCTCACCTTCCTGCATGAGCAACATGAGCTTCAGCACCTGCTCCAGCTTCCCCACCAACTACCGGACCCTGGGCTCCATGCAGTTGTCCAGCCACCAGACCCAACCAGCCAGCCGTGCAGCCAGCATCTATTCAGGCACTGGGGGCTCATGCTCCTACATATCCCACTCCACCAGCATGAGGGGTGGCTGGGGATATAGAGACCTGGTCACGAGGATGGCTGGAGGTCTGGCAGGCATGGGGTGCATCTGGAGCAAGAAGGAAACTATGCAATCCTTGGATGACCACCTGGCCTCCTACCTGAGATGGTAAGGAATCTAGAGGCTGACAATCAGAGACTGGGAGCAAAATTCAGGAACACCTAGAGAAGAAGGGACCCCAGGTCAGAGACCATCGAGGACTTGAGGGCTCATATCTTTGCAAATTCTGTGGACAATGTCCGCATCCTTCTGCACATTGACAATGCCTGTTTTGCTGCTGGTGACTTCAGAGTCAAGTATAAGATGGAAATGGCCATGTGCTAGTCTGTGGAGCATGACATCAATGGGTTCCAGAAGGTCATTCATTAATGACACCAGTGTCACTCGGCTACAGCTGGAGACAGAGATCGAGGCTCTCAAAGCAGAGCTGCCCTTCATGAAGAAAAACCATGAGGAAGAAGTAAATGGTCTACAAAACCAGACTGTCAACTCTGGGTTGACCATGGAATTGGATGCCCCCAAATCTCAGGACCTCAGAAAATCTTGGTAGACATGGATGGGCCCAGTATGACAAGCTGTCTCGCAAGAACCAAGAGAAGCTAGACAAGTACCGGTTCCAGCAGACTGAGGAGAGTACCACAGTGGTCATTTCGCAGACGGCTGAGATAAGAACTGCTAAGATGACACTCACAGAGCTGAGACGTACAGTCCAGTCCTTGGAGACCAATCTGGACTCGATAAGAAATCTGAAGGCCAGCTTGGAGAACAGCCTGAGAGAAGTAAAAAACATGCTGTGCCAGGCAGGTGGAACAGCTCAATGGAATCCTGCTGCACCTGGAGTCAGAGCTGGCCCAGCCCTGGGCAACAGGGCAGTGCCAGGCCCAGAAGTACACAGCCTTGCTGAACATCAAGGTCAAGATAGAAGCTGAGATCACCACCTACCACTGCCTGCTGGAAGAAAGGGAGGACTTAGATCTTGGAGATGCCCTGGACAACAGTCACTCTATAAAATCCATCCAAAAGACCACCACCCACAGGACTATGGATGGAAAAGTGGTGTCCGAGGTCAGTGACACCAAACTTCTGAGACATTTAGGTGGCAAAAGTTGAGCACCCCTTGGAGGGCAGGAAGTCAATAAAAACCTCAGGGATTAAAAAAAGGAGAAGAAGGGGAAGGAGAAGGAGGAGAAAAGAAGGAGAAGGAGAAGAAGAAGGAGGAGGAGGAGAAGAAGAAGAAAGAAAAAAGAAGACTACCCTCACTTCAGACGTCAATTGCAAGTTCAGGTATCGTCAGGCCACTGCATCTGACCAATTGGCTGCAATCCCAGGGGTTCCAATGACCTCCGCTCAGTTTGATAATTAGCTAAAATGACTTACAGACTCAGGAAGTGCTATACTTACAATCAAAGTTTCAGTATAAAGGACACAAATCGGGACCAGCCACATGAAGAGACATATGAGGTGAGATCTGAGAGGGGCCCAAAAGCAGAGCCTCTGTGTCCTTTCCACATCGAATCAGGCTGTGTCCACTTCACGTCCAGAGTGTTTATTGGAATTTTATTATGTGTGCATCATTGATTGAATCATTGGCCACAACACTGAACTCAATACCAGCCCCCACATTTCCCTCCCAGAGGTTGGAAGGTTAGGCTGATACCATGTGGCTCCAAGCCCCAATCCTCTAATCGTGCAGTTGGTCTTTCTGGAATGGCCTGCCCCCGTCCTGAGTCATCTCGGCAGCATGAGCTATCGGGGACCCACCCATGAGTCGCCTCACATAAACCATCAGAAGCTACCATGAATAATAAAGGACTATCATTTTAGAAGTGCTGGCCCAGGAACCAGGGACAAAATCCAGCTAAATTCCCTATTGTACAACAGAAAGGCAGCCAGTGCTGAAGTCCAGGTGACTGCCACAACGTCCCATCTTAATGTCCCTATATTCCACGGCTTTCCAATCTAGACTCCAGGCCGGCTGGGTCCACCACTCCTCTCAGCGCTTCTGGGCCAGCTCCCACCTGGGCCTCCAAGCCTGTGGCTGCTGCCCTGTAAACACCCTGCTCTGCACGAGACTCACCGCGGCTACGTTCAGGTGCCTCCCTCAATTTGAAGTGGAAGCTTAGATCCACAAAAATAAAAATAAACTCTTCTGGAAATGGTAAATCTCAAATATTTCTTAATTTCTGTAGTTTCATTAAAAAAGATAAATGACTAAAGTAAAAAACGTATTGTGACTTTTGTAATATATAGAGAAGAAAATGTATGAAATAGTAAAACACTTAGAAAATGGAAGTATACTATCATAATGTTCTAATATAAAATGATGTGATATTATTTAAAAATAGGTCACGAGTTAAAGATGAATGTTGTAAACCCTGGAGTGGTTAACTATTACATGCTCTGAAATAGAGAGCAATGATTTTTAGACCAGGAGGAGGTACCTGTATCAGAGAATAGGTAGAACTTTTCAAGCTCTGCTTACCCTGCTCATCCAGAAATTCCACCTCCCTCCTGACAGCATCCACATCTACTCCCATTCAAACTATTATAACCCACAGGGTGGAACAGAAAAAAGCTTGAACCACTACACTTTTCCCACCAACACTGCCTACTTCTGATAGGGAGATTTAATTTCATTTCATATTTAGAAATTCATTTTATAAAAGGAATCCTTGAATACACCAAGTAGTGAATAACTCTACAGAGGGGAACTGGATGGGGGTGAGGGGAAGTGGCTTTCAGTTTTATAGTCCATGAAGAACATGTCTTGTATTTTCTTGTATTTTTGTGTTTAAAATGTTTTAAAGAAATAGAAAAAATACTTTTGATCAAAATATATCCCTCCTCCTGTTTGCAAGCAAGGATGTACCTGCAAGGGGGACGTGAGTAGGGTAACGAGAGAGAGGAAGGGCACTGGAGAGTCAGCGCCAGATTAGCTGCCCTGAGATGGGAGACCCAGGTCTCCCTCCTGTCCATGGGATAATAGATGGAGAACGCCACTCAGATTTGGCTGCCTTCAAGACACTGACGGATTGGTAGCATCAGGCTACCTGCTTCTTCCCCAGGCCCAGAGCACTCCTAGGGAAACATCCTTTCTCTGAAACGTCTCAGCCCTTCCAACTTCTACTGCACAGTTTAATGCTCAGTCATGCTCATACCCAGGTTTATGTTCCAAGAGTTTGTCTGTTGGTTTGAGCATTTGGTTTCTCAGCACACATTTTCCCATAGACGCTGTATTATAAATTATAGTTAAATCCTCAGCACTGCCCACAAATGGCTCTTTAAAGTTAATGTATTTGAAATATATATTACAAATGATGTATTAACTATGCTTAACCGACATTTAGAACCTTGTTTATATGGGAGAAATGCATTCCACTTTGCAACCAGAGATGACAGGGTTGAGCCGGGAGAGAGGAGAGGGGAGAGTAGCAGGGAGCGCTCCATAGCAAGGACACTGGGGCTTCAGAAGAAGCACTTAAGATGGACATCGGTTGCTCATGACCCATTCAATTGTTACCTGGAAAGGAGAGTTTGATTTTACCTTACAGGACTAGCCCTCCCCATCTCAGTGCATGTGGTGCAACTGGGCTTACCACCCCCACCACTCCGGGGTAGGCGCAGGACCCGGCAGTCCTGGCCACGATGACTAGTGCAGAGGTGGCCAAGCTCTGCCTTTCCAGTTAGATCACACACAAGGCAGTGCATGTCCTGAGCACACTCGTGTCCTCCGATGACCTGGCACCGTGCTGGGCACTAAGGACACAGCCGTGTTCAGGTAAGGAAGAGGATGGAGCTGTTCTGAGCAACGGCGGCGTGCTAGGCTTTTCCATCCGTCGCTGTACATGTCACAAACCTTTGTCACACAACACGTGTTGGCAGCTAGGGCCGTGGTTTTCCAGAACCTGCTATGTTCTGGCAATAAAATCCTACTCAGTATATTGACTTATAAATATCTGACTTTAGATTTTTAAAATGTGATTATGACAGGAAAATTACTTAATTTCCATTAAATATTTTACGGTGGTATACAGCTCATTTATTACAAAAGAACAATAATAACACCAGGCCTACCTGACTTGCAGATCGAAAACCCTATCTTGAGAGTTTCAAGGGTTAAAAGAGAAATTTTGTAAGGGAACTTTGCAAAGCTCTATACAAATATTATTATTATCATTACTGTAAATATACTGTTATTGCCACCTCTTTCCTTACCCATTCAAAAGAATAAGACATATGAAAAACAGATCAGGACTGATTGAAACCATATTCCACCTTAGCTGTAGACTTCTCTACAAATTGAGATAAATGAATAAATTAAACTACACTGTACATACACAAACACACACATACTACTTCCCAAGGAATCTTAAGAATGATTATTTTTAATATAAATAAAATGAATGCTAATTTTCCCTCTAGGAAAACCATGAATTTTCTAAAACCTGGCAACAAACTCTTTAATAGGAATTTGCATTCACGTTACTGGTTAATAGCTTTGCATTAACCCATGAAATCATTCATCTTTTTCTACACATTGAGGTTTTGAAGGGGTTTTTCCTTTGTTAAAATGATTTTTCTAGTCTTTCCAATTGTTACCTGAATCCTTTTAAAAACTGGATGGGATTAGCTCAGCCCTGAGTTTGCTTGGCAGGAGCCTCGGCGGCCAGCAGTGAAATGCTTTATTTCCCTGGTACAAATCTGCTCCTCATTATCTCAAATACATTTTTACTTGGAAACTGGCTGCCACATTCTTTCAAATATCACCCAGTCTGGTGCAATGTAATGACCTTCCCCATCTGAGGGCCCAGTGAGAGCAAGCAGCAGGAGAGGGAAGATAATCCAGGGACCCGTTGTCCCTGACCAGTACCCTGGGCATCCTGTCTCATTATCTGGGAGAGAGGGCAGGAGACCGCTGCCTTCCCGTAGCGTGCACACCAGCAGATAAAACACTTCGCCGGTGGCCTGACCCAAGCTTTCAGGGAGGTCGTGTCCCCAGGAAAACGTATGTGGCCCCTGGGTGCCTGCAGAACCAGCATGGTCAAACCATGAATGCCTTCAAAACCAAATATCTTGCTCCCATTTCCATTTGCTAAAAATAAATCACCGAGTGAATAACAAAAAGCTCCAAGTCCAGCACTCTACAGCAAGAAATTTCTAATACAGAAATCTAGGCATCATCTATTTCAGTGAAAAGCACAGAATGCGGGACTAGGGAAATGCCCAGACAAAGGCA
The DNA here is from genome assembly GCA_004026765.1 of Micronycteris hirsuta. Taxonomy (NCBI): domain Eukaryota; kingdom Metazoa; phylum Chordata; class Mammalia; order Chiroptera; family Phyllostomidae; genus Micronycteris; species Micronycteris hirsuta. Next base: position 36,853 of record PVJI01001083.1, read on the forward strand.
ACCAGGCCAGCGCAAAACTCCAGGAGAGAAAGTCAGCATGAATTAAACTCCATTGTAAAATTTATTTTTCAATTACTGTTTACATTCAGTGTTATTTTCTATTAGTTTCAGGCATACAGTATAGTGGTTAGACAATACTTTACAAAGTGATCCCCCCAATATTTCAGTTGCCCACCTGACACCATGTATAGTTATTACAGTATTATTGACTAATTTCCTATGCTGTACTTTACATCCTCGTGACTATAGGAAACTACCTAATTTGTACTTCTTAACCCCTTCACCTTTTCGCTCAGCCCCTAATCCCCTCCCCTCTAGCAACCATCAGTCTGTTCTCTGAGTCTATGAGTCTGCATCTATTTTGTCGGTTCATTTAATAAATTCCATTCTTGAATTCAGCTGCAACTCTGGCTATGACCAGTCTTAGTCCTCATCCGTGGGACTGGGAGTGTTTACAAAGCACTCATGTTCATCTGAGGCAACACACCCAACTCGGACTCCAGGCCTGTCTTCAGTGAATGCAGAAGCCTTGAGCAGATCACTCTACTGGGGGGCCGAGGACAGTATCTGACACATGGGGGGCACTTGTGGCTAAGTTTACATCTATCTCTCTGTTTCTGTGGTTTCTTATGTGGAAAATTGTCTAATTAATGGAGTGAATAAAGTCTCTGTTTGCATAACGTAGGTATACCATTGCATCATGCTTCCTGGTTTGAAAATTATCTTCATATTCATTCTCTCATAAAGTCACAATAATGGTGGGACAGAGGACAAGTATTATTGTTATGTCATAGTCGAGGTTAAGTATGGCTCAGGTGTATTAACTAGCAGTCACACAACTAATAAGTAGCTATTTAAATCCTTACAGAGTTGTTAAATTTACAAAAGAATGTATCTAAAATGTCCTGGCACATAATAAGGACACCATCAATAGTAATTATACAGGGAGGTAACAGAGCAAAATAATTTAATCACAGGCTTTGACTTTTGTATCCAGGCTCCATCCCTAATCAACTGTGTGAGACTGAAAAAGTTTCTAAACCTTCTTGGGCTCAGTTTCCTCGACTGTGAAATGGGAATAGGAATAGCGACCTCATACAACGATTGTGAAGACTAAAGGAAAAACCACATGTAAAACGCAGCACGTAACTCCAAGTCTCCACTGCACCTCACTACCTCTCTAAGTGATAAATGTACAACAAAACAATTTACATGCTGACAGAATAAGACAATGATCGAAAAACACATTGAAAAAAAAGCCAAAGCACTGAGAATAAATAAGAAATAGGAGCATAACTAACTGAGAGTAAAAGGCATTATTTCATCGTACTAACTTACTAATTATCTGCAGCATCCTAAAGCCAGAGCGTTGTGAATATAGGCTACTTCCAACGAAACAATACAATGGGAGAAACAATTGCATTGGACGTGGGGAAGGAAAAAGTTGAGGAGACAAAAATACACCTAAGTTCCTAAAATGCCTTAACTTCAGAATTCTTTCAAATTAAAACATTTCTTTTAGGAAACTTAGCAGAAGGCAAAAACAGGAACGGACGTGTTAAAAACATAAGGTAACCAAAGAGAAAAGCAGATTCAGAGAAGAAAAGGTTGATGAGAAATTAAAACCTTAAGGGAAGTAGACTCACAGAGCAGCTAATGCTGAAGAGTCAGAAATACGGAATTATTTGCACCACCTCCTCTTACACTCCCAGTCACTCTCACACAGTAGAAGTAACTCAGACATCTTCCACCATGAAATTCTCTTTAGTGCAAGCTCACTCTCTCTCTTCCCAACCAAAGTTCCGATCTGTCTCCTGAATCTCTGTACAAGGAACTTGGACGTGCCTCTGCCTCCTTACCATCCTTCAAAGTTGATGACTCACACAGACTTTCTCCGGGTGGAGCAAGGTGGCTCTGAGGGGTCAGGACCACGTTTAAGAACGACACTTCTCCTAGCAGCAGTTCTCCAAGGCCTTCCTGGCACCCTCAGGGAATGTTGCATAAGATTTTAATAACGATCCATTTGGGGAAGGGAAAGTAGGCTTCCTCTTTTGTGCTACATCTAGGAGATCCTTCAAGAATGCAAAATAGACAAACTTAGTATATTAGCATTTCAATAAAATTGACCCTTTTTTATAAGTAAGTGTGGCAATTTTTAAAAGATGGCATTGATATATATCATACACACAACATGTGTAAAGGTGAGGGCAAAAGTAGGAATACAGTTGTTCACATGAAAAATAATATAATAACTAATAAATAACAATATAAGAATAAACTCCGTGTTTCCCATACTCACAACTGTAAACCTACCTTTGCCCCACCCTGTATGTAGATGCATATATTTGGATTGTATTTGCATATGTATTTCCAGAAAAAAAAAGCATAAAAGACAAATAGAAAAAAAAAAAAACAGAATTAATAGGTTGATGCTTCCTGACCCAAATGTATATAACATAGATATTTAAAGGACAACACATCTCACACCTGAAATTAATTTAAATGGTGCCTGATTCTTCAGGTAAAGGCAGGAGGCCCATAGGGCAGTCGCCAAGGGAGGTTTATGGATACTGTGTGAGCGGGAGGGAGTGCCTTCAGGACCTGCTAAAGGGGCCCCTGCAATCCTCTCCAGAGGAGGGCAGTGGCCTTAACAGTTGCTGATGTAAACATTTCCATTTCTGTACTCTGTGAATCTGCCCACCTGACCACAATCGACAGGGCTAGGGCAGACCCTTCACCAAGATCAGCCAATCTCTAAAACAACTAGTAGCTTCTGACTATGAGCTAAAAACGGCAATGGGCATTCAGGAAAAAACAGGAAGGGTAAATAGCATTCAGGAAAAAACAGCAAGGCTAGGTCACGTTCATGACAAACGCTGGAATAATCTCTCGTGAACTACTGCTCCGGCAGGGCAGTAGGATGGTGATGCTTTGAGCTTCCATAGTCTCTTGTCTTCCCATGAAGCCTAGTTACTCCATTTCTCCTGCATACAAGAAGGCCGTATGGCTACGATTCCTCATTTCCAGGCATACGCTCTAATCACTTAAACCTGCTCCTCGCAAACAGAAGAGCATAGCAAGCATAAGGATTCTCTCCAACAGTCCCCTTTTCTTCTCATGGGAATTTTAAAAATCTTGGCTATCTTGACACCTGAATAACCCTCCTGCAGGGAATACCTCTTTCACTCTCATAAGTCTTTACCCTGCACTGCCTTCTCTTAATAGTGTTTCATTGGCTTATGTCTTATCTTCCAAATCAATGAGTTTTTGGAGAAACAGCTCTACGTCTGCTGTAAAATCACAGCCATCTTCAAGAGGCTCTGTGCCGAAGATTGCAACTCATCAGCCCTTCTTCAGTGGGCGAGCAAACATCCTCTTCCTCTGGAGATAAAATGACCCAAGTCTGTTATTGTTTCTTATCCTTTTTTTTTTTTTTTTTTTTTACTTATCTCTCGCAACAAGCCTACATTCACAAACTATTTGTACAATAAGTTCAATATGTTTGAGGGATCAGAAAGCTTCCTGGTCCACCTAGAGGTATACTGACCCAAAACTGTTACCTATACTTTCCGTCTTTTAAAAATTTTATCATATTATCCATCTCTCTGCATATCTACATTTATTGTGTGGATTTTAAATCATAAGGCATCATCAGAGAAATTATATTTGAGAATCTTGGTCCATCGATACCATTGTTTTTTTGTTTTGTTTTGTTTTGTTTTACCTGTGTCCTGTACAGTCCTAATGGCTCAATGGACTCTTTCAGTTTCCCAGGAAAGCAGGAGAAATTAGAGGAGCAGAGTGTGTGAGACTCTATGTCACGTGGCTCCCCTTCAACACTGATCTATTTTCCATGTTCAGTGCAGAAAGATTGATTCTATAGCCCCAAGCAAAAATGGAAACTTGCTTGTATAGTGAGATTTGAGGACTCCAATTTAGCTTCATGACCTCAAGTAGCTTCTCCACTTTATATATGTTCATCTCCCTTTGCACTGAGGTCTTTGTGTCTGGATTTTAGAAGTCAAGCACCCCGGGGTCAATCCTGGATGCTTCATTATGCAGGGCTATCAGAATGTGTACGTCAGGCTCGGGGAGACCTGCTGCACAAATGAGACATGTCAGAAAGGAAAGTTTTGATGGTCAGCCTGGGAGAAGTAGAAAAAGATTCTAAATGTTCTGTCCAAAGAAAGTCTGACTCACAATCCCCAGAAGGGCAGGAAGGAAACAGCCTAAGGATAAGGCAACATGGGTTGAGGTGTGGATAAGGAGAGGGGTTCCGTACAATTATCCCTGCGTGGGAAACAGAGGCCAATGAAGGCATCCAACATTCACAAGCTTGCTGAGCATAACTTACCTTGACTTCTAGACAGAAAACAGCAGAGCCAGTTCTCTGTTATAAGTTAACTATATGTTTTGAGTATTCACTTCATTCCACAAACAATTTGTGTCAGGAGCTTCCCGGTAACAATAGTCCTCCATGAAAAGCACTGGGCAGAAATTGAACCAACAATACTAGGTTTATAAAGTAATATTAGTTGCAGAAAAGTACTAGAAATGGATCTGTATCTGTGTTTTCTTTAGAAAACATTCTAACCATTTACCAAAATGTCCTGTTGACAATAAATACTGGAAACAGAATGAGGATTTGGAAAAACTGAGTCCTGATTAAAGCAAATACAGATATATGTAGATAGATGCTTTATTAGGTTGATTTTTGTGTAAGACTACATAATGGCTATGAATTAAATTTAGAGGTAGGTAATTTGTAACACATCAATACAATATTCTTCTGTCCAGCATAACCCAATTTCTTACTTCTGGTAAACCAGACATTTGATCAATCTTTGCTGAACTTGGAGGAGTGCCCTAGAAAGGACGTGAGCTCCTCTGATCACTCTTACCTCGTGCCACAGCCACTAGCATTGCACAGGAACACACTGGCTGACCTCTTACGATGCTAAGTTCCTTGGCAGTTATCCCCAGTCCTCTCTTATTTTAATCTTTTAACTTTCTCTCCTGTCCCCACTCTCCAACCTCTCTCTCATCTTCCCACTCAGTAAAAAATTCTCCTTGTATCTTTTTCATAAGGATCAGTGTTTCTCTTATATCTTCATTCTCCTAATGTTTAATGAGTCAAGTGCAGCCAGCCTTATCAAAAACATAAGCCACATGTCCAAACGGTTTAACATGGTGTCATATCCTGACCCGACTTTAGCTTTGGCTCCACAAACTTACCCTCTACGCCAAATGTCATGTTTGATGTAGAAGCAATTGCTTTGCTGTTTAGATATTCCTGACACCACCATCTAAATCCATTACTTCACTGAGATATTTTGTTCAATATCCTCTTCCTTCTATGGATGAATTCATTGTGCCCCACACTAGCATCCTCACTCCGGAGCTCAGGCCAGCTATGACAAACTGGTCAACAACTCTGAGACTGAGTCCTCCTCCCTCTTGATTTATGGAGGTTTGGGCAATCTGTACCAGCAGGAAAATAGATATGCATTAAGGGAAAGATGACTGGGGCAGATTTTATTCTTTACTTACACTAGGTTGAACCAGAGGAAATAGCTATTTGTGTAGGTCAAAAGTGGTCAAACATCAACAATCTTATATGGTTCAGCCCAATACATGAAACAATGCACTCACAGTTCAACAAAGTAAGTCATAAATTCCACTGTGCACATGATTATGAAAAAAAGGTGTCTTGAAAGATTGGTGCACTGCTAATTATACATTAAACACCACATGTATGGAAATGTTCTTTAAGAGTCTATGTGCTTGAAGGCTTAGCCCTCAATGGCTTCTATTTTTAATAATGAAAAGAGTGACAGATCCCCTGCTCCTCATCTGAGGAAATGAAAGCACCACACCCAGGCCAGCAAGAGTGATGGAAAAACATGTGAATGAAGGACACTTTCCTTATTTTGCTCTACGATCCAAAGGGCTAATTCAAGAGGGTGCTTCATTGCGGTTGAACGCATCCAAACCTCAGAAGGGCACCACCCTCCCACAGGGTATGGGAAGAGGAACAGGCCCAGAGAGACATGACTAATGCAAGGTCATCCAGGGGTCCACAGGCTGAACGAATCATGAACCTCAAGCCTACCAACGTCTGGTCTTTGCTTCACCAGTCTCTGCATTTCCTCTTTAAAAGGCATGACCAAGCAATACAAAACCAAAGACCTCCATTGCTCCAGCCAACCCATCCAAGGGAGGGACACAGAGGCTGCTTTTAGTGGATCTAATGCCGTTTAGAAATTGTGGCATTTGGTGGGCAATGTTATCTCTCTCAATTTTCTTTTCTGCAAAAATCATCTTCTCCTTCATTCCTCTCCAAGTTTTAAATAACAGAATCTCTCATCTAAAACAACATACACATGCCAGCACACATGTATGATGAGTGGCCTCTATCTCAAGTTTAGGAATCAAGGAAAACTTAAAGTCCAAATATCTACAGTGAATTAAGGGTATGATTAAGAGTTATTCCATTAAATCAAACTTTATTTAGCACATCTAAATAAAACACTACTATAAGGTTGTAACTTCATGGTTTTATAATAGTTTACTCTCATTAGTTTTAGACTTTTACCCCCAGATATGGTTTTTAAATCAGGATAACACTGAAGTTCCTTTTAAAAGAAATTCAGCTTAAAAGATGGGTGGAATCTATATAAACAATACATGTACATATCTGAAAAGTATACACAAAAGCTTCCTCCAGTAGCTGTGGTCCCATCCTCACAAGTTTCTGAAACCATTTAAAAAGCTTATTCCAACTCCATTTAAACAGGAAAACAAATGGGAATATATAGGTTTTCCAGTCCAATCAAATGTCTCACTTCTAAATAAACGGAACAATAGGAGAGCATACTGAATTAAACCCACAGGCTCCAAACTTCGTTTCAGGCACCAGTTCACATATTCATTTTTACCATCCTCCACTAGAACTCTTAATGGTAAGAATAACATACGAAAGTCCCTCTCCCTCTCCACACTCCAAAATTCCTTTCACTTAACAAATATTTATGGAGCACCTAGAGGTTGCACAGCACAAGACTAAATGCTGAGGGAAGAGTGAAAATACGACAGGCGATCATCAGCTTCCAGGAAACTAACATCCCACAGAGAGAAAAATCACAAAGCCACTGTCAGTTTCCCAGTGTGCGCTCCTAGGAACACATACTCCTTGATTTTATATTGTAGCTTTTATATGAAAAACCAACCCCACAGCCAAGTAGATTTGAGAACTGCTAGGTTGAACAAAGTTAAAAACTTTTCTTTTTTGCAGAATCTCTCAGAAACCTGACTAGGCGAATATGAATTGGGAAGCTCTAAGACAGGGATGCCAGAAGTTGTCCTTCCTGGGTTACCTGGTCATAAACCTTCTTCTGTGCATCATCCTCCATAAATCACACTTGGGAAAACATTGGAACAAGCGATTAATAGCTTATTGTGCGTCCTATTCATTTGGGAAGGTTCAAAGACAGAGACCAGATGGAATGTTGGAGAAGGACTTTCAGGGGAGGTTGAATTCAAACTGAATCCTGAGCTGGACTCTGAGAGAAGAAGAGAATTTGGATAAGCACAGAAGACAAGAAAAGAGGTTTCCTGTGAGAGAAGCCATGAATGCACAAAGGTGTAAAGCCAAGGAGTGTTGCACATTTATTAATAGAAGTCTGTGAAGGCAACAGTCTAACTAGAGAGAAGGGAGCAGCAGCATGAAAATAAAAAGCCTAAAAGTACTAATCTGGTGTTAGATAGTTTTGCTAATTCTCTTAACAGCCCTGAAAGATAATCACTGATGTGTCATTTTACAGATAAAAATGCTGAAACTCAGAGAGACTAAGAAACTAACCCAAGGTCTCATGACCAGCAAAGAGCCAAGCTGGGATTGGGATACAAATTTGTCTGATTACAAAAATAGTTAAAGTCAATTCAGTGGGACTTTAAAAGTCAAAATGGGGGGCGGGGGGGAGCGGTTTATATTACAGATAATAGAGGTTTCCCAGTATCCAAGATTGCTCAGAAAGAGATTAATGCGAAATCCCGGTGTTTTAGGAAGATAAGCTCAATGGTGGTTCTCAGGGTGGATGAAAGGATGAAGGAAACAGAATCTGAGGTGCCATTTGGGGCTTGTTTCGGTGACTCCACATAAAGAGAGGAGGAACTGGATGAGCATGGAGGCAGTGGAAGTGAAGTAGGAGGACCCAATCCATGGGAGCAAAGCCTGGCCTTTCAAAGGTGGGTGGGGCTAGGGCACCCGGTGACTGATTGCATGTAGGTGCTAAAGGAGAGGGAAGAACACAAAACATTTTCCCACTTCTTTCTTGACTCCCTTCTCTGCCAAGTGAAGGTGTGAACAATGAGATATTGGCACAGCCGCTGAACACAGAAGAGCTAATCCTGGCATTTGACAGGGTCCTATGATGAAGAGTGGGACTGGTTATCATGTCGGACCCACATACACAGGTACACGTGTGTTTCCTCCAGCAGTGACTATTAAAGATCAGGACTTCTGTCTTCAGAAGTTCAAACTTTTCTTTAAAGGAGTCTCGTGGTTCTCAAACTCATCCGAGAACCACTTGTTTAAACGTCAAGGAGAGCGTGTGGAGGGCACTCGTCCTAAGCTGAGTGACCTTGTGCAAGTTCCTTCAACTTTGTAAACTCCAGTCTTACATCTTCAAAATGGAAAAGATGACTTAAGGAATTCATTTGAGGCAGTAAATTCTATAATTCTTATAATCTATACCAAATGACAGATCTTTGACTAGAGTTAAATGTCTTTGGAATAAGCTGTTTTCTGGCCCTTTCCACCTTTCTTTTTGAGCAGCCTGATGCATATGTGGAAACTTTCACAGTCCTGCGATACAAATCCAGTCTTTCTTTCAGGTTCCAGGGCTCTAAGCCAGGCTGCCTGGAGTGACTGGTGACAATTATGTTGTGACCAACAGCTACATTTCCTTCTAACACAAAGGGAGTTTTGCAAAGTTCTCCAGACATTTACTAGAGGAACAGGCATTTATGAGAAGGTCACAGCATTTTGCCTTCAAAATAAGACCCAACACATAGTCAATGCCTAAATCTCAATTACAATGTCTCTATCCCTTGTGTTTATTATAAAAAAAAAAAACTGTCCACGGATGTGTAATGATTGCACTAAAAGGATACAAATTTTCCACAGAATGGTCAAACAAGCACTGAAAAGCTCTCATCAAGTCACATGAATTTGTTTTACTGAGGTCACCCTTTTCCTCCCTACAGGACTACGAGACCAGGCTTTTTGCTTGTCAACAATGGGATGCTTTGAGAGCCCCCATATGGAGTTAATTTCTACATCCAAAATCCTGCCAGCATTTCCAAACTTCTTTACCAATGAATGCCTTCACAAGCCCTTCAAATAAAAGACAAAAATATCTGAGATCAAGAAAGCTATAAAATGACCACAGTAGGTCAGAGACCTTGGCTTGAAATCCACAGGATATGCACGGAAGGAGTGTTGTCAGATTTATCAGTTGGACATGTCACTCTTGCTGTTTCCTCACATGAGCCCAGCAAGGTGCTGCTTTATGTCAACTACATGAGTCACCTCCCACAGGAGTCTGCTCCAATGGGAAACAGTGCACAGGCCACGGTAAGTATTGTTCTCTGCCTCCAAGTGACAATGGGACTATGGCCAGGATGGGGGTTGGGAGTCGGGGTAGATGAAAGGCTCCAACTGATTCAGAAAGAGTCTGTAAGACAGGGGTCCATCTGTCAAAATGGAATTCATCAGTAGCACTCAATGATGGCCTATGCTTTCTTTTGGAGTGGGGTAAGGATAAAGCTAGAAGGATCCTGATATCTAAAATTGATTTCACCCAGAAGTAGATCTGAAGACAATAATTTAAATGCAAGTAGTTAAGTGAAAGAAGATCCTCAGAAGCACCAGGAGGAAAATGCAAAAGTAACGAAGGGGAAAAAACAGTATATAGTCCAGTAGCTGTGGGTACTGAGGCTTAGTCTCTCTGGGAATATCTAGATTACAGCTGAATGGCATCTTGATGTTGTCCCACTGAAGGGAGATAAAATGGGCTATTTATCCTCCAAATTCCTTTCGTCATTAGTGGGGATTACTCCAGGTGCTTTAACTCCTTGACAATTGCTACTTGTCCACATGCAGGTCAAGGGAAAGCCCTCAAATGGAGTCACAGTGCTTGCATAAGGACAGTGCCATCCACAGGCACCAAGAAGGCAAGTGCCATGGAGACATGACTGGGGCTGAAGTCGACTGAAGAAGTTGTGGGCAGAATTAAAACCCAATAGGGGTAGGTTGAATAGGGGGAAAACAAAGATTTCTTTAAGACAGTGAACATACTCTGTATGATTCTATAATGGTGAAGACATGTCATTATACATTTCTCCAAACCCATACAATGTACACCACCAACAGTGAACCCTAATGTAAAATATGGACTTTGGGTCATTATGATGTCTCAATGTAGGTTCATTGATTGTAACAAAAGTACTACTCTAGAGGGAGATGTTGATAATGGGATAAGTTATGCATGTATGGGGTAGGAGGTATATATGATATATTTGTACCTTCTCATTTTTGCTGTAAACCTAAAACTACTATAAAAAATACAGTGTAACCTCCAGTCAAAATGGAGGCACAGGTAAACATACTTCACCTCCTCATGCAACCACAGAAAGCATTACAACCAGACCTCAAAAAAATAACACCAAGAACCATTGAGCTGTGTGGAAGTCCAACAATTAAGGATTTAAAGAAGCCACATTCATCCAAATGGATAGGAGGGGCAGAGACACAGAGATAGGTGGAGAGGCACAGACTTGAGGTGTGGAGTGGAGAGGTAGCAGGGGCTGAAAGGGTGGTTCCACATTCGCATGTGGTGGAAAAAATCAGGACGGATACCTTGGGAGTGATTATCCCAGCCCCAGGCCACAGTTCTAGCGCCAGGAAGATAAATCCCCATAACTTCAGGATGTAAAAACCAGTGGGGTTTAGGGCATTGAAAGAAACTGCCAGATATTCAAAAGACTCTGCTTAAAGGACTTGCACAGACTTAAAACACATGCAGACCTGCCCCTTCTGGGATTCAGCACCAGGGCAACAACTGGAAGGATGCCAGTCTCATAGGGTGAGTACCAGGCAAACCTCCAGAAGCCAGGCAGTGGCTTTGTTCCTTCTCCAAGCCCTCCCTCTACAGAGAACCACAAAGCAATGAAACATGTTACCCTGTTTTGGTGATTACCTAAGGCTCTGCCCCATACAATTTACAGGTGCCTTTTTTTACACTAGGCCACACTACTAAGACAGGTAGTAAAAGCAGCTCTACCTAATACACAGAAACAAACACAGGGAGGCTGCCAATGGCCCAAACAAAAGAACAGAACAAAACCCCAGGAAAAGAACCAAACAAAATGGAGATAACCAAACTATCAGATGCAGAGTTCAAAACACTGGTGATCTGGATGCTCAAAGAACTCACTGAGTAAGGCAACAACATAAAAAAGACCCAGGAAGAAATGAAGGTTACACTCAGTGAAATAAAGAAAAAGCTACAGGGAACCAACATTGAAGGGAAGGACGCCAGGATTCAAATCAATGATTTGGAACATAAGAAAGAAATAACCATTCAACCAGAACGGCAAGAAAGAATTCAAAAAAATGAGGATAGTATTAAATGCCTCTGGGACATCGCCAAATGTACCAACATCCAAATCATAGGGATGCCAGAAGGAGAAGAGGAAGAACAAGAAATTGAAATTTTATTTGAAAAAATAATGAAAGAAAACTCCCCAAATTTGGCAAAGGAAATAGACATACAAGTCCAAGAAGCACAGAGAGTCCCAAACAAGTTGGACAAAAAGAGGACCACACCAAGACACATCATAATTAAAATACCAAAGGTTAAAGATAAAGAGAAAATCTTAAAAGCAGCAAGAGAAAAGGAGAGAGTTACCTACAAAGGAGTTCACGTAAGACTATCAGCTGATTTTTCAAAAGAAACTGCAGCCTAGAAGGGACTGGCAAGAAGTATTCAAAGAAATGAAAAGCAAAGACCTGCGCCCAAGATTACTCTATCCAATGATCATTTAGAATGGAAGGGCTTCCCAGACAAGGTAAAGCTAAAGGAGTCCATCTTCGCCAAGCCATTATTACACGAAATGTTAAAGGGACTTATTTAAGAAAAAGAAGATCAAAACTATGGACATAAAATAGCAATAAACTCACAACTATTAACAACTGAATCTAAAAACAAACAACTGAATCTAAGCAAACAACCAAAACAGGAAGAGAATCATCGATATGGAGATCATTTGGAGGATTATCAGCTGGGAGGAGGAAGTGGGAGAATGGAGGAAAAGGTACAGCGATTAAAATAGACAGGGGGATGCCCTCTCTCTAAAATAAATAAATAAAATCTTTAAAAAAAAATAGACAGGGGGACGTTAAGAACAATATAAGAAATAGAGAAGCCAAAGAACTTATATGTACGACCATGGACATGAACTAAGGGGGGGACTGCTGGAGGGAATGGGGGTACCAGGTAGAGGAGAACAAAGGGGGAAAATTGTGACAACTATAATAATGTAATCAATAAAATATATTAAAAATTAAAAATAAAAATAGAGTGTAAAAATACTAATAACTTTATAATTCCTTCAAATATCCAGTTTCGGTTGATGTCACCTAATGAAGTGGCAGCCTTCCTGAACTGTGATGAAACCAGCTTTGCTGTGTGCAGTTATCACGGTCCTTCCCTCCACCACCACCCTGCATGGCCATTCACGGTGTCTCCCCGCCGGCCTGCCTCCCGCCTCTCTGAGTCACATACACCTGCTTGGCCAGTCATGTGACCACTATGTTAATAACGATCACATTCAGTTAAATGCTAACCTAAATGTACTTTTTATAAATCTTCTTTGTAAAAATGCATCTAAATCAGAAAGTATCCTCTGTCACACCCTGCATCCCAACTGTGATGTAGCAAACTGATCACAGTATACAACAATTTCCAAAATATATTAAGTTCAAAAACACAAACAACGAAAAACAAGGTGCAACCAGTCCGTAATGTATGCTGCTATTTGAGTAAAAAGAAGGGGACTAGAGATCAAGAGATGGATGGAGGGAGAGATAGACTGAGAGGCAGGTAGATATATATTGCAATAGAAATGCATATGGACAGACAAATATCCATATCTAGACAGTATATCTCCGGAAGAAACTAGAAATAATTATTGCCTCTGGGGAAGAAAAATGGAAAATAAAGTGGGAGGGAGACTTTTCACTATTTGCCATTGTACATTTGAATTTTTGCCCTCTGCAGGCATTAGTGTTTTATGCAACTTATGTGAGACAGACAGTTACAATGGAAGGCAAAAGAATAATAATAAACATGGCCCCAGTTTCTAGCCTCACCTGCTGCTCCATCCAGCTTTTCTCTTACCTGCCCTTAAATGAGTGACATGTGTTCCCGATTTTTTCAGACTGTTCCTCAGATAAATGCTTTCTTCATTGCAGTTACACCTTCAAATCCTGTCCAGCTTAAGTCTCAGTTGCTCCAAGAAATTGCCCCCTCAATTCCAGGCCAATTTGCCCACCCACCACACCATCGTCACTGAATCCTACAACCTTTTTTTATTTCACAGCAGCCACTTTGGATCTGGACAAGGGGATCAAGGCATCTATTCGTGTTTCCTTTGTCACGCACCTTGGGTGGAGGTGCTGACTAGAAGCTGAGACTCAATCTCTGTAACAAGTCCTGTGGCTGTGCCTGGGAGCTGGAGAGTTGCTTCTCTAGCACAGCAGTTGTCCCCCCAAGGGCAGCAGTGGCCAATCCCAGCAACCTAGAAACCAGGGGAGTACAGAACAGCAAAGACCCTCCGGGTGTGATCAAGGTGTCAGAAGCTAACTTAAGAGAGCATATACTGCAAGGAGAGGGTGGGCACAGGAATGCAGAACATTAAACCTTACGAAGTCCTCTGGTCTTTATAGGAAACGTCAGTGACACAGAGGAGTGGCCCCACAGCCCCAGTACATTCGATGAAAGGAAAGGGTTTGGGCAGTGTGTTCCAGTAACTGGAGGGCCTTCTGTCCTCTGCACACAGTAAAAGCTGTGGTCATGCCCATTTGGAGGCTGACTAAAATACTGCTAAATGGCTCTGGAAGAAAAGGAGGAAGGTAGTTTAGGGCTGAGGTTGGGTTGAGGGGCAGCTATGGGACCCAATGTGGAAAAAATAAAGATGCCATCAATGCAGAAGAAAAGAAGAAAAACCCTCCCTAACGGCATGTCAGGAAAAAGGAGGCTCTGGAAGACATGTAAGGATAAGAATTTGTAAGGAATTTGCTTAGCAGTATGCAAGCTGGCAAAATCTCTAGGGCAATCTACATGACTAACTGATATCTCCTTCTATAGGCTGAATGTTTGCACCACCCCCCTGCAAAATTCATGTTAAACCCTAACACTCAATGTGATAGTATCTGGAGATGGGGCTCATGGGGGCGATTAGGTGTCCTTATTGAAAAAAAAAAAAAATCCCAGAGAGATCCCTCATCCCTTCTACCATGTGAAGACTCTGCAAGAAGGCTACCTAAGAACCAGGAAGCAGGTCTTCAATACACAGCAAACCTGCCTGTGCTTTGATATTAGACTTCCAGCCTCCAAAACCACGAGAAATAATTTCTGTGGATTATAAACTCCCCAGACTATGGCATTCTGTTTTAGCTGCCTGAATGGACTAAGACACTTCCCAATTCCTGCTCTGGCTGACCCTCACTATCTAGTCTTTTTCTTTATCTTTTCCACATTTCAGGTACTGGAGAGTTTATTCTATTAAAATTCTAGCTCAATGCAACATATAGATGATATATTATAGAACTGTGCACTTGAAACCTATATAAATTTATTAACCAATGTCACCCTAATACATTTAATAAAATTAAAGGAAAAATTCCAGCTCTCGGGATCCTGAATTCTTTGCCCTTGCTTTCACTATTAGTGAACATACTTGCTTCTTTATACGTAAGCAAATTTCCATGTCAAAGTTCCCCACTGAGGATATGTAATTATTTTCCCTCTTCAATTAGAAAATGCTGTGTCTCCCCAGCTATTTTTATAGCTAAAATTGCAAGAGACTTGAGAGAGCTTCTAAGTTACAAAACAAAATTTGTTTCCATCAAGCTTCATACTATCTAAACACAAGTTTTCATTTTATTCAAATGAAGTTGTTGGTGGCTCTGAAGCTGTTTCGTGTTCAGTATAAAGTTGACTTCTATCCAAATCTTTACTTCTCTGGCCTTGGTACTGGGTTCATGGTTCCCTTCGAAAGAAAGCTGTCCAACTGCTTTTGGAAGAACAATGCATTTTGGTAATCTACCAGGATGATTCCATGTTAAAGCTATTGTAGCTTTTCATATAGCCAACTCCATGCATGTGATACATTAGAGCTGCAAATTAAACAGAAATGTTCCTGGCACGCCAAAGGCACCCAGTGCACTGCCCCTATTGTGGGAATAAGATGCCCACTGTTGCTTTATGGGACATATATTGGCAACCAATTCAGTACCATCAAAATTCCTTTTGACTCTTCAGTCATTGTTTACAAAAATTGAAGTTTGAGGCATGTTAGGTTAAAATAAGTGACTCCGGCATCTAAACAAGAACATATCCTAGGGCCACAAAAAAATTATAAAATCGCTCCTCAGTAATTTTCTTCTTCAGTCTGTCAGAGACATTCTGTACAATGTCTTCTTCCGTCATGCTGGTAATTGAATAACAAGTTCTGTGGTATTTTCTCAAGTAATAAAAATAAGAGAACTACAACCTGGGGAAGTGGGGAGGCCAAGGGAGTACAGCTGTCCATGAAAGCACAGCACTTGGCCCAGAGTAAACCACCAATAGTGTTCACTGAATCTAGCGCAATGACAAGATGAGCCAAAAGAACTATAGGAGACCTTGAGTTGAAAAAGGAAGAAGTAATCACTTCTGAGTGAGAACCTGAGCACAAGAGGATTCTCCTTTCCTGTTATTCTCTCTCTCTGAAAGTCTTTAATTCTACAACGATGATGCCTGAACTGCCTGCCCTCAGACCAGTCTGCAGGCTCTGCTGGCTAGCAATGGAAGCTGGATGAAAGGCAATGATAAACAGAATGGCCTGTGAGATGCAATCACGTCGTTAGTGATGGGAGATGCAGCCAAAATAGGATGGGGAACAACAGGGAAAGACAAAGGCCTTTTGTTTCTAGTTAAAACATACTCTAAACTACATGGTCCAGTTGAATAAAGACACCAAGTTTTCACATTAAAAAAGAAAAAAAGAAAAATGAAATAAACAGAAAGTCTGCATTTTCCATCAGTCCTTAATCCCAGACCAATCCTGAAGTGAGATCTAAAGAAGAATAAGTAAGGTCCCCAAATAAGGGCTGGGAATGGGTAGATAAGTGGAAACTCAGAGTCCAAACCTTTTTTTCAGACTCAGGATGGACCTAGATATCCCTAAAATATTACTTGAGTCATTCCTGCTCATAATAATAAGAGCAAAACAACAAAAACACAACAATAACAGCCCACGTATTGGGCATATACTATTGAAACTGGGAAAGTCAGAGTTCATGCTGTCACTCCAGAACCAATAAGCAGAGATAAGGACTGAATCTTTATGGGCATTTTATCCAGATGCCAGAGATCTGAGAAGACAGTGGGTTATGTACCCTAAGAGCCATCTCAACATCTCTTCTCAAGTTGACTTTTGTATAAGGAGAAGTAAGGGTAGATAAGGGGTTTGGAAAAAGATTAATCAGATAACATTTGCAGTTGGTGATTTTCCTAGTATTTCTTTATCTACTGATCAACAATTTTGTATCTGCCTCACAGACATTCCCTCCTTGGAACACAATGACTCAGATGCCATCTCCATTACTTGCAGAGCCCCTGGGGCACAAAGGTGAATTGTTTCTTGACCTCCGGGAGTCACGTAGGTCATATATTCCAGATCCTGGAACAACAGCTTTCCACATGCTTAGTCATTTAAGCCTATCAATTATAACTAAAGCTAAAATCTTTAACTCTTGAGTTCCCCTATCATTATGTGTCAGGTACTATGACAATTGACTCACTTGTAAGTGCTTATTGAACCCTTCCAATTGCTAAGTGTAATAAATATTGAAACCTCAATTTACAGACAAAAGAATTAAGATTCAGGGAAGTTTGCTAACTTGCCCAAGATTAAATTCATACAGCTACTAAGTGGTGAAGGCAGGATTCAAACATAAACTTTAAGATTTTAAAATCCCAAAATGGGGTTGTCTCCTTCCCACTCTCCCAGATTGAGGTCATTTGGAGTTCCCTTTGACCCTGAAACATATGGATGAAAGCTGCTCCTTGGGGTGGCCAGTGGTACTCTTAGGCTTATAAGTGTTCTGAGCATCACAGGGAGGTGTCCTCTGAGGGCTCCTGATGACATGGTTTGAGGCAGGTCCGGTATTTAACCACTCAGCCATTGGCTGCGCCATCAACCTGAGGGAACCCTGGTGCAGGCAGTGAAGTTCTTTTGTATCTGAAGACCAGAGGTCAGCTGGGGAGGTCTCAGGGTTAGTATATCTGTCAGGCCCTCAATAGTGCCTCTCACAGCAGGGTCTCCCCAATTCCAGGGGCATTAGCCTGTCAGCAAACCCACTTTGGGACAACTGTCTAGAATCAGAACCTGGCCTTTATTTAGGCAACTCTGATCCACTAGTCAGGCCCCTCTGCTCCACTGCCTTCCCTGATGGTCCAGGGCCTTCCTCCCATGTGCTCTTTATCCCTTAAGACCAAACCCCTGATAGGCCCCTCCATTAGGAAGCGTTTGGATCTCGCTAGCCTAGAGCAGAACAATTAGCACCCTGCATATCCCCCCAACCTAGGATACAGGGAGAGCCTAGTGTTTACAAATATAGCAACCTGTTTCCTCTCCCTGAATGGGAAGGGAAAAGCTTTTGTTCCCAAGGAATAGGGGTGGTGTTAGGAGGGAAGAAGAGAAAGAAATAAGGTTTCAGATTAAAAGCTTAACCATTGGCTATACTATCTGTCAGGTATCCTGACATTAAACAGTTGTAAGCGAAATAAGAGCGAAACCCCATCCACCCAAAGTGTACGTGCAGCTCTGTGCTCTCATAGCCCACCTGGCTGCCTCCCTTATCGGGGATTGTTCTGCATGGCATGGGGAACATAGTCCAGCCCCTGACGGGGAGCAAGGCCAGCACACAGGACCCACGCACACAGATAGATTTTCCCGTGGGGAATCAGACCTGCATTGGACCTAGGCTGCTATGAGGCTTGCCTTTTGCTAAAACTCCCTCACCCTGGATTGAGGCAGCAAAGGTTTACTGTGTATCTTTAACTTCCTAAAATCTGTGCTAAACCTCCCAAATATGGAGTGTAACCAGTTCAACCACTTTTCCCCTTGAACTGCAACATCCTTATCTTTGAAGTAATTAGCAACATTCTTTCTTCTGTTATCTGTAAAAGGTAATCATCTACAGTGAACCTGTGCATAGTAAATGAGGACCATGCTCCAGAAAAGCAACAAAAGCCTGTCCAGGCAGGGGTCCGGGCCCTCTCTCTCACTTAGAGATCTCCCATGCTGTCCCTTTTTCTCCACAGGACTTCTGTAGTCCCTGTGAATTTGTTTGTCACAGCCACGACACACAGACCCCACGGGCCGGAGTCCGCATCACTCCCTCACAGCACATATCACACTGCATTATGTGGGCCTGTCTTCACGTTAGACTGCACAGGGAATGGAGCAAAGACACACTCAGGAAATGTTGTGGAGTGAATGAATGAATGCACAATGTACAAGATATCACCATCTCACTGACGTTCCTGACCTGTGGCAGAGAGCTGTTTATTTAATTTCTATGATATGTGTTTGCTGGAGCCACGCCTTCCATATGAACATTTAATCATCCCCTCATCCATCCATTCACTCATCTATATTGAATGAATTTTTTGAGTTCCTACTGTATTGCGCTAGGCATTGTGCTAGGCACTAGGAAACAGGGCAGGCCAAAACACGACATGCCAAGGATACAATAACACCTTTTCTCCTATGTTCTTTACAAAGTTGAACAACAAAGGAGAACAAAATACAAGAAGTTAAATAATGAAGAGTAGTGCCAGAGGGAGGACTAGACATACGCTCAAGGGAAAAAGAGATATCTTTCAAAGGAGATTAGCAAAGAAGGGCACTGGCAATGCATAAGAAAAGCCCAAGGAAAGACATTGTAGAAGCAGAGAGTCAGAAAATAGTCCCTTAGCAATGAGAAAAACCACGTCTGCCAGCTCCTTCCTATATTGCTGAGGGCAAAGAGAAAGGGTTGCCTGACCTGTCTGCATGTGCTCTGAGAAACTCCAGCTGTGCTCTGGACGGCAGAACGCCTGCTCCAGGAGCAGAGCTGAGCCTTGCTGACTGATTAATAAAACATGTACAGTTTGAGAATAAACACAAAGCACAAGAATGTCTTGCTGTGTACTGTGGTCAGAAGAATACTGCAGCCTTTTTCATATAAAGCTATCTTCTGTACTTGCTGACTCCTCTTCCTAAACTCTACAAATGGCATCCATTTTTGCAATGCTCTTCCAACAGTCTCTCTCTCTCTCTCTCTCCTTTTCTCTCTCTCCCTTTCTTGTACACACCTGATCTGAATTCTGTGACAGAATATTCAAAGGTATTCAAAGAGCATCTTCGTTAAGGACAGAGATATGAATAACTATTATTGATTGTTTTGACAACATTTAAATTTTTTTTTTAACTGAGCTCAGGTTGATCCAAGCACCTTCCCAGTTTCAAGCAAAATTGGAACCAATCTTCCAAGTTTCAAGCAAAATTGTCTCCTCAAATTCTCTTAGCCTAACACTTAATTTAGAAAATGAATGCCGAATGCATGGCCCCAATTATCAGAGAATTGTTTGTACCAAACTGCATAGCAGGATTCTGGTTGGTAGGAAGGACAACTGTGAGTGTGCTGGTGTCCAGGTATAAAGCTGGAAATGTGTGGATTTTAATTCTCAAGTCTTCATTAAGTTACCTGTCCGTGAAAGAGGGCCCTGAAAACATCTGCCAGAAAAAAAAAAAAAGAAGCAAATACTGTAACTACTTTGACTATTAAATGGTTGCGTAACTTTTTATGAATCAATCAAGACCTAACTGAAAGAATACTGACATTAAAATCTAGTATGTGCCTATAACAGGGAACAAGATGAATTGAATTTTTGTCTTTTTTGCTTACTTACCAGCCACATAATTTGGGGTAGGTCACAAAATCTCCATAGGAAAGTTAGATGAGATTAGGATAACTTGAGACCCATTTGAAGAACATCCAATGATTTAACAATTAGGAAATTTAACCTAAAATCTAGATTTCTGACTTAGATTTAAAAATTAAAAACCCTAGACCTAACATTCCCCATGGCTCAAATTAGCAAAGGATACACATTAAGTCGGCCATAGTTCCCACCACTCCTATCGTCTCCAAAGGAATAAGAAGATACCTTTTCATACCCACCACTGGCAACATTTATGAAGGCTTGTACTACCACAAGAATTAGTACACAGTGTTAGAGGCAGTGTAAATTGATAAAGCCACTTTGAAAACCATTCTGGCATCATCTAGAAAATTCGAGAATGTACAGGGTTCAGCAGAAGTAACACCATTGAATGTGGTTGGTCGGGTACATGAATGCCTCTCACGAGATGGACAGCAATGTGAGCAGTTCACCTAAAATGTCATACGCTGTGCTTGAGTGTGATATTGTTATGGTACAGAAGTACATGCTTATGATTTTGTAATAAAAGATTTGGTATAGATTCCCAGTGCATAAAAAGGGGTGTTTATGTGCCAGACCCTATATATACCCTTCAGTCAGGCAATTTCATTCCTAAGTATTAATATGTTTCCTAAAGCTATGCCTGTACCAGGAGACATTTATAAGAATACTCATAACAGAATAATAAATCAAAATAGCAAAACTGTTGCACACAACTTTTCATTGACAAGAAAATGAACAAACTAACTGTAATATATTCGTGCAATGCAATTCAACGCAGAAAGGAAAATGAAGGAACTGCGGGTGCTCACGTCAACATGGACTAATCTCTGGAACATAATGTGAGGCAGAAAAAATGCAAGTTCCAGGGCAATATTTCATATCTATATATCTATATCTATATCTATATCTATCTATATATATATATATATACACACACACATCAAAAAGATGCAAAACAAAATTGGTTCTTGCATTAAAATGCTGAGGAAAAGCAATGAAGGGCTTGTAAAATCAAAGGATTCAAAGAGGGGGTTCAGAGTTGTTGGTGGTTTCTATTTCTTTATCTAGGTTGTGGGTATATGGGTATTTTTCTTAGTCTTCTTTAAACCACACCTACATCCTCTTTATACTCATATGGCGTATTTCAAAATAAGTATTTTCCTATGCTGCTGTGGCTGACTCTGTTACTTACTTGTCCAACACCCATTCTCCCCACTCTTCCTTGCTAATTAGCGCTTCTGTTGTATTTGTCAGACTGCCCCCAGAAACAGATCACCTTTAATCAAAACTGTTTCTTATTTTTCCAGTTTCCCTTGCAGATAGGTGTGGCCATGTCATGACTAATAAGTTAAGAAGGAATCCTGCTGGGGGCCTTCTGGGAACATTTTTACTCTCTTTGTCAGGGACTAAGATGTTCTGGGCACTGCCCTTTCTCCTGTTCTGAACACCCACACTGCCTGACAGACCATCTCCAACTTGGGGGTGGAAAGAAATGACCACTTTATTTTGCTCACAAATTAATTCTGTGGGTCAGGAATTTGTCCAGGGCATGGTAGGAAGGGCTTGTCTTTCCTCCGCAAAGTCTAGAGCCTCATCTAGTTTTAAAAAATCTAGGGGCTGGAATCCTCTGGAGGCTTCTTCATTTCCATCCTACTTCATGGGCTGGGATGGCTCAGCAGGGACTGTCAACCAAACCACCTAGCCTGGGCTTTCACCTAGCCTGGGCTTCTCACACAACGGCATCTGGATTTTGAAAGGGAGAATTCCGAGAGGAAGAGCCCCAAGAGGAGCATCCGGAGAGTAAGTGCTCCACGTTATGATCTAGCCCCCAAAGTCACATACACAGTCTCACACTCACTCAGACAGGGAGTACAGACACCGCTTCTCAATGGGAGGTATGTCAAAGAATTTGAGGCCATATTTTAAGATGATCATACTCATCCACTTGCTCTTTCTGAATAGAGAACCTGATGCCTGGAGCTGTGGCATCCATCTTTCAACCATGAGGGAAAGACCAAGAAAATTACAGAAATGCAAACCCTGCCAATATTAAGCTAACAAATCAACCAGAAAACTGTTACCTCCAGACTTTTAATGATGTGAAAATAATTAATTCCTATCTGTTTAAACCACTTTTAGAGTCTTATTTTACTTGTAGGCAAAGGCATTTCCAGCCAATATACTGCTTCTCTGAGACAGAGACTCACAATGTACTAAATAGACCCATCTATTTAGTCCACATAGACTTGGAGTAAGTGTAGCTAGAGAGTTAAGAAAGCTAAATGGAGGTGTTTGGGTCTTTCATTATCATTTTTGAGTTTTCATCAGCTCTAGCTAGGCCTCAGGGAATTTGAGGGTGAGGCATATTTGTAACTAGTTGACATAAATTCTGTGTATAAAACTGACATGAAAAATGCATTATCTTTAAAATTTGGTGGAGCACTTAATGACTGCAAAGTACTTTATGGCACTCAGTCCACAATTGGAACAGATGATTTGCACTCTGTCCCATCCAGCATCAACCCCCAACAGTATAGGAAATGAAGACATTTGTCTCTTCCAGACATTATTCCCTTATAAAAACAAAGCCTGGAAGAGGCATAGGGACTCCAGGAGAATGAGGGGAGAAAAAGCCCAAAGGCAATGAGTACCTATTCCCCCTACCCCTGTCTGTCCTCTCGTCTCGATGAGGAAACTGAGGAATAGAGAACTCCTACTCCAAGTCCACTCTTCTCATTGTCCTTGATTCATATTGTTTTCTAAGCTTGCCTATCTGAGTTTGCTGTTGTATCTATTTACTCCTGAGCTGAGAACCTTGCCTGTACAACATGTGTTCATTTTATGTTCAGGAAATGTCAATTAGCTCATTTTTCAGAGGAGTTATCCCAGGGTCAGTCTCCCAGCACCAGCTGGTGAGCCTGAGAGAACTCACTTTAGAAACCGCTCCAGAGTTTAATAAAGCCCCATTTACTTCTAAGACACACAGAATGCTTTCAGCTTGGTGGTCACAACAACAGAAAATGCAGGAACGGTTCTGCTTTCCATCAGCATTGCAGTTCATTATCCCCATGGACATGTCAGCGTATGCTCAGACCTCACACCACAGGATCCCCCTATGGGGGAGGTTCACATATTGACTTCGTGAGGACCAGCTTTCAGGTCATGCCAGATGCAGTGAGGCACAGCCCCGAGCATGTGGACTCTGTCCTGGCAGCCTTCCCTCCCAGCATGCAGCACGGCAGGCATTCTGCCTGTGGGAGACCTCCAGCACTGATCTGCTGAGGAAGCCCTCCTTCCCAGATCTCCAAGACAAGCAACTTTATCCTAGCATCTCTTACCAGCCCAAAGACTATCAGATGGGATTTTGCATTCCGTGAATTCATTACAGGCCTTGAAAGACCTTCAGAAGACCTTGGCTGGAGGTCCTAAACCCCATCCTCCATCCAGCAATGCTTTCTAGTGCCCTGGGTTCTGTAAATCAGAGAACTGATGTCCTGAGCGTCCTAAAAAAAAAAAAAAAAAAAAAAAAAAAAAAAAAAAACAGAATCACCTTAATGTAAGGCAGAGTCTTGTTTTTGAAAGTAAAAGGAAACACAATTGCAGTTTTTCCAAAGCTTCCAATTTTCTCAAATTTTCCATTTGGATGGTATGTGTTAAGCCCATCCTTAGCAATCCCAGCTAGTCATTATCATTACTAACAACAAAATATAGCAGATGTTTATTTGGATAATGATGCTGACTCAGTGGTCCAGAGGGAACACTCTCACAGAGGAGGGAGCTGCAGTCAACGCCGCATGCGATCAGTTGCTGGCCCTGAATGGGGCAGAGCTGGGGTTCACTGGAGAAATAGCTAGAATTCGCTAGGTCCCTTTTAAGGTGACCGTAAGAGAGAGAGAGAGAGAGAGAAAGAGAGAGAGAGAGAGAATGTGTGTGTGTGTGTGTGTGTGCAGGGACATGCTTGTAATTTGTCTCCTTCGAAGAAATGCTATCTCTTATTTTGTGAGGCATTCCGTTTTTAGCTACTTTTTTAGCAATATGTAAACCTGTCTCATTCTGAGACATTCAAAGCATCTTGCAGACACTCCTTCAGCAGCTCTTGCAAGAGCCTCGCAAAGTTTGCATGGGGAGGTATTATTGTTCCCAGAATCAGTGTCCCGCCACAACCCCTCAGAGAGTTCTTGAATGCCAACTGAAGCAGTTCCACCACTTCAAAGCTTGCAGATGCTTAAACTCGACTTGAAGGTGAAAGTTCAAGGAAGGAGGGTTTTTTGCTTCTAATCCCTGCCATCTGGTCTGAATATGACTCTAGGGAGTAGCAGGCTGGCAGGTGACAGACTTAGAGCATGACTGGTCTTTATAAATGCCACCCAATCCTCTTATGTGCAATTGGTACCTGGATTTGCATAGATTTGCATAAATTATGCATCCGTCAAAATCCTTTTGATGCCCATTTAGGATTAAAATAAATTTGCTATTTTTAAGACTTCAATGCTAAGTGGCATTTTTTCTCTTTTTATACAGTCGTGTTGCCTCTGTCCTCTCTCAGACTTTATCAGTCATCACTCTAGCAGGGTTCCCAATGTCAAATGCACAGTCATTCATTTAATAAGTATCTATTAAATAAATGTTGAATAAGTGAATGAAGCCAAGATCTTGAGTGTCAGCAGAGAAGATGGCGACTGCTGAAATCCCACAGATGCCTGACGCCCACAGGACAGTGGAGCAAGAGAGGCCTGGCTTGAAGCTACTGGCACATCCTGTTCGATGTACAGTACTGTGATCACACTCTTCTGTGTGTGTGTGTGTGTGTGTGTGTGTGTCTGTCTGTCTGTCTGTCTCTTCCTTTAGGACTGGAATAGAATGGAGCAATAAGTGGGATTAAAGCAAGTTTGAAATTTGCCCATTCACAGACAGGCCCCTCTTTTAATTCTTAGAGGGTCTTTTTAAAAATATTGTATTAATTATTTTTTTAGAGATCGAGGGGAAGGGAGGGAGAAGGGGAGAGAAATATTGGCATGTAAGAAAAACTTCGATCCATTGCCTCTCGCACATCTAGAACAGGCCTGCCGGTCAGGCATGTGCCCTGACCAGGAATGGAGCCAGCAACCTTTCACTTTGCAGGATGACACTCACCCTCCTGAGCCACACTAACCAGGGCCACTCTTAGATGGCCTTGCTGACAGCATTTCCTGTTGAGACTCTGCTCTTATTTCTGACAACATTGCTTTGTTCTCAGCTATCTGAAGGCTTCTAGAGAAGAACAGAATAAAATCCCGCAAATCCACACCCTAAAATAAAAACTTTCTGTGCATTAAAAGAACTTTTTCTTTCTCCTGCTCCTGTGTTGGGATCTGTAAAGGAGGCCAGGCTTAGAGTTCACCCAGCTCTGCGTTTCTCCACTGGAATGCACAGCAGCGTTGCTTGAAGAAAGTGAGCTCTGCCCTCAGAGTCACATAAATAGGTCAGGAGGGGATCCCAGGAACCCAAGCCTGTATGTTTAAAAAGCACTTCCAGGGGATACTGAAGAGCAGTAAACTTGAAAGCCCCTAACAACACAGTCCATTTGCCCATGAAGAAAATGTAATTCAGAGAGATGTGATCTAGTAAAAACCAAGTCCTAAAACCAGAGCTCTCTCATGTTTCTAGAGGTTCGCTCGCCTAGGGTGGAAATTAGGCGAAACGTGTGTCTGTCTTTAAGGTGGTGGTATCCGAGATAAAGAATGGCATCTTTCTGAGAGCACGAACATTGTCTTACTGAGCTGCTTTGACAGAATTTTCTGTAAGTCTGATAAAGAAATGAGTCCATCAAGCAACATAAAGCCCCACTCAGCAGCTGCTCCCCACTTCTGCAAACGGGCCCTGGCTCCTCGGCTCACATTTCTGGTAAGATCCAGAGGTGGTGTTTGGGAATAAGAAATGGATGATCATTTTAATCATCCAGGAATCAAAAGCACTCTTGAGACACTTTACCGGATGCCACAGATCCCGAGTCCAAAAGCCATCGGGGGTTGATATTCAGCCTGCTAGAAGATAAACTGAGCTATACTAAAAATTTTAAGAATTTATTTGAGCAAAAATTGATTTTAATAGGACAGCACCAAACCAGAGTGGTTAGGAGCACCCCATCCACAGGAGCCAGGGGAAAGATCCATGCAGAGTACGAAAGTTATTTGATTGGCTATAGCTTAAAGCCTAGTTGGCCATCTGTGATTGGTTATCCAGTTTAGATTTTATAACTTGAGGCATTCGCAGGCTTAGGTTTTGGTTTTCTTATGTAGCCCCGCATGGCATTAGAGGCGCCTTAGTCCAATGACCTCCTTGTTGAATTAACTTTACAAGTGGAATAGCAGTTTGGCCCTCCTTGAGACAGCTTCTGGGATCCCTGGCTCATCTGTCAGTTTGCAGCAAAAAAAAAAAAAAAATGTATCAGAGGCTTAATCTAAGATGACTGAAATTTCTCAAAGCTCCAGAACTTATTAGAATTCAAGACTGCAATGGTCAAGAGAGTCCTCAAGTTAGCCCTTCATTTCTGTTTTCTCAAGACTGAATTCTATGCCAAAAATACAGTTCCCAAGTCTGGGCTAACTGGGAAGGTGCCTTCCAACTAAAGGTAAGCAAGGAGTCTTGACTGCATCACACCTGGGTACTCGATGGCCACACCAAGACAAGCGATCCACGGGCTCTGTTCCCACAGCCTGGCTTCCTTTGAGCTACGCAACGCCTGGGCCTGGGCATGCTTCCCAACCCACCTCCCCCAGGATACCCACTGAGCACCTATTTTAGATAGGGTGCTTTGCATGTGTTATCTCATCTCTTCCTCACTGAGATGTCGTAAGATAAGTGTCACCATCTTTTACAGATGCAGAAACACCCCCAGGTCACTCTGTTAGAAAGCAGCAGTGTCAGGATTTGAAAGGTCATGTCTGTGCAATGTCAAAGGATCTGCTCTTTCTCCAAAGTGCACAACCTGCCAGAAACAGGAAGAGGAGAGCTGGGTGGCTCTGCCCTGCTCCAGAATGGCCACCCTACCTGCATTACTGACAGCAGTATATACTGAGATACAATAATATTCATATTCCTTGACACTTCTAATAATCTCCTATCTGAGAATTTATTTAAAGGAAGGTATCCAAAAAATGGAAACACTAGACTTGCCTCATGATTATTAAATAGGAATGACCGCCCTAGCCTGGTGTTTGCAAGTACAAGCTGAGCCTCACACCCCTTCGGGGATCCCCCAGGAATAGCAGGAAGCAAAGTTTATTTCCCCGACTCCACAGAGCTTTCCTGGGCTGCCCCGGGGTAGAGGAGGCTCTGCCAGGCAGCTTAGAGACACACATTCCAGGAAGAAAGTTCCTTAGTTAAAAGCTGCTGTTTTCAATTTCCACAACTATGGCTTTGCCGAACTTCCTGCAGCCAATAGATTTAAAGAATTCGCCTTGCAGAGCCTGGGAGTTGGGAGCAGAGCTACCTCCTCAAAATGGCTCAGCCTGGTTCGGTTGTTTTGTTTCTAGTCTTTTGTTTATTGTTTTTCCTGATTCTGTGGGATGCGAAACCACAGTGAGGCATTTAGTTGTCTTCCAAAGAAAGATTTGGAACATTTGCACTGTAATCATGAGTCTTCAGTGTCAGTATAAGAGTCATTTAACTTGTCATGGAGATAGTGCTACAGTTACTACCAGCCCACATGCCAACAGGAGCCACAAATGTTTTCTTCGGATTGTCTTCTCAGCAATCCATAATTTTATATACCAGCAGAGAGCTCTGAGGAGGGGAAGATGTGCTCCACAAATGTGTTGAATGAAGTAGTGGATTCAAGTCAGGCGGTCTGGCCATTCTAACGTTGAGAGCTCAGAGACGTTATTTGGAAGACATTGGCCTATCAAAGCCCTTGGCGCTGCTGCACTGAGCACTTTGTATGTATGCACGAGCTCAGTTTGTTTTCACCACAATCCTATAAGGTCGTGGAATTCTTACTACACAGGAGGAAGCCGACCCTGCATAGGCTTAAGCAACTTGCGCCTGTTCCCACAGCTGCCACGAAGCCCTCGAGCCCAAGCAGTCAGTCCTCTGCTGCCCACCACTTGCTTCCACCTGAGGTAGTAATTGAACCCACCAGAAATGGGATTTTGCTTTTTGTCTCACTATCAGATTAACTGCATTGCCCGCCCGCCCTGTCAGAGGTTCTCAGGGAAAAGTGTGATAACCCCAGAGGGTCTGGAGCCCTGGCTGACTCCAGGGTCATTTCTGAGCAACAGAGACTCTGAGGGAATGGTGATCTTGTGAAGCTAAAGGCTTTTTTATTTACTCCAAACTCTCCTGAAAGGCAGATACGGGCTAATCAGCTCCCAGCCTCTCAATACTTCCTGTTTTCTTTGACATTTTCACATCTGCTGCTCCCGTGCCTTGGGTGAAGTTTATATTCTCTGAGACAACAACAGTGTTCTCTTTTCTCACAATCTACAGCAATTTCCAGATAAGTCTCTTTCACAGCCTCTTTACAGGAATCAACAATAAACAGACTCTCTTTTGAGTTGGGGGTTTATGCTCACCCATGGAGCACAGAAGTCCCAAGAGAATGTCATAAACCATCCCTTAAAACAAAAAATATAGCCACAATGTCACAGTCCCCACAGCAGTCACTGACCCCTGCATCTTTCACCATACCCCGTACTCTGCTCATCTCCAAAGAAAAATGATTTACTCGTTAATGTGCCTTGAGATCCAGTCTGAGGTGAAATGGGATGGTTTAAGTGCCTCTTTTCTTGTGCTCATAAAAGCTATTTTTATAATTAAATTCAAACATTTCATTATAGAAAAGAAATTAAAAATTATAATCAAGAGATGTAAAATGGTTCTTGATGAAATTCCTTACAGAAACTCAGTCTCAAATCTCCTAGAATCCATTCTTTGCTGTACTATTTCTGGTCTTTTTGTGCCAAAGTAGGCATTTTTTTTTCTGGACTAAAATGCTTCTCAGTTGTGTTAGTAGAAATCACTGCAGTAAAAAACAAAGCTATATTGAATGTCAATACTAGCATCAGAATTTACAGAGCATGAACAAAACAAAACAAATAAAAATTTAAAAAACCCTATATGTCTGGTACTTCTTACCAAAAGCTCATTTAGAATCTTTTTTCTTGATTTTCAACTCATTCATTTGAAAATGAGAGAGGTGGAATAGATGATATCTAATTCCGATGACATAAGTCTATAAAAATAGAGAGTACTTCTCTAAAAGCACTAAGCAGAGTCCCTTAAAACTAATTTTTAATGATTTAGAATGAACATTTTCATCATACCAATATAATTATAATTGGTATTTTTCTTTTTGCTAACAAATTAAGCTAAGTTTTATTGAAATGATTGTATAATTTCATTCCTTTTCTTTCTTCCTTTCTTTTATCAATAAATTTACCAAATGCTCAAATGAAAATTATTTTATCAATACAAGCTTTGCCATTGAAATTACTTTCTTTGTGTGCACTACGGCTTTAGAAAGGCAACTGAGGGAAGATCAGCTTACAAACATACACAGACATTCTCATCTCTTCCTGCTGAAACCAATACTTCTCATCTCTGATCGATGGAGATGGTGACTCGGGTCTTGACTGAGCAGCAAATGAGCTCAGAATGGGAGTTCTCCTCCTTTATGTCCAATGTGGTTTGGCTTAACCCCAAACCATGCGGAGGAAGCCTAAGTCGCACCATACCGCTGAGTTCATGTTTACAAGAAAAACTCCAGCCTGCTTTCTGTGTCACCTAGCATGCATCTCCAAAGACTTTACTATATCCCTGAGAGCCCTTTTTCATAATTTTGATATCACACCGTACACACCTCAAAATCCCACAGCTTATAATGCAATAATGCACTTATATCCAGCAAAGCAAGGACAAGGAGGTGAATAGAGCTGATTGAAACCAGAAGTTCCTACAAGTTAGCTTGCTTCCTCAATAGGAGATGGGTTTTCCTTCAGTACTTGCTTTCTTTTAATGAAGACTGTGTGTACTTGTGTATTGGGTCAGTATAGTCACTGATACAAGGGCAAATCTGCAAGTTCAAGTTAAGCTTTGCAAGGTGATATTGTAATGGATAGTGACAAAGACTCTCCACGTCCAAACTTCAGACAGGTTCCTCTGAGCCTTCTTTTCAACTAGGCCTTGTCTTTGGGCCTTGTCTTTAGCCTACCTACCCCAGTTTAGCAAGAATCTGGTTAAGCCAATTTATGTAATCAAATTGCTCATTCCCCACCCTTGACATCTGATCGCTCTGGCCCACATCCCACAAGAATCCCCCTATGCTTGGTGTCTCCTCTCAGCAATTTTCTATCCATTGACACCCCATCCCATTCTTATTGGCTGCAGATCCTCAGCTGCCTTCTGCATTCAGAGCTGAACCCAATCTCTCTCTTCTATTGCAATAGTCTTGACACCAATGGCAATAGTCCTGAACAAAGTCTTCCTTCTCATTTTAAAATGTCAGGATAATATTTTCCTTAAGAATAGTCAGGTTGTGTTATCCGTGTGTTGTAAAACAAAGCATTTACAGTCTTCTCCAAGTTTTATAGTTCAGTTTCAGCCACAGGTGTTAAAACATGATCTGCTACCTGGGACCCAAAGGCTCCAAGTCCCTTATTGTCGTTGCACTTAATCCTTTCTCCTCATCTCCTTCCTCACCCACTTTCTGAGAAAGAAAAGTTGTGCCTTCCTTAAAACTGCTGTTAGCCTGAAACCACTCCGTAGGAGGATGCAGAACGCATAGGGAGAGGAGCAACAGCTCTACTCTGGACAAAAAAAAAAGGCAAGTGGGGTGTTCGTTTATCAAGAGGGGACCCTTCTGCACCAGGCTGAAGGTAGTGTTGATGAATGGGTGGGGCCCAGGGAAAAATCACCAGACACCAGGATAAGGTGTCATGGGTCATGAAAAGGAGAAGGGGCTAACAACATCCTTATTGACATATTAGAAGCAAAGAGTATAAAAAAGCTTGAGGGAGAGTAAAGAGAAAAAAAACAGTCAAGGAAAATAGATGGAAGAATGAAAAGGGGAAGCGGGAGCTTTGAACTCAGAGTGATTTCTGGCAGAACTCTCGCCAATGCCTACACAAAGCCACACTAATCTGATGATGCTTTCTTTCCTGAAGCCAAGGCATTGCTCTCCAAGCAACCTGGAGGCACCGATTTGCCTATTTGCCAGCTTGTACAAGTATAAATCAGCCTGGGTTCATTATTCCAGCTTATTTTATGGGCTGTCTGTCACTCAGGCATTTCAGTATTGCCAGTGGTAGGGTATCAGGTGATTTATTGCAAGTATTATTGCACTGTCATAAATGAGATGAGATCATTCACAAACTCTCTCTTTTCTCTGCCTTTTAAGTGCATGTAGCTACTAGAGCTCACATTTGACAGCTGATATGATCCACCAAGCAAAAGCAGCTTTCCTCTATTCACTCTACCCCTTAAACAGAAAGCTTCGCCCATGCTAGTTTCCCAGAGTTCTACGAACCCTGCTGACATCTTTGCATCCACTTCCTTGGCTTATAATGTCATTGAAAGTTGCCGTTGGCTTTCTTAATGCACTGAACATGTGACTCCTGATGAAAATGAAGGTGAGAACTGTGGATTCTGGTGAGGGCACATGTTGGGGGGATGTGAGATTATTAGCAGATCAATGTCATTCAGTCAATGCCTTCTTTCCACTGTTTTCTGAAAGGGTCTAGTCATCAGAGCACTGCAGGACATGGCACTGCCATGAAGGGAAGCCTGCCGGGCAGGGTGTTCTCATTTGTGCCTGCAGATCCACTCTCCATCTGCCCCATTTTGTTCCCTGGAAGACCGTACACTGTGGGTCCCCTATCTCCAGCTCACTTGCCCTCTGGTTTCCACTAGGTTTGGCCAATGAGAGGCATTGGCAGCAGATCAGAGGGTGAGAGGAGTGAGCACTTCTGGAAGTGAAATTCTACTACTCCTACCTTCTTCCTCCCTCCCTCCCAGGCTCAGTTATGCAGTGCTTGCAATCCTTGACATCAGGGGGGACCAAGAGCCCCAGCTCACACAAGTAACCTCCCTGCCCTCCCTCTGAACATTGCAGGGAGTGATGCCTCTTCCAGCTGGAGCTGCTCCCTATCGCTGTCCCTTGGCAGTTGACTTAACCTTGCCCACACATTTTTTTAAGGATCTTCTTTAGATGGTCTTTTGTTCAGGCCATCTGTTTCCTACTGGGATCTTGACCACTGCACACATCTCTTCATTCACTGTCATGATTATATACTTATCTCAATTTTCCAAAGCACAGCTCCAATGTCAAATGTTTCTTTCACACTTAAGAGTGTTTTGGAATGTATTAAAAGAAATGGCTATCAGTTCCACTTCCAGAATGGCCACGTGAGGAATCCCGAGGACAAATAAAATAATTATAACCGATGAAAACTATTTTTAAAAAACAATTAAAGTCTCTAGAAAACTTAAGAACATATAGAAAATAAAGAAACATTTATTCAAGAAAATCTACTCAATCTTGGCAAGAACCATGAGTCCCCAGTACTTGAGCCATGACTGCTAGCTTTCTCCCTCCCCGAGTTCAGCTGGAGGAAAGCTCCACTCTGAGTGGGTTTACCCAAAAGGTGAGGCTCCCTCTCCCTCCACTTCCCAGTTAAGGGCTCTGGTATCTCACTGAGAGGGATAGAGCGCCAGCCAAAAATTCTGGGTGAAAGCTGCTGAGAGATTGGGTTTCCCATCCTCCACTCAGCCTCCTCCCCCCACCCCTGTGGCAGATCAGTACTAGGGACCCAATTATTATCCCTTCCAGTTCACTCTTAGGTTGGAGGCTCCATATCAGAAGAAGCAAATCTAGAAGATCAGGAGGTACCACCCCCTACCCAGCCCCCAAAGAATGGCTTGGAGATTTAGCTTAGGGGGAGAAATGATCCCTAACAACAGAAGGTTCCTAAGGTCTCCCCCAAATAATTAACTTTATTATAAACAGAATGTGGAGAAGTTCAAGCCAAAGGGTGCTTTCAAAAGCAATAGGCGTGTTAGTGGTAAATAATAAAAAGGAGGCTGGTAGCTCCTAATCAGCTAAATCATAGGTCAGCTAGTTAACCAAAGAAAACCAGGGAAATGGCCAGGAAGAGCACTCCGGGGGTCAAGAAAATCTCAGACCGGCCTCAAAAGCTACTCTTTCTTGAACTTAAGTGGATGAGACTGTGGAGCAGTTACACACCAGGCCTCATCAAAAACAAGAGAGAAATCGGCTGGCAACTGGTGCAGCCTAACACCTGAGTGTGATATCAAATGAGATAGACAGCTTATCAGAGTGCACAGATAAGAAGAAAGTCAAGAGTAAAATGGTAGACATAAGTCCAATTATAAAAATAGTAACATCCGATGTGCATGAATTAAATGACAAAGTCAAAAGGTAGAGATATCAGAATAAATAAAAAAACAAGATCCAACTATATGATGACTTTAGAGTCAAAGCTGCAACTGGTTAAAACAAAAAGATGGAAAAGATATACAATGCAAGGAACAAGCAAAACAGCTGAAGTGGCTATACTAATAACAGACAAA
The DNA here is from genome assembly GCA_004026765.1 of Micronycteris hirsuta. Taxonomy (NCBI): domain Eukaryota; kingdom Metazoa; phylum Chordata; class Mammalia; order Chiroptera; family Phyllostomidae; genus Micronycteris; species Micronycteris hirsuta. The sequence continues at coordinate 70,743 of PVJI01001083.1, forward strand.
GTGAACTTTAAAATACAAAAAAAAGGTATTAGAGATAATGAAGGACATCTTATAATGATTAAAATGTCAATCCCTCAAGAATATATAACAATTATAAACATATATACACTAAACAACAAAACCTCCAAAAACACGAGGCAAAAATTGACAGAAATGAAGGGATAAATAGACAGTTCTACATTAAAGGTTGGAGACTTGCCTACTCCACTTTCAGTAAGGAATAGAACAACTATTCCTCCCTAAAGCCCTAGAAAAAAGAACAAAAAAAAAAAGCAAGCAGAAGGAAGAAAATATAGGAATTAGAACAGAAACTAATGATATAAAGAATTTAAAAATGGAGAAAATTAATAAAATCAAAACTTAATTCTTTGAAAAGAATTAAGAAAATTGGCAAACCTTTAACTGGATTGACCAAGCAAAAAGAGGGAAAACATAACTTACCAAAATAAAGAATAAAATAGGGGACATTTCTACTGACCTTACAAAAATAAATAAAATTATAAGGGAATAATATAAACAACTACCTGACAACAAATTAAATAATTGAAATTAAATGGACAAATGCCTACAAAGAGTACCAAAACAAAACCCAAGAAGAAATAGAAATCTGGACAGACCTATAACAAATCAAGAGATTAAATTGTTAGATTTAGATGGCTGCACTGGTGAACTCTACCAACAAATTTAAATAAGAATGAGTAGTATTCTTTACAAACTTTTCCAAAGAAGTGGAAGACAGAGTAACACTTCCTAACTCATACTATGATGCAAATATTATCCTGATGCCAAAACAAAGATATCACAGGAAAGAAAATTACAGACTATTATCTCTCATGAATATGAACACAAAATTCTTAACAAAGTACTAGCAATCAATCAAGCAAATAGAAAACTATTGTACACTATAATCAACTGAAATTTATCTTAGAAATGCAAAGTTAGTTTAAGATTTAAAAATCTATTAGCATAATATACCGTATCAATAGAATAAAGAACTAACCATATGTGATTATCTTAATAAATATAAAAAAGTATTTGAGCCCTGGCTGGTGTGGCTCAATGGATTGAGTGCTAGCCTGGGAACTGAAAGGTTGCTGGTTCGATTCCTGATCAGGGTACATGCCTTGGGATGCAGGCCAGATCCTGGGTTGGGCGCATGCGAGAGGCAGCTGATCAATGTTTCTGTGGTACATCAATGCTTCTCTTCCTCTCTTTCTTCCACCCTTTCCCTCTCTCTAAAAATAGATAAATAATTTTTTTTTAAATAATAACCACAACATATTTTTTAGAAAAGTATTTGATGAAATCCAATATTCCTTGAAGATTAAAAAAAAACAATAAAATAAAATAAAATGTTCTCAATCTAATAAACAGCATCTATATAATCCACAAATAACATTATACTTAATGGAAACACTGAATATTTTTCTCCTAAGATCAGGAATGAGATAAGACTGTCCACTATTGTCATCTCTGTTCAACACAGAAACTCTAGTCAAGGCAATTAGAAAGAAAATGAAAGGCGTTCAGGTTTAAAAGGAAGAAGGAAAGCTATTTGCAAATGACAAGATATTATATGTAGAAAATCCTGAGGAATCCACTAAAAAACTGGTAGAACTAATAAATGAGTTTGGCAAGGTTTCAGAATAGAAGGTTATTATACAAAAATAAATTGTATTTTATACACATATAAAGAACAATCTGAAAATAAAATTAAAACAATTCCATTTACAACAGAATCAAAAAGAATAAAATACATTTAACAAAGGAAATACAAATCTTTAACAAAAGACAATGCATTAACCAAAGAAACCAAACTCTTAAAACTACAAAACATTGTTGAAAGAAATTGATGAATACCAAAATAAACGAAGGCGTCCTATGTTCATGGACTGGAAGACAATATTGATAAGACAGCAAATCTCCCCAAACTGATCTATAGATTCGCCACAATCCCTACCAAAATGACACCTTTTTTTGTAGAAATTGACAAATTGATTCAAAAATTCCAATAAAAACTTAAGGGGACTCAAACTAGCCAAAAAATTTTGAAAAAGAACAAATCACTAGGACTTATACTTCCTGACTACTACAAAGCTACAGTAAATCAAGAAAGTTTGGTCCTGGCATAAGGATAGACATACAGATCAATGGAAATGAATTAAGTATTCAGAATTAAACCCTCACGTTTATGGCCAACTGATTTTCAGCCAGGATTCCAAGACAATTCAATGGGGAAAAAAACAGTCTTTTCAACAAATGGTGCTGGAACAACTGGATAGCCACATGCAAAAGAATAAACTTGGATCACAACCTAACACCGTATACAAAAATTAGCTTAAAATGGATTTAAAACCTAAATACAAGAGCTGAACCAATAAAACTCTTGAAGGAAACATAGGTGTAAATATTTGTGACCTTGGAATAGTATTGGTCGCTTAGTTATAACCCTAAAAGCACAAGAAAAATGAAAACATACATTTATCCCAACAACTTATACATAAATGTTCATAGCAACTTTATTCATAATACTCACAAAGTGGAAACAACCCAAATATCCATCAACTGATGAGTGGATAAATCCTACTGGGCCATAAAGTGGAATGAAGAACTGATACATGCTATAACGTCAGTAGACCTTGAAAACATTACACTAAGTGAAAGAAGTCAGTCGTGTTGTATGACCCACTTAGACGAAATGTCTAGATAAATCTTTAGAGACAGAAAGTAGATACGGAGTTGCCTAGAGCTGGAGAGAGTTAGGAAGAATGGGGAGCGATTGCTAACAGATATGGTGTCTCTTTGGTGGGAAATAAAAATGCTGTAAAATTAACCGTGATGATGGTTGTACAACTGAATATACCAAAAAACATTGAACTGTACACTTCAAATGAGTGAATTGTATAGTATATGAATTATTTCTCAAGAAAGCTGGGTTTGTTTGCTCTTTAAGTGATTACAATCATTTTTTCTGACTTAGGAAAGCAAACCAACCGATAGTACAGAGCAGCATCTCACCATCCACCTCTGCATTCTTCAGCTCACTCAGACCAACTCTTCGCTGCGCGGGAAGTCCAGGCAGAGCAGTGCTGTGGCTGAGAGCCAGCTGCCTGTGTTACAGTTCTGGCTTACTCACTTACCAGATGTGGGAGGTTGGGAAGATTCCTTAACCTCTTGGTGCCTTAATCCTCTCAGCTATAAAGTGAGGATAATAATAATCTCTAGCTCAAAAGGGTTTTTAGGGGATTTAAAAATATAATGCATATAAAGCATTTAGAATACTACCTAACACATATTAAGTGCTATATCATTAATTTGCTTTATTATGATTAATTTGTTTTATAGTCATTAACAAATTGCTCATTAATTCACTTCCCCTCCCTAACACTACCCTGAATCCCCCCACCATGAGGATTGGTCAGTCATCACATTCTATTCTCTTGTCCGCAGTGACTGGTTCAAAGGAACGCGCAGGGGTTAATCAGGCCAGTCAGGGCCAGCAAGAGTCCATTCTCAAAGCTTGGTCGAGCTGTTGGGTAGCAGACTCCCTCCTTTCAACTGGCAATAAAACAAAGAAACATTTAGCTGCAGAGGTCTGTCAGTTACTAGGGTACCCCTGGGGAGGACTCACTGGAAGGAGACACACAGGTTACAGAGTAAACACAAGTTCGTCCTGGAAATCTTTTCCCAGAATCACTACACACAGACCAGATTAAATGGTCCTGCTTCTCAATCCCATAATACCCTCCAGACCCCCGAACCCTAAGAGGATATATATCCCAATTTGCCCACAGGAATCTCAGTTTAAACCTCTTGGCCCAACAGAATTATTAAGAACTCCCTCTTTCACTGCCCTGCCTGGTGTAGCTCAGTGGATTGAGTGCTGGCCTGCAAACCATGGGTTGCTAGTTTGATTCCCAGTCAGGGCACATGTCTGGGTTATGGGCCAGGTCCCCAGGAGGGGGTTCGTGAGAGGCAAACACGCACTGATGTTTCTCTCCTTCTTTCTCCTTCCCTTGCCCTCTCTCTAAAAATAAATTAATAAAGTTTTTTTAAAAAAAGAACCCCCTCTTTCACCCTCAAGGGGTTCCCAATTTGAATGATCAGTTATATCTTACCTATCTCAAAATTTATGTGCCACACATTGTTACTTGTTTAATTTCCTGACTCCCTTGTTAGACACTAAGTGTTACAAAGGGCAGGGACTGTGACCATATTGGCCATTGTTTCATTCCCTAACACAGTGCCTGGCAGGAAACAGGTGTTTGGTAACTATATGCAGAACAAAGGAATAAGCAACTTTGAAAAATTATCACACCTAGTGCTAGTCCCAAGGTTCTCTTCTTTCCAAAGTGTCACCCCTTGCCCGGACCAGTGTGGCTCAGTTGGTTGGAGCATCATCCCACACACCAAAATGTAGTGGGCTCCATTCCTCATCAGGGCACATGCCTAGGTTCCTGTTTCGGTCACCAGTCGGGGAGCCTATTAGAGGTGACCCATCAATGTTTCTCTCTCACGTCAATGTTTCTCTTTCCCTCTCTCTCCCCCTTCCTCTCTTCCTAAAAGCAATAAAAACAAAAATAACACTTGAAGAAATAATGGCTACAAACTCCCCATATTTACTAAAAGATATAAATTTACAAAGTTAGGAAGCTCAGTCATCCCTAACAGAAAACCATGCCCAAACACATCATAAACTGTTAAGACCGGCCCCCTTCAAAAAAGAAAAATAAATAAAAAATCACCCCTTAAAACTGTCCCTAGTATTTAGTGTTTAAGTTGATTTTACAATGAATTAAAATATAGTAGAAAAGCAAGCATATGCTAGGATGATCCTATAACCTGCAGCCCCGTCCAAAGAGCAGCGTTTGCTCCCGCGGGAGCCCGTGAATGGAAATATTTCATTCTTTTCCATTTAAACAGATGCAACACCTGAAATGTTCAGGACACCAAGCTGAGTAAAGATTTTTTTTCTAGTTGAAAGCCGAAACTCAAGGTAAAATTCTCAGATGCAGAGAAAGCCCTACCGGAACACTTTCCCATTAGAAACGAAAGCAATGGAGTCTCACAAAGCTCTGGCCATAAACTTCAGTTGTGAGAAAAGAGCACTAAAACACATTTTTCTATGTTCCATACCTGAGTGTTGGGCTTCGTTTCACCTCTCTGCCATGCATCTCGGCTTAGATTCAGTACATAAAGCTTTATCAGATCCTTAAGCCATTTAATTCTCCTACATTTTGCCAAGATTTTTTTCATAGGCAGGGAAAATCATTTGCAAAGAAGTTGTGTGTTTTCATGAGTTGAAATGACAGTTCAAATGGCAGGAAGGACAAGGACACTCGGGGGGTGACAGTGCACAAGTTCATGCATCTATTCGATATAATCGGATGGAAAGAGTAGGGAGTATATACTCCTCCGAATATTTTTGGCATTCATTTAATCATATTAACAATGCCCCAGAGGCAAATGTGGCCAAATTTAAAAGGTTCACTGTATATTCTCAAGTTAAACTTAATCCAAGTTCTTTTCATGCCCTTAGGGTGTGCAACCAATGTCCTGAATCCAAAGGTTGGCTCAAGGGAACGGAAGGAAAGAGATGGAAAATGCCTAAGGAAGAGGTTACATATACTTAGTAAAGGTGATCAAAACCACATGAATATTAATTGGGCCAATTTAAACCTGGACCCATCATCAAAACAAAACTATTCTTAAGCTTTAGGAGAACATGAAGTAGGCTGATCCTCCCAAGCTATTTTTCATCTCATTGCATTCTGCATTTCTTACTGTTGGTCCTTGGAACTGCACAATTATAAAAAGAGAAACTACACTTCCGATACCTCTTGATTAAATATCCCAGAGCAAGAAAAACCGGTGACCGAATGCAAAGCTACGCTGTATGAAGAGTCATTCTCGACCCGAGTCCTTAGAGCTGACTTTGTCATTTCCTTCCACAAGCTCCAGCGCAGCCGGAAAAAGAATTCGGATCCATGAATCTTTAGCCAGATGCAGAAGTCTTTTCTCGGCCTTGTCATTTTTCCTTCTCACTTAATGCTTTTCTTTCCTGTCCTGTTCTTTAATTTCCCTGTGCACCTCCTAAAGAAACTTATTCACAAAACTATTAACGAACTTCCTTTGCAGTGATATATGTTGAATTACAAAACAAACCCAGCAAGGGTGTGTGATGTCGAACTTCATGTGAAAGTCCTTGAAGAGTCAGAATGATACCTTTAGGGTTCTAGCTCTCACTTCCAAGTTAGATTAGAAACACTAATTAGACTCTATGCTTAAGATCTATAGACACCAGTGTCTATGGAATTGTCTTTCTGGTGTAATGAGAACCTAGATTAATTCTTTTCTATTTCATTACAGTTGACCCTTGAACAATGCAAGGCTTAGGGGTGCTGATCTCCCTCCTGCACAGCTGAAAGTACTTGTGACTCCCCCAAAACTTAACTAATAGATTACTCTTGACTGGAAGCCTTACTAATAACATGAAGTCACTCAACATATATTTTGTACACTATCATATTATATACTGTATTCTTATAAAAAGTAAGCCAGAGAAAAGAAAATGTTATTAAGAAAATCATAAGAAGGAAGAAAAAATAAACTTACAGTACTGTATGTATTTATTGAAAAAAAGCACAAGCGGACCCGAGCAGTTCAAACCTGTGTTGCTTGAGGGTCAACAGCACCTTCATTCTCAAAAGGAGAAATGGTCACTGGTTTTTTTTAATATTTTGTTTTAAAGATATGTTGATGTGCCTTACTGTAAAAAATCTGATTCATTAAAATCTGAAACAAGGAAACATCTCATTTAAAGCACAATTTTTCACAGTACAAAAGGAAACACAATTATTCACAATACAGAAGGTCTACCCTCTTCACAACCACACCCAACATTGGTTTCTTTGAACTGCAGTGGAAAGTTTTTTTAATAATTAAAATTAATTATATTTTAATATTAACACACAAGTTCTTAGATTTTCACATTTTTAAATGTATAATAAATGTGTTCTTTTTCTAAGTGGATGGATAATGAATATCATTATTAGTTTCTTTCCCATTATACTATCTACCACTGTAGTTATTAAATGATATTTCATAAAAATCTTGTCCTATTCAAAATTTATATCTCAAAGGTACTTCTGCAGTCATTTACTAATTAATTTTTAATGAGTCACCCATGCAACTAAATAATTATTAATTATCTACAACATTGCAGGTCTTTTATCTAGCACAGTCAATGGCTCACACCATCCTCTACCTCCCCCATGCCCTGGGCAACACAGGCCCTGTTGATTCATTTCACTAAAACTCACACTTCAGTCAAAACCCTCAGTACTAACTCCAACAGAGAGCAAAACCCTGCAACGAACACAATAGCATCTGGAAGTTTGATATATAATAAGCCCAATATCTCAAATCAGTGGGAAAAATACAGACTTTTAAGTGGTATTGGCCTAACCAGATAACTCTATTTTAAAAGGAAAAACTGATCCATTTCTTCCATCATAAAGATAAATTCCAAATGCATCTGAAATGTAATCAAGTTTGTATCAATAAAAAACTTGGAATGTCTGTAATAGAGGACTGACTGAATAAACCAATACATAGTCACACCCTGGAATACAAGGCAGCTGTGAAGAGAAATTAGAATTATTTCTATAATATCCTGGAATGAAATTCAGGTAAATTCTTAAGTATTCAATAGAAAAAACAACTGTAAAAAGGTGTGCATTATGATAAAGGAGATGGAGGGTATAAATACCTATAAGCACTTATTCATTAAAAAAAAGCAATGAAAGGATAAATATAATTTTTTAATGGTTACCTATCAAGGGTGAAGAAATTATTTAGAGAGGATAGGGGACAAAGCAAAACATCTCTTAATATACTTTAATTTGTAGGTTTGAGTTTGGCACATTACAAATATTTTACATAATCATAAAAAAATTAAACATAATCCTTAAAAATAAAGAACAAATTAACCAAATAAATGAAACTTTATTTCAGATAGGAGATAAAACCACACAGAGGAAGTATTCCAAATGACTTTGAAACACTGCAAACTGACAATATGTCCCTATTAGGATATACCCTAAGGAAAAATATAACTGCAAACAAGTCTTAAACTGCTCTCAATCACCAAGTGGTTGGTGTTAGTGTTAGATATGGTTATTCTGCATCTGTTGTATGTGTATTATGAGATTAAACAAATGAGTAATTATGTTGGTGTTATCAAAAATTAGAATTTTTGCCATGAGAAAAAGGAAATATAAACGTAAGAACCATGAGTTAACACCCTGTTGTTCTAAATTTGAATCAGAAATATCGGCATGAATTCACAGTGCATTTTTTTTAAAATACATATTTCCTAGCTCTGTCCCCTGAAAAGATCTAGTAACGAAGACCAATCCAAGAGCAATGAGCAGCCTAGGTCTCATGTTGCTGTTTATATAAATCATTTCTAACTCAGGGGAATCACGTTCCCTTGGGGGAAAGGCTGGTTCCAAGTCTGAGAAAGAAAACGTAGAGGACAAGCCTGGACTTCCTTGTTGTACCATAACACAGAGACCACTGAGATTGCTCAAAAGACTCAGAAGACACTGGTGGACAGCTCTCAGCACCAATAAGGATACTGACAGCAATGAATTAAAACACATCAAATATGCTTATTCATAATAATTTAAAAAATTAATGGGCCACCTTGGAAGGACAACGCTAACTGTGGAAGAAAAGGGGCTTCTACGGAAAGTAACCTTATAGGGTGATCTGTTCATAAATTCCTAACAGGCAGGTCATGGTGGATAGTCAAGTTACAGACATGTAACTTCTTTAGTAAAGGTTTATCTTTACCTTAAGTAGGTTCTGTCCACTTTTTCTGTGCATCTAGGTTAACCCACCTTTGAAATGCCTTTTCAGACACTTCAAACTAAACCACCTTCAAGAGGGCACATAATCTTCGCAAGGGTCCTGTAGCCCAATCCTGCCTTGCTTTCTCCCAACTCCATGCAACAGTCCTTACGTTTCCTTCTTAATTTCTAATGTATAAAACTGCAAACTATTATTCTCACAAGAATTTGAGGGTTTGCTTCCCAGCAAGTGTCATCAGTTTTGGCTCAAACTCATAAAAATTCTCTCTACGAGTATGAATATTTCTTCTGTCAACATAATCAACCAACTAATGTTTTTGAAAACTGGTTACTTAAGGGAAAGAACTAAGCCTGTATCAGGCCTTACCTATCTGAGGTTTACTAAGGTAACCAAATAGCCAATAGAATTAATAAGTGAAAGGGAAAAAAGTATAATTTAAATATCGCCATTTTGCAAGCTTTAACAAATTAATAGGTCTTGGCAATGATTATCAGTGGCCGCCAATTTTACAAGAAGACGATGTGATGTTAGGTGTCTCCTCATAGAAGTACACAGCACCACCTAAACTGTGTTCTTGTCCAAAATAAATAAATTAGTTAATGTGTATCTGATTAAGCCTCAATATCTAACTACTAATTTATAAGAAATACAAGAATAGAGGAACATGTTAAACAGTCCTTCAGTAATACAATCAGCAAAATTCAGACTGGAGAATCCTATGGGATGAATTACCCAGCTTCTTCAACAAATACATTATAAAAAAATAAAATGGAGGTGAAGGGAGAATCTTTTTGTAGATTGAAAGAGACTAGAGATATATTGACCAACTACATCATATGGCCTTATTTAGACCTAAATTTGAAAAAATTATATTTAAAAGTCTGAAACAATTATGGAAATATAAAAAACCAAGATATGTTATTATTTTGAAAAATTACTTTGAAAAATTATATTGAAAGAGTTTTTGATGTGATATGATGTTTTGGTTAGGCTTGAGAAAGTAGTCCTTAACTCTAGATAAAATTCTAGGAGAGCTAGGATTTAACTAAAAGGGAGTATAAATGAAACTAGTTGGGCCGTTTGTTAATAACAATTAAAGCTGGATAATGAGTATATAGAGTCCCTATGCTATTTCTTCTACTTTGCATATATGTGAAATTTTCTATTAGAAAAAATCTCTACAAGAAGAATGTACAGAGGTTTAGAGTACCCAAAACAAGTTCCATATTCTAGTTAATAGACTTAACTATTCATTCTAGTTAATTCTTTCTGTATTAACAGAAAAGAATTTTGTAGTTTCCTTTCTGTAGTTTCAAATGTTTTAAGTATACATTCAATTTTTCGGCAGGACAAAAAATAGTTCAGAGAAGATGGCCTAAGCTGATTATTAGGGGGGAAATGAGTTCATGAGAAGGTGACTCAGGAAGGTATGTTGAAAGAGAAGGGTTGGTTGAAAGGGAGCTTTTGGATAGTGTTCAATTCTGAACAATGTGAACTAAAACTTCACAAGGAGAAATGGATCCAAGACAGGCATTGTCCACAAGTTTCCCTCTTTGCTCCCTTAGGCAGTCTGGAGCCAGAGTTTGGGTCTGAAGGCCAGGGCAAGACTGAAGTCTGTAGCTGAGAACCAAGTCACAGAAGAAGCTCAAGAGCTGGTGTTAGCCGAAGTCTTCAGAGAGAGCCCAAATCAGGTCAGAAGACCAACTTCAGTCTTTATGTCTGTAGGACAGAATCAGGACTCAAATGGAAGCTGAAACCAAGGATGTTTAGTGGAGAATTGAAAAGATATGCCTGGCCATTGCCTCAAAAGGAATTTAAATGTCCAGTTTGCCTTTACTGGCTACTGGTCCCATGATGCAGGGAAGAAAGGTAGGCTGAGTGGATAGATCTAGTGCCTTTATTCATGGTGTCTCAACCTAAGTCACGGGTCTGGTGCGCTGCAAAGCCAACACTCAAGATCAAAGTGCAGACACACAGCTCTTATGCCTTGCCAGTGCACTCATTCCTTCAACCAGAACTTACTAAGCACCTTCCGTGTGCCACACAGCTTGGGAGGTACAGTCAAGTCAACACTGTGATTACATCGCTGTTAGAAGCAAGTATGAAAATGCACAAAGACAGGAAGGAAACACAGCAGTGAACTTACGCTGTTAGAGGGCCACAGTTATAAATTAGTTATAAATTATTTTCTTTTTTCTGTTGCCTTTAATGAGATTAAAATAGTGTTCTTTGACTTGACAATAGACATAGTTAACAATTGCTCCTGGCTGGAAATGACAAAGCTGCTGATAAACGAATTAGCGCTAAGGTTTAAGTGATTGATAAATGATACTAGTGGCTGCTCCTCCCAGAACGTTGTTTAAATTGGAATAAGAAATCTCTCCTAGAAGATTTCATGAAAATAGAAAAACTACTTTGAGGAAGGGCTTTTCCCAAAAATTCCTCATAATCTCTAGGGAAACATCTAGTCTCCAGTGTTGAAGGAAGATAAAATATGCTTTCCCCCCCAATACATCAAAAGATGGTAAGCATATTTCAATCAATGGCTATAGTAAGTTATTTGTTGAAAACAATATAAAAACGGAAATTTCCCTTCTAAGGAAATGACTGATGTTTTGACTTTACTATTAATGTGATTCCTTTTGTAAAGAAGTACATGAGCTATGAAGTCACAGCTGGATACAGCAGACATTAAAGCAACAATGTATGAATAATTTGAACAATTGTCCAAACCTATAATAACTGTTCTGTAGGAAATCCTCTCATTAAAATAATAAATAAGAATAATCCCATTAATTCTGCAGCTCCTCACTGTAGTTCCTCTTTAAAGAATATAATTTATTATACAATAAAAAATGAGCATATTTAAGAGTTTAAACCTTTCTTCGAAGTTTTCTGAAGATTCAGGCTCTTGTTTGATATTGACTTGTCTAAAATGAGTAAATAATTCAATAACTTTAAAATACCCATTAAAAAGGAGCATCTAAAGCATCTTCTCTTACACCAAAATGCAAACTGGAGAGCAGCTCTGTCATCCTTTTGCTACATGGTATCCCTGAGACTGTAACTCATCCGCCACATGAGCAAAAGCACAGATAAAACCAAGCACAATTTTGTAGAAAGATTCAAGAAGAGTTCAGGCCTGAAAAATATATTTCTGCCCACATGACTGGCTCATGAAACACATCCCATATCTGGCCAAATGATCAGAGAAATGCCGAAGAGGGGAAAAAAAAATCTTCCCACCAACCGCCTAAAATGCCTCGAATTCTGACCATTGAAAACTACTTTGGCTTAAGCCACTGCTTCTCAGTTTTTCATCCAAGAATCCCTGATGGGAGAAGGAAGGGAGAACAAATCCCAGGGTAGCTAATGACCAAAGTAGTTTCCAAAAAGTAAAAATTTCCTTTCTCAGGCTTTATTTTTAAGATGTGGGGAATTTTGGTTTTCACTATAATATGTATCTCTATTTGCTTTCATCTGAAAATAATGTGGGTTTTCCCCCAACTAAATTTTCAAGTAAATTTGAGGTTCCAGGAAAAATGTGTTGTATGCATTCTGTGAATTTTTCCCTAAACACAGGACAGACTGGGAAGCCTGGATGGAGTTAAGGCCTTAAAGACCCAAGTCAGATAAAATGGGTCCTTTGCAAGGTGATGCATATTTGGGGTTGATTTTTATCAACTATGAACATGAACATAATTCATGAACATAATCATCAGCTTGCCATGAACTGATTTATGAGAAGAACTGTCCAGTCTTCCAAAAAGACCTAGAGGTAATGAAATCCATAAACAGAGCAAGTTTATACAGCAAAGGTGTAGGAAAGCCAGGTAGGGATGCTGGCCTGCAACCTATGGGGGTGACGTAGATGGAGGGGCAAAGGAGAAAACTGCAGCAGTACAAGATAGCAAGCCTGGAGTTTAAAGGAACGAACAAGAAGAGGAACATTTCTGCAAGAGGCGTGGAGGACTCAGAGATAAATTTTTCCCACATCTTGTGTTTATCAAGAGCACCCTGACGATATCACCAGGAGTGAAAACATAAACATCTGCTTGAAGCATAATCAGCACAATGAGTTGGAAAGCGGCTGGGGTAGGTTCCTTCTAATGGTTCTCCGGAGCCCATGCGAAATGGAACAGCAGATAAAAAGAAACAGACTCCTTCTCAGCCACAGTCCTGTGTTCTCTTCCCCATTCCCACCAAACACTGGCTTACAGAGGAGGTCATTTCCTAGGCAGCAAACACACAATTTGTCAGGTAAGAGGAGCTAAATAAGGTACAGTTAAAGAAAACAAACCATACAAGTAGTAATTTTATAAATATAAAATAGAGCAAAGAAACATAAAGTAGGGTCACCTCTTGTCAAGCAATTATTTCCTAAACAAAGAAAAATCTGGATTCCGGAAAAGCACACCAGTCAATTACAGATCAACGAGCCCAAAAGATGAGGAAGGGACAAGGTCTGGAATATAGGTTACAGAACACCTCTCGAATAAGAGCTATGCACATTCTGAAGCACTCACTATAAGGACCGCATAAACAAGAAAGCAATGCTTAAGAACCTAAGATTTCCCAGGATTTCTGTAATGATAGCATGATAACTCACTTTGGAAGGCTCAGACTGTTTATCCTTCTAGATACAGAAAGAAAAATGTATCTGTCTGCTGCCCTCCTTCTTCTTTCTCCCCAAGCATTCTCCGTACTTTAGAATATGGTTTTCTCTAGAAGGATAAAACACTGCCTGACATTTGGAATAGCAGCTTACCTTGCATTCTCTCTTTTCGAAATTGAATCAAGATCTCCTTGAAAGTAAGAACTACTCTATTTCTCTATTTACTTCTTTTAAGTTTTTGTTTATTGATTTTTTAAAAAGAGAGAGGAAGGAGGGGAAGAGAGAGAGAGAAACAGCGATTTGTTGTTCCACTTATTTAAGCACTCATTGTTTGTTTGATCCTTGTATGTGTCCTGACTGGGAACCACACCCCAACCTTGGCGTCTGGGACAACGCTCTCCCAGCAGAATTACCTGGGCCAGGGCTCTATTTATTATACTTCTTTTGTGTCTCCTCTGGCCAACACTCTGGACAAGAGAACCCCAAAATTTTCAGCTGGTTTTGCAACCATACTCAGCATGTCCAGGTAGCTCAGAAGGAATCACAAAATCCTCAAAACACAGTTCATTTAAAAAGTAAAAATACAATTAGTTCCACGTTGGTATCAAAAATAACTGCCCGCCACACGGCACTATTTTGTAGATATATGCAAAAGTCACAAAAATAAAAAAAAAATTAAAAAAACTGGTCAGTAAAACAGTCTTGCCCCCAGACAAATGGTTTTTCCCATTCCAAAAATGTTGGGAACCCCCCCAGTGGCTGTGCCGGAGTCCTCAGGTAGAACGCATAACTTCCTCTGAGGTTCCCTCCATTCACCATCAGGGCACAGGCGGCAGCCCCCAGCCCAGCCCACTCTCACCACCTGCTGGGCTTAGCAAGACTGGCCTGCACCTGGGCGGTGTCCTTTCTCACGGCTCCTGCCTTTCCCCCAGCTGTTTGCCACCTTCCACAGCTCTCAGATAGGTTAATTCCCCCACGAGAAACTTCCTCTCCCTTACAAATACACATCTACATAAACCTACTTTTCCTTCTTTTCTTTCATTCTTGCCCATCTGTCCCAGAAAAAGAAAGCTAAACCTATCCAGGATTCTGTGATTTCAGGACCGACCACCAACACTCCCCACCCCTCCTTCCCCAAAGGCTGGGTGTGCTAGCAGCCCATAGCTCCTAAGGCTGCTCCCCTGGAGAGCCCCCTTGCTCAAGGTCACTGTCCCTCCCTGGGGGTGGCCCTTATCCCAAAACTGGACAATGACTAGATATAAGTCTTAGTCTCTTGCCTAAAGATGGGACAACTCTGGAGGTCCGCTCCAAGGCCTTTGTCATGGTTGCGTCTCAGACCAAATGCCCCTTCCCCAGTCCTGTGTCCTCACCCCCACAGGGGTTCGCCCACAGCGCTCTTCCCAGTAAACTTTATCTCAGACTCTGAACTTTCACAAACCCAACCTAAACACTTTCCTTCTGTTTTCTCTGCATTTCTTTTTGGTGAATAAAAATGAACCTATGGTGGCTGATTGGTGATAGTAAAGCACAAGTGTCAAAGTATAGTTTTAAAGTAAAAATATTCTTCAACTTCTACAGCCTTTACCCATCCTGAGAATTCCCCACCCCCCTCCAATAATTTCCTCAACTCTCAAATTTCTTCTCATCCTTACCCAATTAAGAAGGCCATTGTCAAAGCCATGTCATAGAAATAAGGAACTGCCTTTCTTAATTTGATTATTTTCAGTTATAATTCATGGATTTGCAAACACAGTCTTCATTTCTAAACTACAATATTTGAGTCTCCTACTTTTCATGGCATATGGATGTTATTCCATCAAGGTTTGAATTTAAATAGATTTCTATGGGCTGGCCTTTTGTTCCTTTTATTATTTT
Organism: Micronycteris hirsuta; assembly: GCA_004026765.1. Taxonomy (NCBI): domain Eukaryota; kingdom Metazoa; phylum Chordata; class Mammalia; order Chiroptera; family Phyllostomidae; genus Micronycteris; species Micronycteris hirsuta. The sequence goes on from PVJI01001083.1 coordinate 86,110, forward strand.
TGATCAAAAAAAATAGTTTCGAGTTCAAGACAACTGACTTTGAAATCCACTATTGGAACCCAACCCTCCGTAAGTGAAAGGAAACTGTCATCCTTTCAGGAACATGAAACAACACTCGGGCTTCCCCTGATGAGGCAGCTGCACAGTGGCCTGGCTGTGTGATAGCAGAAAGGACCCCGCCAGGCTGAAGCAGTTTGATCTCCCCGATTTCAGATCACTGCTTGGACTGCCCGCACCCACTGACCATCTGAATGGGACGGCCCATCACATGGGCAATGGGCAGCGATTCTTCCCTGCTATGGGGCATGTGAGGTCACACTACACAGCCATCCAAAGCTTCTCCCCACCCTATGTTCTGTGGAAATAAAGTAGGGCTGAACATTTTATTAGATCTTTTAATAACTTTTTTATCAGATGTACTTTCTGAAGAACCAGAATTATAGACGAACAAGTCCAGAGCTTACCATCCTCATGAGAACGGTAACCGCAGTTAGAGACATCCCAGCCAAACTGAAGGCGATGGCGAAATTGGTGGACACAAATACTAACAAAGAGAAGGTGACTTTTCAGCTATGGATTAATAAAGAAGCTAGGTTACTTGATAATCAAAGCTGCTTTCTTTGTGTATGCAAAAGGATTAACAGCAGAACCAAAGCATCCAGGAAGATCAGTAAATAATCTGAAGACCCACTGAGCTGCTAATGGACTCCAGGAGCACTGTCGGGAAAGTGGAAGCCACCCAGGCAAGAGAGGGACAACCCAGCCTGTGGCAGTCCTGGTCTGGCGGCGCCTGGGAGGAAGAAGTCTATGTGAATAGACCCCCTCCAGTGGGAGGGAGGCAGGAGCCCCTCCTGGGGCTAAAGCCTGGAACCCAGTCTGCTCACCCTGCCTGGGGACAAATACAGGGCCCGGAAGAGTCCAGTTTCCTGGCTAAAGGGGATAAAGTCATACTTCAAACCAGGAAACTGGAATGGAGGCCGCTGAGAGTAGAACAGCCACGTGAGCACATGTAGAGAAGCAATGGGCGCAGGGCAGGAGGAAGCGCTCCCTCGCTTCCTCTGGCACTTCCCACTCACTGTATTTATTGCTCTATCCATAGGATAGTGTTTCGCAACCTTTATTTCATTAGTAACCCTCTAATGAAAAAATAAAGTTAAATAAATTAAATACAGGCAAATAAGATTTTATTGAGTAAGGCTGCATTTTGAAGGGCCACAAACCATTTAATACCTAAGATTTTTTTGCACCCCCTCCAAAAAAACCCCACAATTTTTATCCCCTTGGAGGTGATATAGCACATTGATAACATACGCCTTAGGTTGATGTGTCCAAGGGACAAAGGTATTAGTGTACCTGCTAAAATAGTTAATAATTTTACGTTGAATTTAGTAGAACTAACTGAATTTAATTGAATTTTTTCCAATATACGATAAAGAAATGGCCCTCTCTCTGGACTATTTCACAAAAATCATCTTCTCTGTATTATTATGACTTCTTGCCATGGTTTAAAATAAAAAGTTCTATATCCATCTGAAACATACAGGTTTTCCACTATTTGGAAATACTATTAATTCTGATAGCCATTGAGTGATGTTTCTTTGTGAGTGCAAAGAAATCTGTTGAGCATATTCTCTCTTGATAGACATCCATGAAATGAAGACTCGGGACAAGCAAGCTCTAATGTCTCAGCTTAAATATTCTGAGATTCTCTGTCTTATACCTCAACCACACATTGACAGAGTAACAAATCACACAGAAGAATCCTACAGAAAAATAGGTTGCTGCAGGAGCCCATTGTAACATAAAGTAGGTTCACATAAAGACATTTTTTCTTTTGTCTTTAATGGAAGAAGATATTTAAGCTGAAGTTCTAGGTCATCTCAGGGAGTTACTCATTTTCCCCTGGGTATTCCCAGGTACACAGGAGATATGATGTTAATAAACTTCTTATTTGTTTTTCTTTTGTTAAACTGTTATTGAGTATATTGGAGTCTCAGCAAAGAACTCAGGGGGACAGAAGGAAAATTATTTTTCTTCCCCTATACTCATGAGCTCTCACCCAGTTCTGTCCCATGCTAGTTGGCATTAGACAATTACTTTCTTCAACCAGAGCTCATATTCATTTGTTCATTCATTCAATATATATTGCTGAGGGCCTACTGTGTACATGAAGTCCTGTTTTGAGCAGTTGGAGATACAACAATAAAGGAGAAACAGTCTCTTCCAAGGCCAGGCAGCAGAAACAAACTGAAAAAAGCAAATGGCCCTCATACTGAGTTTTTTTGAAACTGCAACTTTATTTCATTGTCTTTGTTTCTGTGTTCAAGATCACTTTGCCATCAAGTAGTAATTTAATTAACACAGCCTGGTTAAAAAAAAAAAAAACAGAAGTAGATTTACAAAATAAAAGATGCATGTATGCCAAATGAAAACAAATGAGGTCAAGGTGTTATAGTGGGGATCTGGCTAGATCTCTGGGGAGTGGGAAAGGAAACCCTGAGGTGGCGGGAGAGATTTCCATATTCCTGGGTGAAGAGTAAACAAACCTGGGCCGGGTGCCAGACACTGTGTGCAGCTAGAAACCCGCATCGCCCCCTGGCGGCAGGAGGAACGGCAGAGGCCTTGCACAGGATTACTGCAGTCTGATGAACAGGATGACTGACTGGATGGCTGGCTGCCTGACTGCAGTCAGATGAGCGTGATGGACCCTAGCCTGGATTAGCTGGGCAATTATGCTTCTGCCGGGCATTGGATTTTGAGTTTTGGGCCTAGATTTTTAAAACAGGGAATGCACAAAGACTTGGCCCTTTTTTCCTTCCCTCCACTCACCTTGTCAGGGCCTGGGAGCCAGAGCATTTGTAGGCCAGGAGGCCCTGGAGACCATGTGGCCTGGCAGTGCTCCCAGGCCCTTCCAGGCACAGGAGCACAGGAAGCGCAGCAAGTTGAGAGCTGGAAGGACAGCATGTAGGAGCAGAGGAAAGGGCAGTGTTGTCTGCAGCAAGTAGGACTCCAGTGAACCCTGTACTGGGGACCTGGTCTGCAACCCAGGCATGTGCCCTGACTGGGAATTAAACTGGTGACCCTTTGGTTTGCAGCCCATGCTCAATCATCTGAGCTACACCAGCCAGGGCTACACCATTATTTTTCTTTGGGGGTTTTAAAAGGAATTGGCTCTGAGGCAGAAGCCCATCATTCTTCCAAAACATGTAGCTTTTAAATAAAAGACTCCTTTCCTTTTTCATCATACCTTTGCCTCCAGAGGTATTTGGTGGCAGGCAATAGAACCCCACTTTCTGTTCTGGTCACAAAGGTACAATGTTTCTCCATACATAGTTCAAAAGGAGAAATGCGGAAAAATCTGGATCGCCCCACCATGTGCATACAGTGACGTAGGCATGCCAAATTCCAAAACCTGCACCATGGCAATCAGGAACCTATTCATACTGGGAGCCCAATTTAATTTCAACAAAACTTCATTCTGTCCCATCAAATTAATGCTGCTAATCTGAGTTTCATTGGTTCTAGACTTTATTCTCATTTAGCCTATAACTTTGTTTTTGGCTTTATAATTTGAAGAGAAATAAGCACCAAGAATTTATACTTAGTTTTATATTTGCACATACATAAGTAACATCGTCATTAAATGAATTTAAATTAACAATGACTCTGAGGAAAACTGTTCCTTGGATTCATATTAGCTTCGAAAACTAATTTATTAATGAAGTTATCATTCCGGCTACTACTGATAGAGCTACCCCTCTTTTCAATTGTTTAGTAGTTCCCAGAGTTGAAAGTAAGTCTTTTTTTATTATCCAGAAGCTTGAGGGGACACTTCTGGCCTTCTCTGCACATAGACTGTAATTTCCTTCAAATTTATCAGTGAAACAAAATAGTCAGTTGAGAGCTGACAAACATCTGAAAACAATAAAGTGGAAAGAAAAACCTAATTCTGCCCATTGCCTTAGGGAATGGGGGAAAGGCTGTGTTTTCTGATAACACAGGGACACGGGGAAGATACAGCTGCAGTCCCCACAGCTCTGGGAGGAACCATTTTTGACATTACAGAACTGGAAGGTGATGTTGAAATCTTTGCCTGGCCATCTCTCTCTCTTGGCCTATCTCGAAAACACGAGTAAGGAAAGCAGTGTTTTGTTCTGCACAGCTCTCAAATGCCTGCTCTCAGACCAGCACTGGGCCACGGCAGCTGTCATCAGTCTTTGACAAAGTGAGAAGGAGAAGGCCCACTGGTGTTTATGTAAGCACGTTGGTGTAAGTTTACTCATTGTCCTTTCCCAGAAAGAACTTTGATTGGTGGTCACCACACTGGGGGTGGAGGGAAAAGGATAGGTGAAAAAGGCGAAAGATATTAAGTATAAATTTCCAGTTATTAAAATAGTCACAGGAATCTAAAGGAAAACATAGGGAATGTAGTCAATATTACGTATGGTGCCAGGTGGGTACTAGACATCAGGCGGTTACTTTGTAAGGTATATATATGTCTAATCACTATGTTCAACGTCTGAAACTTATATAATATTGTATGTCAACTATAATTAAAAAATGAACTTTTAAAAAATGAACCTAAACAAAGAACTGTTTTTTTTTCTGAACTGTGATTTTCTTGTTTTATGGTTGAAATGCTCAAAGTATGCTTTCCTTCGGATCAAGAATCAGACATATTCAAGACTTCTGACCTTCCAGAAACACAAAGTAAGATATCATTACATGCTAACATTTTAAAATATATTTAAATGCCCTTCTTTCATAAACTTGCATTGAGTTAGATGATCATCATTTCACTTCTATTTTCTATTTCTGTGCATATAAACATTGAAGCTTTATTTTAGTCCCAAGGATATTTTGGTTTTGCTTTTTAGAGTTTTACTGATTCATGAAATCTAAAAATTCAACAACTGCTGAGTAAGGCCAAGAGCTTGTGACTTCAATGTAGAGAGAATGGGATTTTAACCTGAGATCCACCACTGGCTACAGCACCTTGAAAAAAACCACTCTTCCAAAGCCACAGGGCCCTCATATACCAAATAGAGATGATAGCATCTTTCTTCACAGAGCCGCTTGTGAAGATTAACGGCGAAAAAACATAAGCATCTGCGAGCTTAATAAAAGTTATTATCAGAAAGTGTTGGCTTTCATACATTCAGCATGAATTCAGTGGTCAAGATGTTTAATTGGGTAGACTCAACATCCTTTAAAATCAGAGACAAAGCACAGGACCATAATTTCCGGCCAGACTGGTTACTTTGTTTTTTCTGGACTAGACCAGACTCTATGTACACAAGTACTCAAAAAAAAAAAAAAAAAAAAAAAAACCATAAAAAACTAAAGAAAAAATATTAGAACACCTAATGGCTTTTTTGCCTACAAGATATCAAACAACCAGTTAAGCTGATATTTTTGAACTTAATACTGCATCACTTCAGACAATAGCTCCCACATCCTTTGATGAGAATCCATCTAAGCAGGCATGTACGAACTGGGACAAATCAATACACCATGTTTTTTAAAATAAATTTTCAATATTAAGCAAATATTTAGAGAACCAAAGAAAACAGGAATTAGGAGTTTTGCCCAAAGCAATAAGAAATGCTTGCTTAAAATCAGACATATTTATTTGCTCAAACTTTAATACATGAAGTTTATTCATTTATATGAGTCATCTGAATACCCTATAAGGATATTTTTAGTGGACAGGTAATCTTCACTGGTCTTATTTGCCTAAGGGTTTTTTTATGATGAATAGGTCTAACTTCTTTAAAAAAAAATATAGAAGTTGATAGATATAAGTTGAGGAGACTACATGTTCTTCCTTGTTTGAATAATGTTCAATGACTGTTTTTAGACATTGAGGAAATAGCTCAATTTTATTCTAAACAGACTCCAACTGAGAAAATAACACAAGACACTGTTTTGTTTACCTGGGAATTTGAGAACTCTGAAAGTTCATGTGGGTTTCATGAGTAAAAGAATCAACACTCTTTCTTTTCACAGACATGTCAAATTAGCTGCCCCCTTAATCAAAATACAGCAAAGTACAAACTGGGGTCTTGATGGGACACAGTTCTGACATGTTCTTCATGAATATAAGGTTTTAATTCAGCAAGTTACTCGTGTAGGCTTAGCAAACGAGCCCCTTATATATTCCTTGACTCTTTCTTCTGAGCTGTGTTTTCCTTTCCCCTTGCACTTGGCAGTGGTTTAGCACCTGATAAATGAGCCCTTGCTAGAACACCATATGAGCATTAAATAATGCCCAGGAAACCGTATTAGATAAAAGCATGGGCTCAGAACAGTTACCCCACACCCCCAGATATCTTCAAAGCAAGGGCAGTAGAGAGAACTGTCTGCACTTGACTGCATAGCCTTCTCACCTTAGTTCTGTTACCCCTACCCGAACCTACAGTGGTGTGGCTTCATTCCCCTAATTCAGTTATAGGGAACTGTATTGATGCCCAGCATTCTCCAGACATACATCCTCCAAACTTATACTAATCTAGGAAAATAGATCTATGCCTTGAGCTTATCACCTTTTTTTCTTGGAAGGGAATTAGCCAATTTGAGGTGTAATTTCTTTTTTTTAAAGTGTATTTTACTGATTACACTATTCAAGTTGTCCCAATTTTTCCCCCTTAGCCCCCTACACCCAGTACCCTCCTTCTCTCCAGCAATGCCCCCCACGACTTAGTTCATGTCCATGGGTCATGCATAAAAAGTTCTTTGGCTTCTCCATTTCCTATACTATTCTTAACAACCCCCTGTCTATTTTTTTCTTAATTTTTAAATTACTTTATTGTTGTTCAATTACAGTTGCCTGCATTTTCTCCCCTCCCCCCACCCCAACCAAACCCACCTCCCTCCCTTGCTTCTACCCTCCCCCTTGATTTTGTCTATGTGTCCGTTATAGTAGTTCCTGAAAACCCTTCTCCCCACAGTCCCCTACCCCTCCCCTCTGGCTATTGTTAGATTGTTCTTCATTTCAATGTCTCTGGTTATATTTTACTTGCTTTTTTCTTTTGTTGATTATGTTCCAGTTAAAGGTGAGATCATATGGTATTTGTCCCTCACTGCCTGGCTTACTTCACTTAGCATAATGCTCTCCAGTTCCATCCATGCTGTTGCAAAGGGTATAAGCTCCTTCTTTCTCTCTGCTGCGTAGAATTCCACCGTGTAAATGTACCATAGTTTCTTGATCCATTCATTTGCCTAGGGGCACTTGGGTTGTTTCCAGCACTTGGCTATTGTAAATTGTGCTGCTATGAACATTGGGGTGCATAAGTTCTTTTGGATTGGTGTTTCAGGGCTCTTAGGGTATAATCCCAGCAGTGGAATGGCTGGGTCAAAAGGCAGTTCCATTTTTAGTTTTCTGAGAAAATTTCATACTGTTTTCCACAGTGGCTTCACCAGTCTGCATTCCCACCAACATTGCGTAAGGTTCCCTTTTCTCCACATCCCCTCCAACAGTTATCTGTTGCTTTGTTTATGATGGCCATTCTGACCAGTGTGAGGTGGTATCTCATTGTGGTTTTAATTTGCATCTCTCTGATGGCTAGTGATGTTGAGTATCTTTTCATATGTCTCTGGGTCCTCTGTATGTCCTCCTTGGAGAAGTGTCTGTTCAAGTCTTTTGCCTACTTTTTAATTGGTTTTTTGTCTTCCTGGAGTGGAGTCATATGAGTTCTTTATATATTTTGGAGATCAAACCCTTGTCTGAGGTATCATTGGCAAATATGTTTTCCCATATGGTTGGTTCTCTTTTTATTTTAATACTGTTTTCTTTAGCCATGCAGAAGCTTTTTATTTTGATAAGGTCCCATTTGTTTATTCTTTCCTTATATCTCTTGCTCTAGGGGACATATCAGTGAAGATGTTGCTGTGTGGAATGTCTGAGATCTTCCTACCGATGTTTTCCTCTAGGACTTTATGGTGTCATGACTTATATCCACCTTGAATTTATTTTTGTGTATGGTGTAAGTTGGTGCTCAAGTTTCATTTTTTTGCATGTAGCCATCCAGATTTCCCAACACCATTTGTTGAAGAGGCTATCTTTACTCCATTTTATGCTGCTGCTCCCTTTGTCAAAAATTAATTGGCCATAGAGACTTGGTTTTATTTCTGGACTCTCTATTCTGTTCCATTGGTCTATGAACCTGTTTTTATGCCAGTACCAGGCTGTTTTGGTTACAGTGGCCTTGTAATACAGTTTGATATCAGGTATTGTGATCCCTCCTACTTTGCTCTTCTTTCTCAAAATTGTAGCAGATATTTGGGGTCATTTATGGTTCCATCATATAAATTTTTGAAGTTTTTGTTCTATATCTGCAAAATATGCCATTGGTACTTTGACAGGGATTGCATTGAATCTATAAATTGCTTTGGGTAGTATGGACATTTTGATGATGTTGATTCTTCCAATCCATGAGCACGGTATATGTTTCCATTTGTTTGTGTCTTCCATGATTTCTTTCTTCAGTGTTGTGTAGTTTTCTGAGTACAGGTCTTTTACTTCCTTGGTTAGGTTTATTCCTAGGTATTTTATTTTTTTTTTGTTGCTATATCAAATGGGATTTTTTTCCTGATTTCTGCTTCTGATGTTTCACTGTTGGTATACAAAAATGCCTTTGATTTCTGGATATTGACTTTGTATCCCGCTGTTTTGCCAAATTCATTTATTAGGTCGAGTACTTTTTTGGCAGAGTCTATAGGATTTTCTACGTACACTATTGTGTCATCTGCAAACAATGACAGTTTTGTTTCCTCCTTTCCAATTTGGATGCCTTTTATTTCCTTTTCTTGTCTGATTGCTGTGGCTAAAACTTCCAGTACTATCTTGAATAGAAGTGGTGATAGTGGACATCCTTGTCTTGTTCCTGATCTTAGTAGGAAAGATTTTAGTTTTTGCCCATTGAGTATGAAGTTGGCTATAGGTCTCTCATAGATGGCCTTTATTATCTTGAGGAATGTTCCCTCTATTCCCATTTTGCTGAGTGTTTTTATCATAAATGGGTGCTGTACCTTATCAAATACTTTTTCCACATCTATTGATATGATCATGTGATTTTGTCTTTGCTTTTGTTTATGTGATATATTATGTTCATTGATTTGTGAATATTGTACCATCCTTGCGTCCCTGGGATGAATCCCACTTGGTCACAGTGTATGATCTTTTTAATGTATTGCTGGATATGGTTTGCCAATATTTTGTTGAGGATTTTAGCATCTATGTTCATCAGTGATATTGGCCTGAAGTTTTCTTTGTTCTGTCTTTATCTCATTTTGGGATTAGGATGATGCTGGCTTCATAAAAAGTGTTTGGGAGTCTTCCATCATTTTGGATTTTTTTGGAATAGTCTGTGAAGGGTAGGTGTTGGATCTTCCTTAAATGCTTTATAGAATTCTCCTGTGAAACCACCCGGTCCAGGACTTTTGTGTGTCATGAGTTTTTTGATTACTGCTTCAATTTCATCTGCTGTTATCGGTTGGTTCAGACTTTCTGCTTCTTCTTTATTGAATTTTGGAAGATTATATTTTTCTAGAAATTTGTCCATTTCACCTATGTTTTCAAATTTCTTGGCATACAATTCTTCATAGTAGTTTCTTATAATCCTTTGTATTTCTGTGGTATCAGTTGCAATCTCTCTTCTTTAATTTCTGATTGTGTTTATTTGGGTCCTCTCTCTTTTTTTCTTGATGAGCCTGCTTAAAGGCTTGTTGATTTTGCTTATCTTTTCAAAGAACCAGCTCCTGGATTCATTGATCCTTAGAATTGTGCTTTTAGTCTCTATGTCATTTAATGACATTCTGCTCTGATCTTGGTTATTTCTTTCCTTCTACTTGCTCTGAGCTGTCTTTGTTGTTGTTCCTCAAGTTCTTGTAGACACAGGGTTAGGTTGTTTGTTTGAAATGTTTCTATCTTTTTTAGGTAGGCCTGTATTGCCATGACCTTCCCTCTCAGGACTGCCTTCGCTGTGTCCCATAAGTTTTGGGTTGTTGTGAGTTCATTTTCATTTGTTTCAAGAAACTTTTTGATTTCTTCCCTAATCTCATTCTTGACCCATTCGTTGTTTAATAGCATGCTATTCAGTCTCCATGATTTTGAGTGTTTTGGGTTTTTTTCCTTGGGGGTAGTTTCTAGTTTCAGTCCCTTGTGGTCAGAGAAAATGCTTGATATGATTTCAATTTTCTTGAATTTCTTGAGGCTTGTTTTGTGTCGTATCATGTGGTCTATCTTTGAAACTGTTCCTTGTGCATTTGAAAAGAATGTGTATTTAGCTTCTTTGGGGTGAAAAGGTCTATATATATCAGTTAAGTCCATTTCATCTAGGGCATTGTTCAATGCCACAATATCTTTGTTGATATTTTGTTTGGAAGATCTGTCCATTTTTGACAGTGGGGTGTTAAAATCCCCTACTATAATTGTGTTGCTGTCAATATCTTGCTTGAAGTCCTCTAAGATTCTTTATGTATTTGGGTGCTCCTATGTTGGGTGCATATATATTTACAATGTTTATGTCTTCTTGGTGGATTCTTCCCTTGAGTATTATAAAGTGTCCTTCTGGGTCTCTCTTTATGGCCCTTTTTGTGAAGTCTATTTTGTCTGATATGAATATTGCTACCCCGGCTCGTTTTTCCTGTCTGTGTGCTTGAAAAATTTGTTTCCAGCCCTTCACTTTCAGTCTGTGTAAGTCTTTTGTCCTGAGGTGGGTCTCTTTACGCAGCATATGTGTGGGTCGTGCTTTCTTATCCATTCTGCTATTCTATGTCTTTTGATAGGAGCATTTAATTCATACCTTCAAGGTTATTATTAATAGGTACTTATTCACTGCCATTTTTTTGTACCTGTGTTCCTCTCTCTCTCTCTTTTTTCCTTCCCTTCCTTAAAGCAGTCCCTTTAGCATCTCTTGCAGAGCTGGTTTGGTGGAGGTATATTTTTTTAGACTTCTTTTGGCTGGGAAGCTCCTTATTTGGCCATCTATCTTGATTGAGAGCCTTGCTGGGTAGAGTAGTCTTGGTTGCAGGCCTCTGGTTCTCATTACTTGGAATATTTCTTGCCATTCTCTTCTGGCTTGGAGTATTTCCATTGAGAAGTCAGCTACTAACCTTATTGGGGCTCCCTGGCATGTTACTTCCTGTTTCTGCCTCGCTGCCTTTAAGATTCTCTCTTTGTCTTGGAATTTTGCCATTTTAATTATGATGTGTCTTGAAGTAGGCCTCTTTGGGTGTCTCTTGATTGGGACTCTCTGTGTTTCCTGGATCTGTGTGACTTTTTCTCTCATCAGATTACGGAAGTTTTCATCATTACTTTTTCAAACAGGTTTTCTATCCCTTGCTCTTCTTCTTCTCCTTCTGGTATCCCTATTATATGGATATTATTATGTTTCATGTTGTCCTGCATTTCCCTTAATCTCTCTTCATTCTTTCTGAGCCTCTTTTCCTTTTTTTGCTCTTTCTGGGTGTTTTTTTTCTACCTTGTCTTCCTGCTCACTGATCTGATCCTCTGCTTTATGAAGCCTGCTTTTGATTCCTTCTACTGTGTTCTTCAGTTCAGAAATTGTATTCTTCATTTCCTCTTGGCCCTTGTGGATAGTTTCTATTTCCTTCTTCATGTTGATATAGTTTGCAGTGAGTTCATTGTAGTTTCCCTGTAGTTTCTGATAATTCTCTGTGAGCTCAATGAGCTTCCTGATGATCAATGCTTTGAACTCAGTGTCTGATAGTTGACTTGCCTCTGTTTCATTTATCATTCTTTCTGGGGCTTCCCCCTTTCCTTTCATTTGGGAATTGTTTCTTTGTCTTCCCATTGTTTGTGAGACTCTTGTTAGCCTCTGTTTCTTAAATTAACCTGTTCTGACTCCCTGTGTTTATGGTATGAACTTCTATGGTAGAATATCTGTGAGATTCAGTGGTGCAGTCTCCTTAATCTCCTGAGCTCACTGGTCTTGGACTGTTGTTTATGTTGGCTCTCTGTATGCCTTTGGGTTTGATTGTTGTGGGGTCTTTCTTTGGTGGGTCCTTTTCTCCAGCTGGTTAACTGAGGGTCACTCTGTCCACCATGCCTTGTATTCTGTTGCACAGGTGTGGACAGGTTGTGTTGAAGCTCATTCTTCTGTGTGAATAAGGTTTTGAGGCTTCTCTCTCACTCTTGTTCAGTTGTTTGTTGTGGGCAATTTCTCCACCAATTGGTTGTATTTCTAGGTAGCTCCTGGATTGAGGTTAGTGTGGGTTCCACCACCTCCTTCACCTTCTTCTGTTGTTTTCTCTTGGTGGTTCCTTTGTTGGTGGATTTCCTCTTCCAGCAAGTGTACTGGTGTTCACCGTTCCCACCTTGCAAGTTCTCTGGAGTAGCAAAGTGAAATTTCTCTCACTGTCTCTGTTTTTTTGGGAAGACCCCTGTTTGAGCCTAACTCTGGTCTTTTCACAGCTCCAGGTTTTAATGTCTCACCTGTGAGAAAAGAAGAAAAAAATGGGGGGGTGGGGAGGGAGGAAGGGAGAAGGAATACAAAAAGGAAAGGAAGGAAGGAAGGAAAAAGGAGTGAAGAAAAAAGAGAGAAGGAAAGGAAAGAAATGAAGAAGGAATTAAAAGAAAAATTTTTTAATTAAAAAAATTTTTTTAAATAAATAAAAGAAGGAAGGAACAAGGAATAATAAAGGAAAGGGAGGAAGAAGGACAGAAAGGAAGAAGGAATTTTAAAAAAGCCTTCTGCTGGCTTTAAACCAGTCAGACCTGTTCTTCTGGTCTTCCTGGCTGCGTCAGGCCTGGAAGGTATTGATTTGGCTTTTCTCCCTTCCTGAGATGCACTCTTCGCTGTTGTCCAGCCTCCAGCCCAGTTCCTAGGTGCCCTTCTGTGCCCAGCCTAGGCCTTTAGTCCACCAGTTGTGCTGTCCTTGAGGTGCACCCATTAGGGGCAACTCACACACCACCTTCTCGCTCTTTGCTGACCTAGATGCTAGGGACTCTCAGCGCCCCTTCCTGGTAGTTTAGCCTCCACTGAGTCAAGTCTTTCCACAGACTGCAGCTCCCCTGTGCAGGGTGCTTCCACTTTTCTCCTACAGAGCCAGTTGGCCCTACAGAGCAGTGCCCCAGGTGTGAGCTCCAGAGGACTTGTGTGCACCACCTCTGATGCTTCTGGAGTGGGTGTCGGCAGGCTGTCTCCAGGCCAAGGATCACCGGGTGCACACCTACCCGATGCCCCTGGATTGGACGCGGGCGAGCCACTGCCGGGCCAGGGGCCACCGGTTTCATACCATTCCACTGCTTCTGGAGTGGACACAGACAGGCTGCCCTGGGCTGCTGATCATGGGTGCGCACTGACCCTGGGGCTACAGGGGGCAGGGGCATAGGTGGCCGACAGCTGCTGCAGAGATTTCCCAAAAAAGCTGCAGAGAGCCTTTTCTATTTTTCTTTTTGAAAAATTCTTCCTATTTAAGCCCGCCAGTCCAAACAAGCACCTGGCCTCTCACACAGCCCAGCCTGGCTCTCTCCCAAGGATCCTGCCACAGACCCGGTGGGCCCTGTGCCTGGGGCTGCAGCACCCTGGTCCGCGTGCTGGTCCTGGGGACCTTATTGTCCCAAAGCACTCTCCTTACTGTCTGATCGTTCAATGTCCCCTATAATTTTGGTCTCCAATCTTCATATATGCTGGAATACTGTTGGCTGATTGCTCTGTTCCTCAGAAGATCAACTAGGCATTTCACCAGTGGGCAGGGGGAAGTGGACTCCGCTCCCACCTATCTCGCCACCATCTTCCCCCCCCCCTGTCTATTTGTACCTACCAATTATGCTTCTTAATCCCTGCACCTTTTCTCCCATTCTCCCCCTTCTCCCTCCTGGCTGATAACCCTCCAAATATTCTCCAGGTCTATGATTGAGTACATTTGATGTATAATATTGTTTAAGGTGTACAGCTTGTTACTTTCATACATTTATATATTGTAATATGAATGTCGATGCAGCAATCTTTGTCATGCTACATAATTACAGTATAATATTATTGTCCATATTCATTATACTGTACATTAGATGCCTATAGTTTATTTACTTGTTACAAGTTTATACTCTTTAACACTATCGCTCTTAACCTCCCTTCCCACCATCCCTGGTAACCACCATTTTACTCTCTGTTCTTTACAGGTGGGACTTTTTTCAGTTGCACCTGTAAGGGACTTTGCACAGTACTTGTCTTTGTCTGACTTCTCTCCCTGGTGCTTGGGTTGTTTTCACATTTGGGCTATTGTGAATAAGGTTGCTGGGCATGTGTCTTATCAAAATCTCACATTCATTCCTTTAAGTATATGCCCAGAAGTGAAATTGCTGGATCATATGATAGATTTATTTTTAACTTTTTGAGGAACCTCTGCATTGTTTTCTATGGGTAGACCAATTTAGATTCCCATCAGCGATGTATGCGTTCCTTTTTCACCACATCCTGCCTCTTGTCTCCTACCTTCTTGATAAGATGTTCCATTGCCGTTTTGATTTGATTCTATTCCCTAATGATTAGTGATGGTGAGCATCTTTTCATGTTTGTACAACAAAAGAAACAATTAACAAAATAAAAAGACAATCTACAGAATAGGAGAAAATTTTCTTTCACAAACCATATATCAAATAGAGGGTTAATAATCACTTAATCAATTCAATAACAAAAAAAATGCATTAAAAATGAGCAGAAGAAATAGATATTTCTACAGAGAGAACTTCAGATATAATTTCTAAATCGAAGAGTCGAGACTGTTTACTTTTTTCAACAACTTTAGGGATCTCATTTCGTTCTTCAAAATCTGGCCAAGACCTGGGAGAGAAATGGTTTCCCTCAGTACCCTCCATTTGCCAGGGGCTGGATTTCCCCATATATATGTCCCAGCTCACGTCAGCACAGATCCAGGCTTGTCCTTGACATCCTAAGGAATGACCCCTACATAGCTGCAGAGGATTCTATTCTTAGAGACAACCCTTTTCTCACAGCCCAATGGACTTAAAAATTGAACTTTTCAGTGGGAAGTTTGAAGAAGTGAAATAATAAAAATCTAGAGCAATCCCTTTCTTTATCCCCTTGAAAATGAAAGACAGTAATCATATATTTTTATCTAGGAAAATTCTGTGGATCAATCCTTTTACATGTAGAGGGTAATAAATCACAAAATTATTTCAAGCATTCACTTATTAAATTGCTTTCCTTTTATTCAACATTTTACTACTTCATTTGATAACACTACCAATTAAAATGCTACCTACTCAGTTTAGAAATCTATAGACATTAAAGTGTTTCCATTTTGGAAAAAAAAAAGTCAATATATTACAGAAACACAACCTCATTAGTGTCAAATAGCCAAAAGTAGATTCTGTTGATGTTATTCAGATCTCATCATCCCCTAAGAATAAACCTAAATCCTGGCTTCTTCATGGGAATTCTTCCTAACTTCTCAGTCTAAAAAGATCTTTTAATGCTTCTCAACTTCCAAGCAACTTAATATTGTAATTAGTCGCAAAGAGTCTAGCAACAGGACTATATTGTTGTCTTGATTTTTTTATCCCTTGAATGTCACTTTACTTCTAATGTTTTTACACCGCCCCTCACCGAGCTCTTAAACAAACTGCTTTGACTCAGAGACATGAGTTCTAAGTCTTTGTATCTCCAGCCTATGCAATCTTTCCATTCAGAAATTATTATTGTGTGCCAGTCAGTGTTCTGGGTGAAATTACACTGGATCTATTCTTTATAACTTATACCTAAATAAGTTTCAGGTGGTTTAAAGATTTAACTACAAAACAAAATAATAAAAATTCTAAAGGAATAAGAGAATTTTAAAAATTAATTTTAGAGCCATTATTACATAAGACAAAACAAATGTTACAAAAATGCACTAATAAATATATTCAGAGACAATATTGAAATCAAAATATTTGTTGGTAAAATCAATACTGGCAAAATTAAAAGAACAAAAACTAGAAAAAAATATCTTCCATTCATATCAAAAAGGGTTAATTTCACTGGCATAAAAGAGCTCCCACTCATCAATAAGCAAGAAAAACCAACTCCAAAATAGAAAAATTGACAAAGGTCAGTTCACTGAAAAATAAATATAAGTGTTTTCTACAAAATATGAAAATATGCTCACCCTTTTTCTCTTCCAATCAACTACAAGATAATATTTTTCATCTACCAAACTGGTAAAGAGTATAGCTGGACAACACCTATGTTTGTAGGTATGTGGAAACAGGGCCACAAATACACTGATGATCAGAATATAAACTTTTCAACCAAATGTCAATGTCTAGAAAAATTATAAATGCATTTACCCTTGGATCAGAATTTCACTCCTGGGCAAACATCCTATAGATATAAATTTACATGATTGAAGTGCACTACACAAGTTAGTTATTGCAAAATTGCTTGAGTTAATTAAATATTTGAGCAACATTAAGTGTCCCTCAATTAGGGGTTGGTTTAATATACCATGATCCATGCATACAATGGAATATTATGCAACCATTAAAAAGAATAGCAAGCTCTTTATGTACAGATCTGGAACAATCTTCAAAATATACTTGTAAGTGTATAAAGTAAAGTGAAGAACAATGCATCCTATGATACTGTCTGTGAAAAAGAGAAGGAAAAATAATATAGAATTCTTTATGCACGTGTAGACTATGTTTAGAAGAATTCTAAAGAACTAGTTACCTCTGAACAGGGAACCAGGGTGGCTGCTGGACAGGTAGGAGGCTTTATGCAACATACTAAAGTGCAAGACTTCCATATTAAAAATTATATTTAGATATTATACTATAAAAACTATATGTATATGCATGTGTGTATATATAATATAAAGTACGCATATTATATATATACTATGTATTTGCATATGTGTGTCTATATACACATAAAGATCAGTCACTGCAGAGGAAGAATGAATTGGAGGAAGACAAGAACCTGGGAGAAGAGGTCAGAGGTTACAGTCATCCAAGTAAGACATAATGGTGGCCTGAACAAGAATTGTGGCTACAGAGATATAAAAGGGGGAAAAGATTCTATATGGGGACCTAAAGCAAATTTACTCCTAGAACTGTCTTCCTGTTTGAACAGGTTGTTCAGTGTTACCCAGGTAGAGAGGTAGGAAGGGACCCATTTGCCACCAGCCGCCTACTTTTAAGGTGAGCTCTGATGCTTGCACTTACATTTCAACCTGTGTGCATGGTGGGGGGAGGGGAGTGAGAAAGGGAAGAGAGAGAGAGAGAGCTGCATTGATGAGTCACTTACACTATTGTTTGGAAACAAGGTTTTCACTTTTTCTAAAGGGTTAAGATAAACTATGACCATCATCTGTTAACTACATTTTCCTTGGTCAATTTTCTATATTGAATCCAGGGGCTCCAGCTTTGGTGATAGGAACCAAAAAAGAGGAAAAAAACAAATGGATCATTTGGACAATCCCCTGCTTTGATGTTTATTTTTTCTATAACATTCTGATGACAGAATAATACACCTACTGGCATGAATAACATACCTACTGCATTCCATTTTGAAAAAATTCAACTCAGTTTTTCCTAAGGAAAAGGAGCAATGATCCTTCACTCTCATTTGCTCTGGTCTCACGGTTCTGGGCCACGGCTGGGCGAGGCCTCGTTATGTGCCGGGGCTGAGGCCAGAGTCGGACAGCAGGCCTGCCAGGATCGGGACACAGGACAGGAGCTGGCAGGGACCTGGCCAGAAGTCCGGCCCAGGGAAGCCTATTAGCAGTTTTGGTGTCAGCTGCTTCATGTAGTTCAGGAGCTTGGGTGGCTGGTGCAGCAACATGAGAGCTAGAAAAAGCAATGGAAGCCTCAGTTTCCAGAGCAGCTGAGATATATGGACAGATTATCAAGCAAGGGCTAAAGCAAGAAAACCAAGGTTTCAGAGTGGTTGGGAAGAGAAGAGTAACAAGGGAAGTTTGTTACTAAACCTCAGGCTACTGGGATGAAGTTTTTAAAATCCTGGACTGGAATACTCTGATTAATATATTGAAATAATACCAACCTGATTGGTAATTAGCTACTTCCTGCAGCTTCTCCCAACCATGACCCAATTCCCCCTTCTCCTCTTCCAACCAGCTGTCAACACCTACACCCCTCCCCCAGAGCCCCCAGTTCAACAGCCAGCCAGCCCCTCCTACAATGCTCCAACCAACTCTACACACAGCCCCTGTTGGTAGCACTGGACTCCCAGTAGGAAAATGCTAGACACCTATCTGAACCTCCTCGCCCTGACTGTGGCTGCCCCAACAGCCTTGGCCTGGAGTTGTCCCTGGGAGGCCACGTGTGGGAACTACAGCCTTGACCATAGCCTACCGCCATCTACCAATTGTTAAGTATATTTAATATTGCCCCTACTGAAATCTCTTCTATTTAGGCCAGGATTGGTACCACACACACACACACACACACACACACACAGAGCTAAACCTATAGTTATAAGTGATGGGCCAAATGAGGGCAGTAATATCAGCTATGGGGACAGAGAAGTTAAATACTTGAAATCCAAGCAAAGTCTGATTTGAAAAAAAAAGGTTTAGCATTCTGGTTCTCCAACATAGCTATGCAGGATCATTTCAAGGGAGGGTGCTATAAAAGAGATTCCCAGGCCTACCCCAGACAGAATCAGAACTTCTGAAGGTAGGGCCCAACATCTGCAGTTTTAATAAGCTCATTACGGAGCCCTCATGTTCAGCACAGTTTGGAACTGTGATCTAACCTATTTCTAAAGTAATACCAACCCTGCGTGGATTTCTTGAGAACTGCTGCCCACCAATAGCACCTTCAACAGACTTTTTGCTGGTTGCTACAGCTGTCAAGAGTTGAAGGGAAACTGGGAAGGACCAGGATAAAAGTAACAATGAAGACAAAAGTTGAAAAAAACATGATAAATAAATGAATACTCTATTGAGAAAAGTGTAATCTATCCACCAGGTCATTTTAATTACTGTCTTTAAATTACTTTTTATACTAAACAATATTGTAGGTTTAGGTTTGCTTTCTATTTTTACAAAGCCAAGAAAATATGAAATATTATCTCTAAAATGTACTTTTCTTGAGTCCATGTGGCTGTTCATTATTCAAGATAACATCATACAGAACAAATGAAAGAGCTGATTGTAAAAAAAATTATCTGCGAGAATCCTACTGGGAAAAAAAAATTGACTGTGAAGAGAAATTGTAAAGGGCTTAGAGTTCACAAAGAATCCACTAAAATAATGTTCAGTGCAAAATTTATCATGAGGTTATAAAAGCTTATGACCATGTATAATACTCAAAATAAATGGGAAAAAATCAATATAACTATACTTGCTTTGCTTCCTCTTGTAAGGGAATCTGTATTTTGTTCTCATCATTCCCAGCACTCTTTCCATCCATGGCCATGTGATCTCTCAAGGGACACCCCCCACCCGGCCTCCATTCTCCTTCCCATCCTGTCTGTCTGTACACACTGCTGTCTGGATTCCGTCCCTGAGGTCAAGCTGCAGCCTGAGGCAGGGTCAGTGCCAAGGTCTGGGTTCTATAGTACTAGGGCTTGGGTATGGTTAGAATACATTTATTCAGTAAGGGAAAAATAAACATTCAAATTCAGGAAAATCTCAGACCAAATCCAAACGGTTACAAGAGCTACAAGCTTGTTGTCAGCCTCCTGTCTATGAGAACAAGAGAAAATTTGAAAATGAAAGGAAGATCCTGGAAGAGCAGCTTTGCAATGGGTAGGACGGGACAACTGCAAGATCAATCTTCCTAACTAACAGCACTGGCCATGTTACTTTCCTGCTGGAAAACTTCAGTGCCTCACTTTCCTTAAGGGCCCTTTTCTGGTGCTGACTTTCCTTTCCTATCTTATACTCCGTGTTCACTCATTCAAGCTCTGGACAAAGTGCGTTAAGTTCCTATTGTACGTCAGATTCTCCCAAGTGCTTGAATAAAAGACAATAAAAAGTGATGGCTGTGTCCATCTACTCAAAATTCAGGAAAACTTGGATGTGCATCAGTCATCTTGAAATTACCTTAAGAAAACTATTCAGAATGGATTTGATAGTCCCTCTCCAACCTGTTTTTCCCAGTCTTCTCTCCTTCAGTCAATGGCAATAGTCTTTCTTTCATTTCTTCAAGTCAAAAACCTTGAAGCCATCCTTGACTTCTCTTTTTCTCAAATCCCGTATCAGCAAATCTAGTTGGTTCCACCTGCAGAATACATACAGGATCCAATCAGCTCCCACCAACTTCGCTCCCACAGCTATGACCCAAGCAACCATCCTCCCTTGCCCAGATTAGTGCTCTAGCCTCCAAATTCTCTCCCTACTTCCATGCCTTGCTCCTCTACAGAAAATTCTTGGTACAGCAAGCAAAGCAATCCTTTATATTTTACTGTAAGTCAGGTCATAGCCATAAATAACCCACCTTCTCAAAATCGTCCGTTGGCTTTCCACCTCATCCAAAATGAAGGCCAAAGACATTGGACTGGGCTCTAGGACCATGCGCCCTCTGGCCTCACCACTTCCCCCACTGCATCTCCTACCACCCTTCCTCCTGTGTATTCTGCTCCCACAAGTATATCTCCCCAACACTCCACCACATCTCACCTCAGGACCTTTGCACTGGCTCTTCTGTGCCCGGAACACTCTTCCCCACGACAGCCTATGGTTCCCTCTCTCACCTCCCTAGGTCTCTGCATAAACATTGGCTTCTGAGATACCTTCTCCATTCATCTTATCCCAAATAATACCAGCACTCCGAGCTCTCCAAGCACTCTCTACCTTCATCATTTAACTCTGCTTTACTTTTTAGCATTGTGCTTATTGCTATCTGATACAAACGTATTTGTGTTCTTTTTATTCTCCATCTTTCCCACTTGCTTATAAGTGCCAGGAGGTCAGGGACTTTGTCTGTTTTGTTCACTGCTATATCTCCTGAAACTCTGAATAGTGTCTAGCAAGTAGTATGTTAAATAAATACTTTTTTAATTAATTAATCATTTTGAATAAAGTACTGTTTTCCCTTCATCTCTTTGCAAACCCTGGAATTGGTAACATTCTTCTCATCTTTAGTCTCGGCCTAATTGTCACCTCTTCAAAAAGCTTTGCCTCAGCCATCCTAGAAAATTAGGTCCCTCCGGTATATGCTCACTTTCCTTCACTTCCTACTGAATAAATAAGTGAAAGTGAATGAAATGGTGGTATGCCTCCATTCACCACTGTTTCCTATTTACAGGAAACACCTATGGTTCTTCCAGCAGCCAATGCTTAAGCCAAGTCACACATCCAATTTGCTTTCAGAACATGAAGTTCAACTCCAATTCTAGGCTGCTGTTGAATCTTCCCCTCAGTCCATCCCAGCCTGTCCTACCCGGCACTCCTCCCAGCCCCAATAAGGGTGGATCTGTCCATAGTCCTTTACTCTTTCCCCTCACAGACCGACAACTCCTCCCTCCACTTTCCATAGTCCTTTTTCCATGAATATCTTAAATAAAGCATAACTAGGTTATTCTTCACTGCATTGGCTGGCTTGCTTGCATTTTAAGAAACTTCATGTTGCATATACCAGGATATCCACTTAAATACGTACAAATATAGCATTTGTAGTGTTCCTATAAAATATCGATCCATAGTGTGATCCATTGTAAAATCAAATGTGACTTAATGCTTTTGACCTCTAGTTGATTTCCCAGAAACATAACATATCTGCTCACGAATAGCCATTAACCTCAAAACCTATTTCCTTAAAAGAATAACTTCTCAATCAATCAATCAACATTTAACATGTGCCCAATATTGGACCACATGGTATGGAGTAAGATGAAATCGACCCATGTAAAACAATGGACAGTATAGTAGAAATCAGATGTTTTGTTCTGACCAGAACCCATTTTCCCCTCTGACTTTCCTTTGGGGCCACAGGCTTTCATCTGCTCTTAATCCGATTGTACTGGGTAGAATTGAACCTACTTTCAGTCTAGGAGTAGGTAGTGACCCAAATCTGACCAAACATAGCATTCAAACTATGATACAGTAATTGGTTTAGGAATGGACACATAATCGAAGCCAAGCTAATAGGAGTCAATTCCAACCCAGTGTAGTATTAATTTAATAGGCCCTGGAGAAGACCGCCTGGGTTCAAATTCCAGCTTCACCAATTACCAGGAATGAATGTAAGAACTTGTCTGGCACGGTGAGATAGCTCAGCTGGTTGGAGCACTGTCCCAATTCACCAAGGTTGAGGGTTTGATCTCCAGTCAGGGCACATACAAGAAGCAACCAATGAATACATAAAAAAGTGGTATAATACATTGATGTTTCTGTCTCTCTCTTCTTTCCTCTCTCTCTCTCTCAAAAAAAAATCAATAAACAAAAAAAAAAACTTTTTTAAGAACTTGTCAAATTATTGCTTCTCTGCCAAGTCTGGTTCCTCGTATAGAAAATGAAGACAATAGTTTCTAGCCATGGAATTGCGAGGCAGCTTAAATAAGATGACAAGTGTGCAGCGCTTGAAAGCATGCCTGGCACATATTAAGCATTTGAAAAATGCTAATCATTTCTATTTTGGGAACTCTTTGGAAAGAGACTCTCTCTGCTGGGCCATCTTGCTAACACGTGGCAGGAGTCTGCCTGAGTTAAGTAAAACCATAAAGAGCAGAGCTGAGAGGTTGGGAGAGATGAAGCTGGGACCAGGCAGTTGAGCCCATGCGTCTAGACGTCAGCTGGTGCGGGGACTTTCCTGTTCTGTGAGTCAATAAATTCCCTTTTCTCAAGGTAGGTTGAGTTGGGTTTCTAACTTTTACTCAAAGAGTTCTGCCTAACACAGACAGCAGTTTCAAAAGTGATTCAGTGCTAAAAGGGTGCCGAAGACCTGGAGAATGCAGCGTAAGTCAAGTTCAGTGTGGGCTATGGAAAGAAGGTCGCCCACCTCAAATTCTGCCAGCTGCAGCAGCACTGTCAGGAAATGTCTGGGAGTAACGTGAGACAGCATTGCCCCTTAGCATTAAATTGTTAACCAGGGAAAATTTACCTACTAGAAGAATAATGTCTTTTCAGAACTTTTCAGCAAAAATTTCTCCCCTCACATAACCAGGATCCAGAAATGTATCCTTTGCTGTGTGGGAATGACAGCTCTCAGATGGCAGGAATGATGCTCTCAGATAGAAGAAAGAAAGGCTCTTGGTTTTATGTCTGGTCATCAGGTTAGCTGGATGTAGGTGGCATCTTTAGAAGTGACACCTTCAAAGTGAGTCCTTTCAGGAAATCAGAAGGTACAGGATTTTTTCCCTTACCCTGCAGTTTCCATGAAGGGCTCCATAGGACCCTAACCCTGAGTGCAGGGACCGGTCCCTCATCTGGAACTGTGTCTCATCACCCTCCCCCTCTTCTGGAGTTTCCTCTCTCAACCACTTCGTATAGTGATTCAGCTTTCCTATCTTTTCACCTTTTCCCTGAAGAAATCCAGCTGTCTTTCATTTTTTTATAAGGTGAAGATAAAAAAGGGTCTGTCTTTTCACAATGCAGGGAGCAGGTTATATAGAGCTTGACAAAAGCATCATTTCCTAGGCCTAGGTTTGAAGCTGATAAGAGGTTTTCAAGAACAAAAGGGTATTGGCAGGCAACTATGAAAGCAAGGGAAAGCCAGTGAGTATGTGGGTGTGTGAGTGAGTGTGTGTGTGTGATGCTGGTAAAGAGGGGAGAGAGAGAGAGGAAGAGAGACAGAGAGAGAGAAACAGAGAGAAAGAAGCAGCAGCCAGTCTCAATTCTCCAAAATCACTACCATTTTTTTCTCATGGAGCAGTCAGCCAAGGCCTCTTCATTTACAAAGTTCATTACAATTTTATTACCTTAAAATTGCCCAACACATATCAACAACCATAAAGGAAATGTTGGAAATGGAAATGTCCACTCTATTACTAATCTTAAGGTTAGTATCTGTTGGCAAACATACCCTTGCTTCATTAAGGCTGTAATGTTTAGCCTTTGGCTTTGCTAAACAAACAAAAATAAGGAAAAGAAGGAATATATCAAGAACTCCAAAAATATTTTGGAAAATGCCTTCTAAAAAGAGGATGTAAAGACATTAAATCAGAATATCAATGGGTATGCCCCTTTGATGCACTGTTTATGCCCCTTATCTGTATTTTTTAAAAAGCAGGCTACAAACAAATTCACACGCACAATTCCCTACCACACATACAAACAACATTAATGTTGGAATATGCCATCAAGGAAGGCTCAAAAGTGATTATTCTGTCATGGAGGTCATCAAATTGTCAACTGCTTATTTCTAACATTCGTGCCAAGAATAGAGGCCCTGATCAAGTCAGCTTTCCAGTAGAATTTGATTCCATCTACTCATTACAAGCCCTTCTTGTAATGGCTACAGCCTTAAATGCAGAGTAAATTTTCTCAGTGTCTTACCGAGTATGGAATAAATGGAAGAGAGAAGGGCTGAAGGGGAGTCTGGTAAGGAGCCATCACAGGCTTGCAGCTACAAGGTGTGCTGTGGCTGCCTGTGAGCTTCTCTGGGAAGGATGCTCTGCCTAACATGAAGTTTGCCTGCAAACATGATGCCTTGGGCAAAGAGAGCCGAGGCTAACTGCCTGACTTTTCCTGGATCTGGGCCTGGGAATATTTATAATTTAAAATAAATCCATTCAACACCAGAGAAACGAGAATATACTATAAATATGGGGGTGCCATTCGGCAAGATGTTAAAAAAAAAAGAACAAACTCTTTCTCACCAGATATAGCTGTTTTATTACTGCTAAAATTAAGCCAAAGGTAAAACCCCTGTGTCTTCTTCCCAAATCCTGAACAAACACTTTCAATTTCCTTCCTCATTTCAATTTTGAGGCCATTTACAGCTGTCAGCTCCCTTCAACTAATGCTGGCCCAGGAAACCTCCCCCATCAAATCCAACATCTCCTTTCATATGCCCCTCTGACTGACCAGAAGTAAAATATGTAAGTAGTACATTATCTACCAACAAAAATTTTTAAGTAAATGAATGCAATGCCCAAACTGAAATATTGAAGACAAACCAAGGGCGCGTCCCCTGGAGTGTACGAGTCCAGCTGCTCTAGAAGACACCTGTGGGCATCAGGTGCTGCCTCTCTCCACAGGTTCTCTGTGTTACTGATTCACCAGGTCCTGTGAACGTTGGCAGTGCATCTGAGATGGTGCCCCTGTCCTCGTCAACTGCTTATGCAGTAATTGAACTCATAGAAAATTCAGTGTATGTTAAAGCTACACGGTAAGTATTTTGCCTTTGTGTGTAAAAATAGAGCTAAGTTTTAGACTCAAATCATTCCAAACAGGTTTTTCACCTACATGAAAGTTTGTCAGGAAGTTCAAAGTTGTACAGGACAGGGGACGACTCTGTTTCACAGGATGAGCCCATGCACAGCAGGACATATAGCGTCAATGTTCTCAGCTAATCACCGTACCACCTAATCCCTCCCCTGACCTATGTTCCAAAATGCCATCCAGGGTCACCTCGCACTGAGGACATTATGCTAGCCTCTACTAAGTTCTCTAACCCACTTGTCTCTGCTTAAGAATAATGGAAGTCTTTATTTCTGAAGTAGACAGAAACTTAAAATTCCACTCTAATGCTTTCATTTAAAAGTAAAGAGAAAAGTGTCAGGATTGTTAAGTGATGTCTTACAGCTAGCTACACAGGAGCAACCTGTAGCTGGAACCCAGGTCTGCTAAGTCTTTCCTGTGTCCTGTGATCATTCCTGAGTTCAATGTTAAATCTGAGAATCATTATTCCTCCAAAGAATAACTTTAAACCATGGCATCGTACTTCATTAAGTTTTCTAAGTGATAGCAATATCACCTGTTATTGCTCTTCCCTCAAACACCACCTGTACCTAGAGAGCTGATTTCCCAGAAACGCTGTACCAAATGTGGTGCCCAGTACAGCGGCATTCAACAACTGCCACCAATTTCTGCAAGAATCCCTCAGTTGGGGACACAGGGTAGTATGGAAGCTTTGGAACCATTCGGAACTTGTTCTGGATCTTTCCAACACATTGCCACTGTGTGACTTTCGGCAATCTTTAAAAGAGTGCCATGAGGTTGGTATTATCCCATTCACAAATAAGAAAACAGGGCTCTGAGAGGTGACGGAGTTTGCCCATGGTCACATAGCAAATGAAAGGTCAGAATTTTAGCCCAAGTTTTGTGTTGTCATCTCCAAATATGTATAGTCCATTATTCTAGGCTTCCTATTCTCAAAAAACATTAGTTCCCTTCTCTTCATTTTCTTTCCCTACTTGAGTTGGTATTCTATTTGTTCTTTTTCATTTTTTTTTGGTCAAACAAGAAAAAAGAAGAAAATATATTAGCTCTCTGCATGTCAAACAGATAAAAGCATTTTTAATCAGTAAAAGTGTCCTTTGGTTCAAGGTTCTTTGCCTGTGTTATTGAATAATGTGGCCATTGTATTGCTAAAGAATCCAACTCTAAATAACTTAAACGAAAGTAACACAAAAGAAGTCCTTGTAAGCATATTAGGATGTCTCAGGGATTTAAGGGGGCAAAGTAATCCTGAGCATTGTGGAATGAGGACAGCCGGGGAACCCCAGCAGTGGTCTCGGGCCCTCTCTTGCAGTCCTGGGACTGCTACTGGTGAGACCCAACTCTCAACCACTCCTGCTTTCTAGGTCTCTCACTTCAAGTTTGAATCCTGATAGTATCAATCTAAATTTTCCAGCTTGGACCAATCATTTAGAACCAGTTCATTAAGGGCATGTGTAAAACTAGCTGCTGGGAGTCTACTTCTAAGAGAAGACCGGACATTTCTCAGAGGAAAGGGGCAGCTCAGCAAAACTAATGTGTCCACTCCAAGAGGAGAGGGCCAAGGTGAGAGCATTTTAAGAAGGGAAAACTGCAAGACTTGATGAAAGACCTGATATTAGAGTGACCGCCCAAACGTTTAGAAAATCTAGGTAGCAATCAGATATTAAAAGAAAGCACTCATTCTCTTTATATTCTCATCTACTTAGAAATCCTTTAAAAATAAGGAATTCAATTGAAGTGTGATCTCAACAAAGTCAGATCTGAGGCCCCAAACAACCCTGAATTCTCAGCCCATCACCTAGTTTGTTTAAGCACCTCATATACCTGGGTCTGAACTGGCTTTTGCCACCTCCGCCCCATCCTGTACCCCTGTGAAACTGAAGAAACACTAATTGGGTGAGAATCCACTTAGGTGGAGAAACAACATTCACAGTTTTTCTTAGTCTTTAGAGGGACTGCCTTTAGGACCTAATTATTTGGGCATTCCTCCATCACAGGCATAGACTGTTTTAACCTTGCAAGTGTGCTCATTGAATTTGATTTCTAGGGCAGAGTGAGAGAATGCCTTCAACACTCATGAATATTAATACATGGGATCATACTTTTCCCCAAAATCCTTCTCACCCTCTAGCAATTACTGAAAGGCTAAGGGGAACACATAACAATTTGTAATTAGTTTTTGTTTTTAAAAGAAAAGCAACCATTCAGGTGTCTGTACTAGAAGCAACAAGCTAATTTATACTTGTGGGCCTATATCACGTAGCAGCACACATTTATGCAGGGAGCAAGCCCAGGCTTGCATTTAATAACTCCAAATGAGTTGCCTGGCACCTTTAAATAGGAAATTGGCACATAAAGGACCCAAGGGCAGAGGAAGGTAAAAAACACCCATATATATTTTCCCTTCTTGCCCTCCTTTTCAGAATAAATTATGGCCTTTTTATTTAACTCACTAACCTACTGGCGCTACTGCTGTAACAATAAGCTTGTAATTTGTCCTTGAAATGTGTGCCTAACCCTGTTGACACTCCTCAGACAACAAGGAAGAGTCAGAATATTTCTCAAAGAAATTAGATGATTCCCCTTTGTAGTTCTGATATCACCCTCAGGCTTCAAAGGGCCCAGGCTGCTGTTTTTAGGAATGTGCAGCCCCTTATAACAGTCCTCAAAATATCATGGTTATTGGCTGGGAACTATTTATATGCTTCTTCTCCCTTGTCCTACACCCAGCCCCAGTGAGCTTTCAAACAGTCACCGTTTGCAGAAAGAGGTTGACTTTACAAGGGAAACAATACACATTTGCATGTGACTTATAAAAAGGTAAGCCTAACAAACATGCAGTCTCAGCCAGTGAGTGCATCGCAGGGAGCAGAGGCCGACCCTCCCAACACCTGGAGCCTGGATGTTCTCCTGGGCAGGGCTGCTGCAGAATGAGATCACCCCTAAAACCTGATTCACTCTATGAGCATAATGGGTCCCCTGTAGGATGATTTTGAGTCTATTTTCCCTTCCCCACTCTCCCACGCTTCTGTGTTCTCTCTCCTTCCAGCCCCTTTTACCACATCCTCAGTTGCTCTTCTCTGAGTCAAACGCTTTTTGGGCCAACGTGACCAGCATGCCCACCTTGGTGAAGTGGCACCCACCCAGTCATTACATAGTGCATTAGGGGTGCCGAAGAGGGGAGGAGAGAGAAGTTTGTCAGCTAGTAGCTTTCAGTCTTCTTACCCACCATGACATGCCTGACAGAAACTCTCCACACACCTGTCGCTTCCTCATCAGTGCCGGCTGTCTGCTTCCCACTGCTTAAATGGGTGAGGACTCCAACCATGAGTGTTGTGTAGTTGCCTGCTAGCTAGCTCGACCACCACTCCTTTCCTTCCCACTGACTCAGAGGGTGAGGACAGCCAGCAGAACAGGACAAACACAAATAAACATTAAAGTCAAATGAACCAAAACAAGCGAACATATATCCAGTGTAAATAGTGGTAACTTTAAATAAGTGTTGGCAATTATGGACAAATAAGAAAGATTGAAGCAGAAGGAGAGGGGTAAAGGTATACTCATAGACATGCACTTAAGAAAACCCCAATGAAAAGGAAAAAGAAAACTTGTCTATATGGTGTTAAAGAAATATTACTCCAACACTCTTAAAGATAGTAAGGAAGACTATATTCAAGAAAGGACTACTGTGATGGAGTCTTGCAACAAGGGAGAAAGTTTGGACTCAACTCTGAATACAGCGAGGAAAAAATGGGATTTAGAGCCAAGGAGCAGGGTTGCGAGGTCAATGGATGGAAAATTACTAAGAGGAGACATCATGGGTACAGGGGGATTTAGACTAAACTGACTTGTCAAGATTCTTGTTGAGTGACCAGACATCACCTGGGTGATGGTGGAGGATGAAGAACATGATGGGACATCAAGAATAATCAGATATCAAGGGTAGGGGAATCTGGCTCTTTCAGACAAAGTCCAATGATGGGAACTAACTAAAGTTCTGTTAAGGAGAGTTTTTGTCAATAACCACCCCTTCCCACCTAGATAGTTTCTTTCTGAAACTCTTCTCTGTTCAAAACTTGGAAAGCTTTACTCTATTGTATGTTCTTGCCTTCTTTGTCAAATATTAATTGACCATAAAGGCATGAGTTTATTTCTGGGCTCTCTGTTCTGTTCCTCTGATCTATGTTTGTTTTTATGCCAGTACCATGCTGTTTTGATTACTATGGCCTTGTAGTATAGTTTGAGACAAGATAACAGCATGGTGATTGCCAGGAGGAGGGAGATGGGAGAGATGAAAGAGGATATGGGAATAAATGGTAATGGATGGATACTTGACTTGGGGTGATGAACACACAAGTATACAGATGCTGTGCTGTAAAATTTTGCACCTGAAACCTGTATAATTTTTTTAAGCAGTGTCACCCCAATAAATTCAGTAAGAAGAAAAAAACTTGGAAAGCTTTGTTCTTTGTTTTATGATAAATCAGGAGGCACTGTTTTATTTTGAAATAAGAATAGTAACAAGTAAAAATGTTGTGCCAAATCTCAACTGTGTAGGAAAGCATTTCTATCCCCTACGAATGCATTTCAGATGGACACCCACATACGCTTTTCCTATAGCATGGCCATGGCCATGTAGAGCTGACAATAGGAACAGGGCATTGGCAGCCAAGTGGTTAACAATTCCCACTCTAGGGCCGCCTTCAACACAGCCCACTTAATCAGTCAACTATTTTTCCTGCTTCAACCACATGGACATCTGATGGTCTTACACACATGTTTCAACTTACTCCACACTGGGCCAGCTCTTGCAAATGCATCACAATAAAGGGGTTTTGTATGAAAATATTTGAAACTATTTAAAGTAACTGCAAACATATGCATACTTGTTTTGTTTCATTTTTCTCCCACTGTTACCGAGAGTCATGACTCTTCTTTCTCCATTGCTTTCCCCCTTCAGTTAATCATAGAGATGAACTTCTACTGCATGCTGAACCTTTCCTCACCTAAAGCTATCGGAATTGTATTCATCATGGTGCATTCAGTGTAGTGGTGCTTCTCAAAACATGATCTGGGGAATGGTCTTTGGTAAGCTTAACATTTTTGAAGGAAGAATGCCATTTTAATGAATACCTTGAAAAATTTGATTTAGAATAGTGAGACTATTTTCCTGGACCCTAAGATAGCACAGACTAACATAGTTTTGCTCATGTGGATACTATAAGTTGTATTTTAAGTGCTGAATACATGTTTAGATTCATTTATAAGGCATATCCATTTAGAGACTTATCAAACAACAGCAAAAAATTGTGTTTTCAAGTATATTCCTCCTCCCTTAGTTCATGACCATAGATTGTACATGTAAGTTCTTTGGTGTCTCCATTTCCTATACTATTCTTAACCTCCCCCTGTCTATTTTGTGCCTACCAATTATGCTTCTTATTCCCTGTACCTTTTTCCCCCATTCTCCTTCTCCCCCTCCCCACTGATGACCCTCCATATGATCTTCATTTCTGTGATCCTGTTCCTGTTCTGGTTGTTTGTTCTTGTTTTTTAGGTTCAGTTGTTGATAGTTGTGAGTTTGTTGTCACTTTACAGTTCATATTTTTTATCTTCTTCTTTTTCTTAGATAAATCCCTGTAACATTTCATATAATAAGGGCTTGGAGATGATGAATGCCCTTAACTTGACCTTATCTGGGAAGCACTTTATCTGCCCTTCCATTCTAAATGATAGCTTTTCTGGGTAGAGTAATCTAGGTTGTAGGTCCTTGCCTTTCATGACTTCGAATACTTCTTTCTAGTTCCTTCCTGCCTGCGTGGTTTCTTTTGAGAAATCAGCTGATAGTCTTATGGGAACTTCTTTGTAGGTAACTCTCTCCTTTTCTCTTACTGCTTTTAAGATTCTCTCCTTATCTTTAATGTTTAACTTAATGATGATGTGTCTTGGTATGTTTCTTCTTGGATCCAACTTCTTTGGGACCCTCTGAGCAACCTGGACTTGCATATCTAGTTCTTTCACCTGTTTTTAATACAGAATCTGTATACATTTCAAATATGATGAAGAGTTTGTTTGTTTGTTTTAAGCATTTGGAATAGCGTTTATCTGTATGTTCTATTGATTGTTAGTAAAGTCTATTTTTCATTTTATTCTAATTTTTTTTATCACCGGTATTTCTTTATATCTTAGAAAATTAACTAATTCCAATTTCTCATTTTTCCTTTACTTCATTCTATCTAGTTCAGAGTATGGTTATCATCATTTGTATCCATGATGAATTTTTGTACCTTTGTCATCTTGAGTCAGATCCCAAGTTTATTTGTGTTCGTTCCTTAGGTCCTAGGACACAGAGTGTGCCAGACGGATTCTCTGGGAGGCATACACTGAGGAGGAGTTCAGGGAACTAAGAGATTATTGGGGAGCAGCATCCATGAAAGGAAAGAGAGGAGGCACATGGGCAAGCAAAGCTATCAGACAGGAGCATAGACCAGAGGAAGTATGTCTTAGCCATCAGAGAACAAAGATGGCCTATTAAGAAGTCCCACTTTGGGGGGAAATAGCTAAGCCCTTGGATTACCATCTTGCTCCAACATTGTTTGTGGGCTTCCCCAAGAAGAGCAGGACTTCAACGCAAAAGCTGTGGTGGATGCTCGGGGAACTACAACTAGAGGTATCCATCAACCACCCTCCTCACAGCTGGGCTGAGACTCCTTTCTTTGTAGGGAGATCTGAGTGGTCCATTCCTGTGTCTGCTGCACACGAACCTCTTACTTGAAACAAATGACAAATGATCATACACAGTACCATATTTTGCCATGTATAACAAGCACCCATGTTTTTTTGCACATTATACACAGGATTATTATAGCCATTATTACACCCATGGTATGTAATCATTTACACCCATGTATAATGTGCACCCTTATTTTTCCATCAAAAATTTGGGCAAAAAGCTGCATTATACATGGCAAAAAATAATATTTTGAAAAGTAAAGGGCAATGTTAAGACCAATAGAATTAAATATTACGCTCTGGCTGGTGTAGCTCAGTGGATTGAGCGCAGGCTGGGAACCAAGTAGTACTGGTTTGATTCCCAGTCAGGGCACATGCCTGGGTTGCGGGCTGGGTCCCCGTGAGGGCCATTTGAGAGGGAACCACACATTGCTGTTTCTCTCCCTCTCTTTCTCCCTCCCCTCTAAAAATAAATAAAAATAAAATCTTTTTTAAAAAAAAGAATTAAATATTGCATCAGAGTACATAAATATATACATTTCACTATCATTATTTAGCTTTCTAACACCATACACAAACTTACACACACATGCATTTGACTTGTTAATATTTGTAATTATGTTTTCTTCACATAAACATTTTAAAATATACAGTATTAGAAATCCAATGGATAGGCATGGAGTGACCCAAAATGAGTGGGGGAAAAAACACAGTTCTTTATATAAGGATCTACTGTATTTGCAAAGGAAAGTTTGATTCTGTATAAAGTATAATGATGGCACACTGGTATTGAAAAGACATGCAAGTACCAAACACTTATTATTTCACAGATATAGGATATTAGGGAAGTGATTTTTTTTGAAGTCCAATTTACTTTCAATAGTTTAACTGAAATTACATATTAATTTTTAAGGATTCACCTAATCAACAAAGTATTAGATTTCTAAGTCTTAAGAATGTTTCCAAAAGTATTTGAAATTATTCAAAATTTTTTAATCATGTGCACTGAGATTTTATATTTATGTTTTGTTCTAAGTACTGTGGGCATCAGTGAGCATTAATTATCCATGGATACCAACTATTAAAGAACACATCGTAGTTAATGGTTAACACCTGCATTAACACTGCATGTACCTATTAATTAACCCCCTTTGTGTGGAATGTTTATGTTGCATGACATTTTCTAATATTTTCCTCGAGATAATACAAAAGTTAATGAGAACCACACATGTGCATCACAAAGAGAATAGAGCCTTTGTCCTAATCTTATTAAGTTTCTCCAGATGTGACAATATTGTCCTGTCTCCAAATGGCTTTTTTTATTATCACTTTAAACTAATAAGATTTAAAATTAGAAAACAAAGTAATACAAGCAAAGAACTTCCTGGACTTGCATTTATTGTTTATTTCCCTTAATCATCTTACATTTCCTACGGGTAAAAGAATATGATTGCAGAGTCAATACACAGCTGATTAGAAATCTAGGGATGTTTTACTTGCACATAAACCTGGGTTATAAAGCTCAGAGTATTTTCATGTCCAAAAGAGAACTAGATACAGATTCTCTTGAGCATTAGCTAACCCATTTTAAAACACCATCTGCTGAATGACAACTATGTGTCTATAATACGCTAAGTGCTCCCCCGTATACTGTCCCACTTAATCATTTATTCACTTAACACATATTTATTAAGCACTTTCTGTACTAAGCAATAAGAATACAACAGTGAGCAAAACAAACATGCTTATTTTTCTGTGGATGTTTCAGTCTGGTGGGGGAGATTGATATAATTCCATCAGTCATCTATTGCTGCCGAACAGACTACCCTGAGGTCCTAGGGCGTACAGTAACACTAGTTATCACACTCATTGGTGTACAAGTCAGCTGGGGCATGTTTCTCATTCTTCTGGGACCAGAAAATAGCCAAGTGCATGTTCTCCTCAAAACAATCCCAGGTGTACAAGAGAATAAGACTGCCACACAAGCACTGTTCAGGCCCACGTCATGTCCACCCACATCCTATTGGCCAAACTGTGTCACATGGCCAAGCCCCAAATAAATGGGGTGGAAAGTATACCCTACCCACCCCAGTAAATGGGACCATAAAGGGAAAAAACATTTCCTGGAAACTAATCTAAATTATCATAATAATTGGTCACAAATTGTTGAATCATTTAAAACTCTGGAGTACGATGACAAGAGGTTGAATGTATTGGCCAGTCTTACCTGGGGAGGATAAGGAAGACTTCCCTGAAGATAAGGGAAGTGAGGTGAGCTAAGAGCTGAACAGATCAGAAATAACGAGGTAAAGAGGAAGTGTGAGGAGTCATCCAGGCAGGGAAACTGTGTGTAGCACAGCAATTTCAAGGAACTGGAATGGAGGTCCTGAGAGTGCTGTTCAGAGAGTGAGGAGGAAGATGGAGGAGCATGAAGCTGGACGAATGGGTGACGTGAGACCCTGCAGGCCCTTGCAAACCATGTTTATCTTTACCCTGAGACCAAAGGCAGGCACTGGAGGGTTTTAAGCAAGTGAGAGACATGATCAAATTCAGTTCTGGAAATGACTCCTGTTGCAATGAAGGGAACAGCTGAGAGTGGACTTAAAGGAATTAAAGTCATCAGCAAATAAATGATAATCAACATCACTGGCATAGTTCACTCTCTGTATTTATAAACACAGTTTTATTGGAACACAGACCTGCTGATTCATTTATAGATTGTCTGCTATGGCTGCTCGGATGCAGAGTTGAGGAGCCGTGACAAAGACCACATGTCCCACGAAGACTGAAATATTTGCTATCTGGCCCTTTACAGAAAATACTGGCCAATGACTGCAGAGATGAGACACCTTTAAGAAGAAATCACAGAGAGAGGGAGGAGGGAGGACCTAGGACATAACCTGATAGAGAAGAGGATGACAGAAAAGAGAAAAAATTAGCTAGTAGAAGAAACCAAGAATCCTAATGTGTTTGACAGTAATTAGCTTCATTTTACAGATTTAGAAACATAGGTTCAGAGAGTGTGGGAGAGTGAAACATATAGCCCCAAACTCCTCCCCTTCCTATGTGCATAACCCTTTGCAATGTGATGTCGCTGTTCTCCCATCAAGAGGCAGGACACACTTCTCCACAGCCTTGGTTCTGGCTGTTCCTGATGCCTGACTTTGACCAATAAAAAGAAGCTGAAGTGACACTGTAGGAATTCCAAGCCTTGGCTTCCACAGGCCTTATGGTTTCCGTTTTCACTCCCTTGTCCTGAGACCACCATAGGAGGAGGCCTGAGCTGGCCTCCTGGATGACGAGAGTCCGTAGGGAGACAGGCACGGCCAACAGCCAGCAACATTACCAGACAGGTGAGTGAGGGCATCTGCTGTCAACCGAATGAGCCCAAGCAGCCCCAGCAGAAGAGCCACCCAGCTATGTTTAGCTCGGACTGCTGACCGACAAAGCATCTCACCCTTAGGGCAGTTTATTACACAGCGGAAGATAACTGAAGCAGAGACATTAAGTGACTTTCCTGAGAGCACAAGAACAGGCGGCTTTATAACAAAGCTAGGATTCAAATCTAGTCTTAGGATTCCAAGTCCATAACGTCCTCACTGTTCATGCTAAACATGGCAAATAACAGCAAACATGGTATTAGGTTAGTCTGTCTTCCTGGTAGTCTGTCTCAATGCACTGGCATGGCTTATTCTAGAGTTAAGCAATTTTTTGTTAGGTAAAGGTGTCTTGGAATGCCCTCTTCCAAAAAACAGAAGGTATAGAATGTAGAAATATGGCTCCAGCTTGCTAAGTGTCTGGAAATTCAATTGCATGTACCTTTATTCATGTGTTTTTGTTCTTTCTTCCTTCTTCCTTTACTCCAGAAAAGATTTTGCTCAGTTCCCCATCAAATTCATTGTTTTGGTCCAAGTACATTGTCCTGGTTGGATTGGAAATAGCAGTCACTGACTTCAGTGTATAAATTTGTCTATGAATTGTTCCCTAGAAGGCACAGAAATAACTCTTAAATAATAGTAAGGTAGCCAGGGACAATCATTGCCTGGACATACTTCAGAGAGACAGAGAGATACCCTACTGGGTAGCAGCAGCCAGAAGATAATGTGGAGTCCCTGGCCAACTGAAGGTTAAGAATTAAAAGAATGGGGAGAAGGGAAGAGAAGAGACTTGAATGGACTGAAATCACGTTTTACACCTAAGTCAGAGGAGCAGCTATTTAATCCTGAGCAAATTTTAAAAAATTTTAAAAAGAATAAATAGTGAAAAAAAGTTAAGGAAGAAGAATAATGAAGGACTCATTCAGCTTGTTAAAATTCTATGCAATTCTAAGGTCTATGTAAAGAGTCAGTTTGGGTACAAAAGGTGAGCGAGGTGAACTTGGCCCTCACTGCACTATACTCCATCCTCCCCCACCTGCTACCCCTCCCACCCCACCCTTGCCACCTCTGCCTACAAACTGCCTTTTGTCACTGAGACTATCCTCTATTTTTTCTGTTGTCTTCCAAACCCTCTCTCAGGAAGCAGCTCCCGGTTATTTGCATATTAATTAGTTTAAATAAGTATGCCTGTTTCAGAGAAATTGCACCTGAGGTCTAATTAGCGGGGCGGTGGGGGCAGGGACGGTGGGTGCAGGGGGTGATGTACTAAAGGAATTTCTAGGAGCTGTAAGCATGTGAGAAAAGCTCGTTATGGAGCCAGAGAAGGTTATGACTATACCCACACCAGGTTCAGCTGGGATACACATTCACCACATTTACAAAAAAAGGCCTTGGAGAAAAAAGAAACTGGTACGTAAGGGTGGATGGCAGGCTGGTAATTTGGGAGGATTGGCCTGACTCTGTATCAGGCAAAGACAGACCTGGAGAAACCTCACTTGGGCAAGGGAACCAAAACGTTATATATGCCTGGTGACAAATGAGACAGATGGTCAGGAATAAACTGGGAGACACTGAAATAAGGAGAACCAACTTTATAAATATAGGGATAAACTAAGCACAGAAGAAAAGAGATGGAGCTAAAACGTGATGTAAGAAATGATGGATGGAAGGATGATCATGAAGGACATAGAACATGATTCAAAGAACCATGAAGTTACAACCGTCAGAGTTGCAAAACTCAAAAGACAGACTATACCAAATGCTGACAAGAACAGGGAGCAACATAACTCTCATATGTAGCTAATGGGAGTGTCGGGTGGTGCAACCACTTTGAAGAGCTATTTGGAAGCTTCTTTAAATTTAAACGTTCATTGAGCCCAGCAATTTCCAAACAGTGTGTGCAAGAATTTTTATTTTTATTATTTTTTAAAGATTTGATTTATTTCTTTTTAGAGAGAGAGGAAGGGAGGGAGAAAGACAAGGAGAGAAACATCAGTTGTGAGAGATACATCAACTGGTTGCCTCTCACATGCCCCCCACTGGAGACCTGGTCCGCAGCCCAGGCATGTGCTCTAACCACGAATCCAACCAGTAACCTTTCGGTCACAGGCCGGCACTCAATCCACTGAGCCACACCAACCAGGGCTGTGTGCAAGAATTTTTTAACATACAGTACCTGACTATTTAGTCGGGGCACTGACCTCTTTTCCCTTAAACTGTCAAATTAAAAAATGACAATAGCCAATACAACAACAGCTGTCCGGTATGAATGAATCAAAATTATAACTATTTTTTTTTGTCAGATTAGCAAAAAATATATATTTTGGTATGCCACAAAATTTTAGTAATTAGTTAATATGTGCCTGAGATGAAAAAGGTTGAAAATAGCAGATCTACTCTATGACCCAGCATTCCCCTCCTAGATATTTACTCAAGAGAAGAAAATACATGCTCTCCAAAAGACTTGGAGAAGAATGTTTATAGCACCCTTATTTATAATAGCCCCAAACTGAAAACCACCCAAATGTCCATCAGCAGGAAAAAGAATAAAGAAGTTGTGGTATATTCGTACTATAACCTCAGTCACAACTTCATATCTAATCCTCAGTAATAAAAAGAATGGACTACTGATACATGCAACAACATGAATAAGCATCAGAAATACTGGGTTAAACCAAGCACTGGCAAACTGCAGTCCACAGGCCAAAGCTAGTCCGCCATCTGTTTTTGTAACTAATGCATTCTTGGAACAGAGCCACACCCATTGACTTCTGTACGGTGACTGCTTTGGTGCTACAACAGCAGAGCTGAGTAGTTGAGACAGACCAAATGAGACACAAAGCCAAAAATATTTACTATCTGGTCCTTCACAGAAAAATTTTGCCAATCCTGCATTAAGCAGAAGAAGCCAAGCACAAGAAAGTAGATAGTGTGTATTATTCCATTTATATGAAATACAACAGACTAAACTAATCTATTACTATAGAGGGAAGGGCAAATTGACTGGGAAGGGGCACAGGAAATTTTTTGGAATGATGAAAACGTTCTTTATCTTGTTTAGGATGTTGGTTATGTATCTGTGTACAATTAACAGAAATCATCAAACCAAACACCTAAGATTAGGGAATTTATGAATAGTGATTTCTTTGAAAAAAGTTTAAAATAAACCACTTAGCCTTAGGAAAAAATAATTCTAGAAAGACAATTAGTTTAATTCTAAGAAAATTAATTTGGAAATCCAGAAGGAAAAAAAAGACCAATTTACAAAAATAATGTCCAACAACAAAAAAAAAACTCTCGAGATAGTGAGAAAAGCACCTGATAGGAAATCAGAGGATCTAGGAGTACTGGTCTCCAAAACCAGGGTTTCCACTAATTTGATGAATAACCTTTATTAAAGGCCTTCTCTGGGATTGGATGGCCGTTGGGTTCCCTCCCAAGCCATCATTCCATGTTTTATGGCTCATGCCACCAAAGATCAGTCACTTCTCTTCTATATCATTGGTCCCAATTCTTCCACCAACGTGGAAGAATTATCCAGCTGTTTGTGGAAGCTCGCCATTTCCCTTTGTCATCCTGATTTATAGTTTTTGCTGACCATAGGGAGGAATTTGGAAGGGGTCTCAAAAAGGATCGTTTCAGGCAAAGGAAGATTTAATCAACTGGAATTGATGACAAAGACAAACACTGTTTTTATAGCATTTACAGAGGCAAGAAGCCCACACCTTATTTCTCCACCATGGAGTGGCAAAAAGCTATCATCATTCACTCTCTCCATTGACTCAACCAGTAACACGCCACAATGTCTCAATAAGCTATGCATTAGGTTAGACATTATCCTACCATCACGGGAATCACATTCTGGTGAGATGCCTTATTGACACCTTCATGTAGCATGGTGACCCACTGAGAAAGTAGCCTGTGCTTTGTTTTTTGCTGCTTGAGACTCCATGCAAAGCAAATCAGCTTCCCCTATTCCTACTGCCTATTTCTCACCAGACTAGAAGCCAAGTCTTTATGAGCTGTAAGCTCTCTGCATACTCTGTAGAGATAATAGAAGTATTTTTGTATTTCTGAACCTTAAAAAGACAAGTTACCAGGTATCTGGAAAATCTAGACTTGGACTTACTTAAAAACTATAAAGGCCAGCAAGATCATGTAAATGAGTAAAGTGAACTTGAGGTAAAGTGACATGTAACAACTGACCTTGTCCCCAGTGATGGAGATATAGTAGAAATAGGTGGGGAATGGAGAGACATGGAAAGCAAATGCTAGCCGTTATTTGGGGAATAAAGATCCCACCTTGTCAGACCTGCTGAATTTTCAATAAAACCTGGACCTATTTTAAAAAATCATTGGTAAATGATAGATCAATTCAGATTTTAAACTCTGTATCTGTGCCCACTGGAGGAAAACAAGAGGTCGCGAGACTCATTTTCCACCCCCGGCCTAGGTGCATTGAGGGAATTAAGTGCATGTCCAAGAGCAGGAGAGTGAAGATGGAAACGGGAAAACGCCCTGAGCATGCTTGGGCCCCCTGAGCCAGGGAAGAAGAATGGAAGGATACAGTTTAGTGAAGTGGTGAGACCAGAGCCTCCCCAGGGCAGTGCACCTGGGGCACCAGGCTCTTGGATGGAGACGGATGTATCGGTGACTGAAACAGCCATGTCGTCAGAGCCTCAGCAAAGGTTTCTGTGCCTGAGAAAGGGATGGAGCTGTTGACAGAGCCACCTGCCCTTAGAGACCACACCTGAAGAATGACTAAGTCCACTCCCCATTTTCCTAGACCATATAACTCCCAAGTTTCTCCCAGAGTCTAAGAAGTTGAGAGGGAGTTCCTATCACCCCATCCTCTGCCCAAAATAATAATTATTGACTTCTCACAAATCTCTCAGGAATAGAGAGCCAAGTTGGATGTAATTGATATATAAAACTAAAGACCATTTCTTATCTCCAAGTCACTATTACACAATTCATACAACAATTCAACAATTGGTTAAGAGATAGTGGTTTAAATATGAGTTATCACATCTAGCGGTTAAAGAAGTGATTTCTTCTGCCTAGATAAGTCAGGCACCTTCTCCTTTCAGCGTAGATCCCCAACTCCTCCTCTGAAATGCTCCACAGGGGAAGGGACCCCCAAAGGGACCACTAGTGAGGAGAGCACAGCTGGGAAGCTTATACCAGGACATTTCGCTAGTGAATTTTAGTGGACGCTGTATTAGTTTCCTATTGGCACTATAATAAATTACCACAAATGTAGTGGTTTAAAACAATATGAATTTATTATCTTATAGTCCTGAAGGCCAGAAGTCAGAAATGGGTCTGATCGGCTAAGGTGTTGGCAGGGCTTCATTCTTTTCTCGAGTCTTGAAGGGAGAATCTGGGGTGGGGAGGGGGGTTAGCTTTTCCCAGAGGTTTCCCACGTTCCTTGGCTCTCAGCCTCCTTCCATCTTTGAAGGCAGCACCTGCACCACTCTGACCTCTGCTCCCATGGTCCCTGCTTCTCCTTCTCTGACTCCTGCCTTCCTTATACAAGGACCCTTGTGATTACATTGGGCCCACTCAGATAATCCAGGATAATCTCTCTGTTTTAAGGTCAGCTGATTAGCAACCTTAATTACATCTGCAACCTTAACTTCCCCTTGTCGTGTAACAAAACATATCCACAGCTGCAGGGAATTAGGACGCAGACATCTTTGGGGGTCTGTTCTTCTGCCTACCATGGACACCCCGTCTACAGAGCTAACAACGCCTCTTCTAACTACTACCCTGACTGAAAATCTAAGTATTCTCTGATGCATAAACTCACCCTACTGAACACCCACCAGGTGACAACAGAAAGGAAACAAAGAGAAGGTGTTTGTTGAAGCAGTAGAAACACAGAGCTGATGCTTTCCCAAGACACTAAGAGAAAAACTCTTTAAAATTCATGCCGGAGTCGGCAATCAAGGTAGACCAAGGACTCTGGCTTTCCTGTGACAAGTAGCAGGCATTAGTCAGAAGGCTGGCAGAGATTAACAGAGAAACCCATGGCTATAAACAGAATAAAACCTCTGATATGGTTAGCACGCTGCTCCAACCAACTGTGCCAGCCAACCCCAAATTCCATTCATCCACAACACAACAGAGAGAATGACAAGGCAGCACAACCGCCATTGCACAAGAATTCTAGTATTATGAAACTCTGCTATGTACTTAAAGGTTTTATAATATTTCCAGCCAAAATTAATAACCTGTGGGAGCATGCAAATACTTCTGGTAAAGCCACACATGCATATGTTTTGCTTTCAACTGGAAATAGATCAACTCAGTGTGGTAATATCAACCATCTTCTATTTATCAGTCATTCTCATTGGCTTCTGTGTCTTCAGAGGAATGCTGGGTTTATCAGAGGCAGAGTAGATGTTGTTCCTAAATCCGTTTATATGAAGTAGTCACAGTAAAAAAAGAGACTGTAAGCACGACCTTGAATCTTAAATCTGACGTTCCTCATTTGGTTCCTACCCACCCAATACCATTTCCTTCTTCTTTTTTTTTAATTACTATGTGCCAAGGATCTACACGGAGGGTGAAAGTGACACCTAGCACACAAAGTAAAGTGAACACAGCAGGGAATAGCACTGTGAGATGCTTATTAATATCTCGGTCATGGCTTTGACCATACGACTTCATAATGTCCTTATAAACGATTGATATATATAGTTGCTTAAAATATGGAAAACTTTGAAATATAAACACAATAAAAATGAAACAAATTAATTACTATAATATAAATGCCATAGTCTAGATAAAATCTATCAAAACATGAGGTCTAAAGAGGAAATATAATAAAAATGGGTTCCTGGTGGTGGAAAAGCCAATAACCATTCATTCTTCTAATTCAATTTCCTCATAATATAAGTTTCAGTGAGATAAAGTACTAGTCGGGGGTGGCGAAGCCAGGAGATGAGTTCAAGTCATGACACCAATTGCATCCCTTTATTTCCTGCAATGTGTTCTTAATTTTATTTTTGCCCAAAAAGAGTGTGAGCATCCTAGTGGCTGTTTCCTTATGCTCTCTGACATGCAAATCTAACTATTCCAAGGAGTGTCCCAGGACTCAGCACCACGGACTCAGTAACCCCTAAAGTGACGGACTATAAGCAAGAATGGTCAAGATTAATAGCCAGTTCACACAAAAGCTGGCCTTACCAGACTTTCTGAGCTCAGTGCCCTGAGCAGATGCATTTCCCAGCATGAACAATTAGGGTCTGGAATGAGCTGGCCTGGATTCCCTACAGCTTCTA
Source organism: Micronycteris hirsuta (assembly GCA_004026765.1). Classification (NCBI taxonomy): domain Eukaryota; kingdom Metazoa; phylum Chordata; class Mammalia; order Chiroptera; family Phyllostomidae; genus Micronycteris; species Micronycteris hirsuta. Next base: position 128,825 of record PVJI01001083.1, read on the forward strand.
ATGTCACTGGTGAGAGAAGAGTTACTGATTTATTGCTGGACTACAGTGAAATGAAATCATTGTTCAGTCATCATTTCAAACCAACACACAGTCTTACTTTTTTTTTTTTTCTCATAAAAGTCCCCTGACATCCCTTTCTCCTTCTTCAAGCAACCATTATCTGCACTATTAAAAAAACGAGATCAAGTAATAACTTTCTATGCAGTAAAGGTAGTCTCCCTGACTTTCTGTCTTTTAATGATAACATTTGCTTTTCAATTCTTTTCTGTTGGAAAAATGCCTTTATTTGTAAATAGCTGCCTAGCAACATTCTTTGTAAATGCTCATATCTCATTTGGAACACCTATCACTTGGTTCTGGAAATCCTGAAATTCCTTGGGGCTTATGTAGTATTCTCAAAACATAGACAAAAGCAGGAGAAACCATGTGAGAAAAGTGAATCATTCCAATTTTCTAAGCAGAAAAGGAATTTAATAAATGTGAAAAGCTGCCTTCAGTTTACATGGAACGGATGTGATGTTGAGAAAAAATATATATAAAATTAAGCTCTTGGAGATAAAGAGTAGTCTACCCACCGATGACAGCCCATGTCCAGAGCAAATCAGGAGAGGGAGATTGAGAATGTGTAAGATCTAGAACTGGAGAGCTTTATCATCTGCTAATCACTGGGAATTTCTGGTGCATTAGAGCCAAATGCAGCCCTAACGTTTTATAGATGAGGGAGGGAACCCCACTTCTTACGAGGCCCCTCTCCTCATTCACATCCTCGTAGTTGGGGGAAAGGGGAAGAAATACAGAACCCCAGTGAGTTTGAGATCATCTAGACCATCTTCCCTGTCACAGGGAAGGAGAAGTATAAGTTAAGGGATTTCTCTTGGAGTTGGCAGACCCGAACCAAGAATGGGAAGAGCTGACTTCCCTCTCTGTTCTTCATTACCCACACACCAAGGCTCTGGACAGATGGTGACTCTGTCACTTAGGATGCAAGAGTCACCCTCCAGTGGAGGCCCAACACTACCTTGTTAAAATTCATTGGCATTGCCTGTGAGCATGAATTAAATGGCAGCTCTCCCTCTGTTGCACCCTCTCTTGAGTATTGGAAAAGAAAGACACCAGGAACATAAGAACATACGGAAATAAGACATTGTGTGAAAGTAAGGCAGAGTAACCAGTAACCAGTCTCAAAAATGGCCCCCTGTGATTCCTGTACCCTGGTAGTCACGTCCTTGGTTAGTCCTCCACATCACAACGAGTTGGTCTGTGTGACAATATGGCAGAAGTGATGGCATGTCACTTCCAAGATGAGATTCTAAGTGATATTGTGGCTTCCATCTGGGTTGCTCTCTCAGTCTCTGCCTCCTTTGGAACATACTCTGAGAAGTCAGTGACCATGTCTTGAGGACATTCAGGAAACCCCATAGGGAAGCCATGTGACAAGGAACTGAGACTTCCAGGGTGAGTTAGCCTTGGAAATAAATCCTCCAGCACCAGCCAAGGCTTCAGATCATTCAACCCAGACACTGGGCCAGAACCACCCAGCTAAGCTGCTCCTGATTTCCTGACCCTCAGAATCTGTGAAATACTAAATATTTGCTCTTTTGAACCCTAAATTTGGGGGGTATGTTTTTATGTAGTAGCAGAGAATATACAATAAGTTAGAACATAACATTTGAGAAATTTAAACCATAACCTCCCTAATGATAATGTTATAGTTGCTCTTTTAGGGAAAGAAATAAAACATCCTGAAGAGAAACTATTTCATCTCATTAGGAGGCTGTAAAATCCATTTTCCAACCATGTTAAATACAGTTTTCAAATCACTTTGATTCACTCAGTTATTAAGTGTCTTATATTAACACACAACTAGGACAAAGTGATAGAAATAGAAAGACATACCTATGTCTTCAAAGTCCTTAACCAAAAGCCCCACAATGACACCCTGTGGCACATTTTGTTTTCCTTCTCCATATTTGTTTGCATTTTATTTAATCTTAGTTAATAGCTACCTATGCTGGATATTTTCCACTTAACCTTCAAGATCCACTCTCCCTCTGTTGCAGCCCACTTTGTTATCTAGGGGGCTGAATTTTCGGGACTGAATCAATGGACCCTTTTGCTCTCTGGCTTTCTCCTGGTTTCACCCAATAGAGGAACATGCAGGAGATCAGAGGATGGGAGAAGAAGATGGAGGTAGTTGTACCTTTGTCTCCTTCCCCATCATATATCAGCTACTTCTCCCCACCCACATCCAGGCTGCCGTCTGGCAACTCAGCCCTCTCCTAAACCCACAGCTGGGCCCTTTAAACCCAAAAGCAGTAATGCTCCTGCTGTTGCTATCCCCAAGGCACTTCACCATTCTTTGATGGGTGAGCAAAACCAGCTCACACCTTTTAAACAATTGCTTTGTTTGTCAATCACCCAGTTTGAATGTGCCATGTACTCCCTGCCAGGACTGAACAATACACCCACTGTTTAAAAAAAATGGGAGCTATCCCATAAAGGTCAGGATGTCCACCCTCATTTAAAAATCGGAACATCTGGCAATACTAGGTTCCTTTTTCCAAGCAGCGGCTATCTGTGCCCCTCTGACAAGCTCTCAGGTTCCCCATTAGTCCCCACCACTGACTATTATGTGACCCACTTGGTCAATCTTCAAACGTTTATATGATCTGCTTGTCCCTTTCAGCTCATTTGAGTTTGTGAACTCAGGCTAAATCTATAGCAGGAAAGAGGCGCTCTTGAACACAAATCACTCTTGCACAGCGTGGTGTGTTGGTGCCACGAAGTAATTTCGACAGTAAGCACCATGGCAATTAAGTGAATGAAACACTCGTTTCTGTGTATGAGAAATTTCATGGGGGAAATGGGCCTTGATGCCTCACCTTGAAGGCAATATCACATTTGATGCATTATGGGGTATGAATTAGCTATGGAACCTAGTCATTATTTACTTACATGAAAAAAATAATTCTGGAATCCCAAAAAGCTAATTCAACAATAGCACTTTGGGAATAAAATCCATTCATTCCATTAGTGACCAACTTATAAGTAACTGTAAGTAATAAAATAATTACCTTTTAAACAAATTAGATCCCAATAGGAAAAATCTAGGATTAGTGATCTTGATCCAAAAGATTTTAATGAAAAAACATTAAAATCTGGGGAGGGGAGGGGAATGGTGTTCATTATTGCCAAGATCACTTAACATCATCATGAATTAATTAATAAAGGCAATTAGAAAATAAAATAAGTAGGGTGTAAGTATTAGAAAGGAAGTGTCAAAATTATTATTATTTATCAATGATATGAATTTGCAGACTAGAAAACACAAGAAAACTCATAGAACTACTGGAAATGATAATACAATAAGTAAGGTGATGAGTCACAAATTATTTTTGAAACCATCAACTTTCTACATTTTTGTTGATTCGAAAAATATTTAACAATTACCATGATTTGCCATGCAGAGTTCTAGACATTTGGGATATAGAAGTAAACAAACCAGATAAAAATCCTTACCCTTATCAAGCTTATATTGTAGTGAGGAAAGACAGACAACATCTGAGATAAATAAGTAAAATGTATGGCGTGTTAAGGGGTGATTAGTGTCAAGGATAAAAATAAAGCAAGGAAGGAGGGTGTATGGTATATGAGGAATGGCAATCTTATATAAAGTAGCCAGGGAAGGACTCATTGAAAAGATGAGACTATATAAAGATCTCAGAGAAGTGACAGAGTAAGCCATGGATACACCTGGTGGATGACAGTATCAAGCAGCAGGGACAGCAAGTGCAAAGGCCCTGATGTAGGATCCCATTAGAAAATATCATGGAAGGAAAATTCTATTCACAAAAACATACAAGAAAAAAGATCAAATACCTAAGAATAAACACTAGAAGGAATGTGTAGAATCTATATGAAGAAAACATTAACACTGCAGTAAGAAATGAGAGAAGAGCTAAGTAAATGAACAGGGTATCCACCAGGGTCCCCAAGGGAAGGAGGGCCACTATGAGTGTTTGAAATGAGAAATTAATTACAGAATTAGACCTTCCTCAATTGTGGCAAGAGCTGGGGAAGTAAAAATCCAAAATGAAGAAATTGAGGATCAGAGAAGTCACTAGCTGTCCTAAAGCCATGGCCCAGATGGAAAAGTCCGAGCTTTCAGGAGAATCAGGAAGCAAGGCTATAAAAAGTGCGAGGCCATGAGCCTAGGAAGAGTGTTGCCGCTGTAAAGCTACCACCGTAGTGAATTCACAGTGAAGTAACAGTTGGTGGGACTGGCTTGGTCTTGGTCAGAGCCAGGGAGAAAAGCAGGACAGAGAGAGAGGAAGAGCGAGAAGTCACTGGGACCCGCTTCTACCTCCTCATCGGCCTCTCACCACCTCTCCCCTCGACAGCCTTTAGAGATTATAGCTACTGAGTCACACCTGCCTTGCAAATCTCACACAGATTTCTCATTTGGTGAACTCCAACCTGGAAACACCCAGGAGAGAAGAGTCTGGAGAACATGGCAAGGCTGACATGTAAAACCTCCACAGAAAGACTTGTGCTCTTAAACAAAAAGAATCCTGGTTGTGACGATGCTTGTTTCACCTAAACAAGTTTATAAGTTCAATACCATCAGGATTTTTTCTGGGGGGACGGATGTAAATAAATATTCACCTGTAACAATGAAAATGTAAGAATAGCCAGGAAAATTCCCAAAAGGAAGAGGGAACATCTGCCTCACAGGACATTAAAACCTATAATAAAGCTACTACAGTAATGAAAATTGCTTGGTTCTAGAGAAAAACTGAAACATTGAAGGGAAATAGTTGAAGAAAGAGGCCTAAATACATATAGGAATTTTAGTAGAAGTGGCATTTCAATTCAGTAAGGAAAAGAAGAAAAAATTTTAAATGGTGCTTAAACGTAGTTGAAGAAGGCTTCAAAGCACAGGACAAAAAATCTAAAAGCCAAAAAATAAAAGTGGTAAAAATGACTACACTTCAATTTAAAGCTTTTGATAGAAAAAATATATAATAAAGTTGAAAGACCAACAACTAATATTGGAAAGCATATATGCACTGCATTTAAGGCACAAGGGCTAATTTATTTTTATTTAAAAAGGATTCATGCCTCTCCCCAAAAAACTCATACAAATTTTAAAAAGGAAAAGACCCACAATGCAATAGAAAAATAGATATTATACAGTTGAGCCTTAAATAACACAAATTTGAACAGCATGGGTCTGCTTATATGTGGATTTTTTTCATTAAATACCTGTACTTTTTTCTATCCTCCCTTGAAACTCTTCAGATGCAGAGGGCCAGCTGTATACATCAATCTACACCATTTTACATAGGGGGCTTGAGCATCCTCAGGTTTCGGTATTGAGGAAGGTCCTATAGCAGATATCCCTGCAGATACTAAGGGACAACTAAGTTTTTAGGGAGTCAAAAGTCATGCACAGATTTTCAACTGGGCTAAGGTTGGCACCCCTAATCCCTGCATTGTTCAGTGGTCAACTGTGTATATGAAAGGTTTATAGAAAATATAAATACAAACAGCCAATCAATTATTTGAAAACATATCCAGATGTACAACCTCATTAGTAATTAAAGAAATGTATGTGAAAAAAATAGTAAAATATTACTTTGCACCAGTCCAATGAGCAAAAATTAGAAAGCTTAATAAAATGTAGTGTCAAGGGGAAGGAAAGTAAGAAATGCCCCATATTCCTAATTTATCCAGTCACTTCGATCCCTCACATTAGTGGCTGCCCTGGGTCGGTTTCTCTACCCTCCACCATTTCACTCCACGTATGTTTTCAGTTCCTTACCTTTTCAATCCAAGTGGAGCTGAGACCAGAATGCGGTCTTAAACTTACAAGTGACTGAGAATAATAAAAGTAGAATTTGAAGAGTGACTTTTGCTGCTATAGAAAGTAGCCGCTCACAAATTGACCCTACCCCTAAATTTCCTCTCTGAGGTACTCTCATTTCAAGCCCCAGGATGACTGGGATGAATGGTTCGTTTCTTTCAGTGGACAAAAATCATAACAGCCAATAGTATGTTTCTCAAAATCTGTTCGATTGCATCAATCATATAGCTGTCCGTCTCAAAATACACCCAGTTTTACTAAATCGAATGCAATATCTCTCATTGCAGTATCTACCGTCAGGTCCATAGAGACGTCAAGCCTTTGTCAAAAACTCTAAGTAAGTACTTACTTCACACTCTCTCTGATGAAGAAGCCAAATCAAAACTGCTCCAGCTGTGAATTAGTAATCCCTCTACCTCCAGCAACCCAAAAGACTCTCCAAAGGGTAGTTATCTCAATAAAAGAGAATCTAAGATCTTATCCCACTCAAACACTTCACTTCATGTACATTTACGTTTTCTAGACTGTGCCTATATAACTTCTATATTTAAGACAAATTCATGAATGCCCTTTAAAATAATCCATTAGCCATTGAGGTTCAGAAGAGAAAGTGCATCTCCAAGTATACCCATTTTGAAAAATTAGCTGTCCTCTACCAGGATCAATCTTAAACAAACTTGGGGCATGATTGAAGTTTATCTCAGGCACCCTTGTTTCCCCTGTGGGTCTCCACTTTCTTCTAGCACTGACACATTCTTCCAAGAGCATGTCTTCTCTCCAATTCTTAACAACGCTCCGCACTGTTACACTAACTTGGGCATCACCTGGTTCCTTCTACTTGCAATCTGTGATTTAAATCAGAAGATACAAAATGACACTAAAATTCTTCAAAGGCGTGTTCCTTGAGATACAGGAAAAAGCAGACACCATGTTGCAGGAGAGGCACTGTGATACTTCGACTCCTACCACTTCATCTAATTGTGAACTTTCCCCTTCTCCGCACCTTTCATTGGCTTCTCCCATTGCTACAGATAGGTTCAAAGGAGAGTGCTCTGATTTTATTAAGAATTTTCAAGAGCAGAAGAGAAAAAAATATCAACTCAACTTTTTAAAAAATGCACTCGTCTTGCAAAAAGGCAATCGAGACAGCTGTAGAGAAATCTCACAACACGGAAATTAGGGCCCGTCCCACATGTATCAGGCCCACAGCTGGTAACTAGGAAGCTTAAAGGGAGTTTTGTGACACATTTTTATAAATTTCCACAAACAAACTGTCTCAACTCGACTCACCATCTTTTCTTTGTCCTTTTCTTTTCCATACGAGTCTTTTAATCTCTCCACATGTTTTCAGAGTAAAGAACTCTTTTCTTCCGTCATCAACAGATACACCCTGCTGAGAACTGCAGATGGACTACAATCTGCTTAGCTTAACTGAAGGCTGGATCTTGTTCATCAGATTTCAGACGCTGCTTTATTTACCCTCGTAAACATCACCCATTGCCCACAACTCAAAGAAGAGTACACATATTCACAGCGGTCTTTCTGTAGAGCTTTCTTTCTCTTTAATGATCAAGAAGACACATTTTATGGAGGGGTATAAAAGACAGGAAACTATCTGGCAAAAGTTGGAAAGCATCAGATAATGGCTTTAAAGATTCTGAAGATGAGGTTAGAAAGTTCTCGGGATGTTTGAAGAACAAAGCAGTGCATTAATTAAGGAAATATGACTTAATTTAGAAGAGACTTTGTCGTTAAACATGCCTATACCATTACAGTTCCCAGAGTAGCTATGTTAGTAAATGGAAACTTTTGTCTACTTCATAGTATCTTTAAACATACTTGGCTTCTTAATCATAGAGCAGTGGAGCAGGCAGCATCTAGGAGGACCCCAGTGATCCCTGCTTCTTGGTGTTTCTCAAGGAATCTCCTTCCCTTAAGTCATTTTCTTCTAATCAATAGAATGAGGCAATGTTGATGAGTTGTCGCCTCTGTGATTAGGTTGCAGAAGATTGAGACCCGCCTCTGGCCTGCAGACTGTCTCTTTTGGTGGTTTTCCTAAAGCAACCTGCCATGTTTCAGGGAGTAGAGCATCCTTGCCACACTGCGAGGAATTGAGGGCAGTCTCTGGCCAGTGGTCAGCTAGGTACTAAGTCACCCAAGTCCAAGATCCCTCAAGGAACTGAATCCCTCTCACAACCTTATAAGTGACCTTGGATCCTTTCCTATTTGAACCTTCAGGTGTGACGTTGGCACTGGGAGACCCCTGACTGCAACCTAATGAAAGACCCTGAAGTAAAGGACCCAGCCAAGCTATGCCCAGATTCCTGACCCAAATAAACTGTGAGGCCATAAATATATGGTTGTAAGCCATTAAGTGTTTGGGTGATTTATTACTCAGCAATAGATAACAAATACAAGTGCTTATTTCCCATTCCGAAAATGGCCATAATACCCACAATTTTTTGTAGATATAAATTACTGTTTTGAACAAAAATGGGGTTCTATAATAAATCTGACAAATTCAAGTGACCAAAAGCAACTTCAGAGGGTGATCTAATCATAAATTCCTACCTGGGCAGGTCTTGGCCGGTCATCACACCCCAGGCATACAGCTTCTTTAGTGAAAGGTTTATCAATGCCTTAAGCAAGCTCTGACCATCGCTCTTACATCTCTAGGTTAAACACCTTTGAAACGCTAGAGCAATCAGTCCTCTCTTCCAGGCCCCTGAGTGGCAGAACCACCCTCGACAGAGCACATGATCTCGTTAACTATACCGTACTGGCAACACAGAGATTACGCAGCCTTGCCTTTTCCCATCTTTCTGCAATCTTCCTTATGCTCTCTCCTTAATTCCTGATGTATAAAAGGAACTGCACAACTGCCATCTGATGCAGCATTTGAGATCCTGCTTCCCAGCATGGGGTCAGTTTGGTTCAAATAAACTCTTAGAAAAAGTTGTACAGGTTTGGGAGTTCTTACATTGACGTCCTATACCTGTGAAACGGCTTACCAAGCCCTGGCTGGTGTGGCTTAGTGGATTGAGTGCCATCCCGCAAACCAGAGTTGCTATTTGTTTCAATTCCCAGTCAGGGCACATGCCTGGGTTGCAGGCCAGGTCCCCAGTAGGAGGCATGCAAGAGGAAACCACACATTGATGTTTCTCTCTCTATCTTTCTCCCTCTCTTCCCCTCTCTAAAAATAAATACATAAATAATTTTTTAAAAATGACTTACCAGTTTTCCGTAACATGCTGTTTTTAAAGTTTAGTTTCAGCTACAGCAAGACTCAGTGGAACTAATAATAAGCAGGAGAAACAGAGACTAAAAAATCTGGCTCAGAGTACAGACAAAGGTATTTGTAGTTTGGAAGATTGTTGGGAATAATTGAGTTATTTGAGGGAAGGCCTTTTACTCAGTTTTGCCTGTCAAATATTCTATCATCTGTTTAAATGTCTGAAAATATATACTTACAACTTCTTTTGGCTTAAATTACTACTGTCTTGTCTCTATTTACAATGAAAGTATCTCAGGGAGGTAGTTCAAGTGCGATGTTAACAATTTACACCTCTATCTAAGTATATGAATCAGTTGTTCTGTTTCAGAGTTCTCTGAAAGCAGGTTTTTAAAAGGAAAGAGACTGGGTCCTGAAGGAGTAGAAAAACTGCAAGCTTAAAAAAATCAAAAACTGTTATCAAGTGCTATTCCTTCCTGGTTCAACCCCAAGAAAACTGGCACTCAGAAGAGACCGAAAAACCCATCTCCACTTTTTGTACCTCTTTGCCATGTCTTTTTACTATGCCTCTGTGATATTGTGATAAAATAAGAAACATGTATTTGGTCTTATCCCAGGTTCCAGACACAAGGTCTTCTAAAACCCTTGGAATTTCTTCAGTGAGCTAGGGGTGAGAAAACTGTCTTTTGTAATTCATAACAAGGCCCTGTCGACCACACCTGACTGTGCGCTAATGCAGTGACTTGGGGAGTCCCCGCAACAGGAGCAATCAGAGTCATCTGCAGTAGCTGTTTAAGTGTTTCCTCACTGAGCACCCCACGACATAAATAAGCAATTTTAATACAATGCGCTAACTTCTGTGGCATGTTCTGGCACTAGGAACAGAAGTAATAGTAACAGCATTACAATAATAATGATGAATAAGATTTACTGAGGACCTCCTACATATGAATGTGCCTGGCATTCTGCTAAGCACTTTAAGTACTTCGCCTATGTCAATACACATCCCAAGTCTATGTGGTGGATATTAATAGCATTGCTATTTTACAAAACAAGCAAATAAAACCTCAAGCCTAGATGAAACAAAGAATTTGTGAGGCAGAGTGTGACAGGTTGGTTCCCTGAGAAGCAGACTCTGAGATGAAGATTCAGGTGCCTGAGGTCTTTAGGGAGTAGACTGTTTGGGGATCAGCCCCTAAAGAGGGAGGTAAAGGAAGCAATGGGGCAGAAGCTGAGCTGGGGTGCAACCTCAGCAAAAGCCCAGCCAACCCCATGGGACCTCTAAAGTAGGATGGCCCCTCAGAATTGTCTGAGTTTGGGCAAGGGGCCACTTCAACTGGACATTGGATATAGGCTACTCCAGGAGGAGGACGTGACCTTGGGCAAGGCAGCTCTCTTTGGCTGAAGCAACCCCAGAAGAGAATTGACAGCTGAGCACTCTCTGCTACTTGCAACAGCTGAGAGATACATTCTTGGTCCCTGTAGCATGATCTGGGGATCTGGGGACCTGGGGATCTGGGGCCTGGGCAGCACAGAACTGCACCCACCCTGCACAGGGCCCATTGCTCCAAGATGTTAAAGAGTACCCTTAGAACGAAAAAGTTCTCTTTTAACTAGAACAGCCTCTTTGATTGTGAAAGAAGAGACCCCTCTGAACTCAGGTAAATGAAAAAGAAGTAAGACAAAGAAGGAACTAAATTGCTCCACAATATACAGCAGCTTGGGAGGGAGGTGGTTGGAAAGACCCTGGAGACTCAGCGAAAAGGACAAGGTGAAAGGAGAACAGTGTCCCGCAACACAGCAGCAGGTGACACCTGGGGATAGGGATTGTCTGAGAGAGGCTTCGCGCCTAGGGTTGGCCAAGGATATAAACACCAAATATTTAATTTTAGGTTTTTCACATAACATACTGTTTGGTGATCCCCCGCCCTTATACTGAAAACTTCAGGAAATCTCTTTTCCATACAACATTTTTTTGTTAGGGGTGCTTTCGGGGGATATAGAAGGAGCTGGTCCATGCCTAGGGAGAAGCAGGGAAGCAAGCTGGGTAAGCAAAAATTCAAAAAGCAGAAAGCTGTAAGCCTCCCTGAGAACACCTGGAAATGTTGGGAAGCTCTTTGGACCTTGTGTTACATGTGGGGTGGGGATCAAGCCAATGTACTTGGCTACTAATGGGTAAAGTTATCCACAGAAAACTGGCAGGCTCTGAAATATCCAATTTTTATTTTCCCCAAAGAAAAGGTAATAAACTCTGCTTAGTAAAATCAAGGAAGACTTCAGAGAGAGGAAGGACAAATGAGCTGGGTATAGAAGGATGAACAGGAGTTCCCCAGGTGGACAGACAAAGATAAAGCAGGTGCGATTAAATACACTCCAGGCACCTCACGGTCTCAGGTTTTTATAGAAGCTCCACCATACAGACTTGATTAAATCATTAGTTATTGGTGATTAACTCAATCTCTACCTCTTCTCTCCTCCCTGGAGGTCAGAGGACGGCTGGGTTGAAAAGTTCCGACCCTCTAATCACCTGGTTGGTTCCTCTGGCAACCAGTCCCTACCCTAAGACAATCTAAGGGCCCACCAAATAACCTTATTAGCATAAATTATTGAAAAGGGACAACTTGTGTAAAGGCCAAAGGTGGATTAGAAACTATGCCAATAACAACAGTGAGTTTGGAGAACAGAGATTCAAAAAGGAAAGAGATTGGAGCAGCAGGCAAGGAGATGACTTGGGGCCTTGTATGCCAGGCTACAAGGCTTGGATTTCTTTGTGGAACCCCTTGCTTCTCAAACTAATGTATGTCCACCCACTGGAGCACATGTAGTTGGCTAGTGCTTATAGAGAAACACAAATGAATGGGGCTCATATTTCTGGATCATAAATTTTACATGAAAATATCAGGGAAGGACATGTTTTTTAGATTAAAACAAGCATGGTACTATTTTGCAGTAATATACAAAAATGCATGATTTTAACATAAAAAATAAGGTTTCACATAAAGTTCTGGATTGATTCAGGCTGTTCTTGCTCATTCCCTGCCCTCTGCTATGAGAAACTTTAATGAAACAATAATATAAATGATAGAAAGTTTTAAGCAGCAGAGTGAGATAATCAGCAATTATATTTAGATTTGTATTGTTCGTATTTCATGTGCTTTAATTTTATATGTCTCAAAATACTGTGCTGTCATTAGTAACATGGAAAGAGGATGGAGACAAAGAAAAAAATGACAAGAAACACATGGAGACACATGTGTGTGATGCAGACCAGGCTGGGCTTCATGAGATGTCTATACCTTGATGAAGGTGCCCACAGGTCCTCTGTGTGCTTGGTCCCCAACTTTGCTGTTTGAAGATGTGGGTTTTGATGAAGTCACTAGGTCACCCGTGGTGGAGCAGACCCTAGAGGGCTGAGTCCCACTAACTAAACGACAAGAGATATCTCACAACCCTATTGACGATACATGCAACATCAAAGAGGGCTGCATTCTTCTAGTGGCTAAGATTCTTGTGCCTATTCTCTAAACATTTGGAGGGACCTCCAAATGAAGAACTATGAAGAGTCTCCCTTCACATCAGCCTATAAAGATAGTGCCTTGTTCAAGGGGCAAAGAACATTAATGTTATAACTTTCTTAAGCCAAGTAGATCTACAGTTGCACTGTCCTTTCCTGCTAGATATTTACATATTTGACCAGAAGAAAGATGAAGAGCATACAAATTCCTGCCTTACAAATTCCTGCCTGAATTGCCTTTGTTTAAAAAATCCTAATTCCTAGAATATTTTGGAGATTTACCATTGGGTTCAAGGTCTAATGGACTCTGTCTGGGCGGGAGTAGGGAATGGACAGGCTTCAATTACTTCTGCAGAGAAAGGCCTGAAGAAAAGCCAGGGCACCCCTCTATTTGCCAGAGCTCTGGCTCAGAAATTCCTACAAAGGTTTGGCTGTTGGCTCTCAGCACCCCTGTGTCTACCTGCAAACACAAGTGGCACCATGACAGTTCAGGGTCTCAGACACCTAGGACACTGAGTTGAAAACAACTGTGGGTATTCTAGTTTGCGGACTGAATTTGAAAGGGAGTTAAAAAGCTTATGCATGCCTTCTATCAATTTCTATCTCCTTACATCCTAAAATTTTCACCTTATGGTGAAATAATCAGAGTATGCTCTAAGACAGGCAGAAGAGGGGTCCCTAATTTTGGCAGATCCTGACACATCACGATCCTCTTACACCTTGAAAAAAACAGATTATGCAGCCCTGACTGGCATAGAGCAGTGGATTGAGCACAGGCTGGGAACCAAGCGGTCCCGGTTCGATTCCCAGTCAGGGCACATGCCTGGGTTGCGGGCCAGGTCCCCATGAGGGCCATGTGAGAGGCAACCATACATTGCTGTTTCTCTCCCTCTCTTTCTCCCTACCTTACCTTCTCTCTAATAAATAAAAATAAAATCTTAAAAAAAAAGGAAAAAAACAGATTATGCTTTCACAAGGTCATGTGGTAAACACAGAATCAAAGTCAAAGGAACCGGATGGCGTGACAAATTTCCCTCAGAATGGGACAGTGGGCTGACTCTGTGGGCCTCGCTAGAGGTTTACTTTTTAGGTGCGCTGGAGACACACCTTCTCTCAGAAGGATAAACACAAACACACCTCACGTTTTTGGTCTTCCCTTTCTACACCGCACGGAGACTAACCCCTTCTGTTATAAAATTACTTCAGGGCAATTAAAATGAATTAGAGCACACATTCTCTTACACTAACTGCACTTCAATGTCCTCAGTGAGACCTGGGGGATTTCATAGCCCAGTGACTCGTGAGGGTGCCGTCTTCTGCGATTTCCTTCAACTCTGAGGTCTCTTGCTCCTTGGGAACCCGATGAAGGCCAAGCTTTTCATTAATGCTGTTTTACTGAAGAGATGAAAGTACACAAAGCATAATAGTTTCTCAATTATTAAAGACCTGCTCATTAATGGATGCTGATAGGTGATATGACAAATGGAATTGTCCTTTAGAGAAAACTACCCCCAAATAAAGTCCTTCAATAATTAATTCCCCTTGGCTAGTGCCCAAGGCCTGCCTGACACTGAGCGGGGCAAACAGCTTTTACTGAGGTCCCCGAATGCTTACTCCAAGCTCTCTTTGTCCTTGTGCTCAATTAACAGCGCTACGCACGGGCGATGGAGTAGCTACTTGGGTGCCCCTGACTTTGAGATATCTAAAGGAATTTTTTTCCTTTCCTCTAAAATCTACTGTGATCAAAGAAGACTTAAGGGTGTCAAGAAGAAAAACAAGCTAACACAATTTGTATTGAATTTTGAAAAATCTTTCCCTGTAGCCATGGGTAACTGGATAAGAAAATATTAAACAAGTCCCTTTGGGGATATTACATGATGGTATTCCATTTTATGCCCTGCCTCCTGCACGGGGAATTTCTTCAAGATACAGACAGGCTCTGAGAGACAGACTTATATAAATAGAAGCATTGCTCAGTGATAAGATTACCCTTGGTGATAAGACAAAATTACTTATAAATAATAGATCATGGCATTGGAAGAAAAAGAAAGATTTCTAGTCTTGGCGCTATAAGAAAGCGCCCGCATATTTTAGAGGTTATCCGTAATGCTGCAAAGAGTCACATGAGAAATTATTTCAGATGCACAAGGACCCTGTGATGATGAACATACCTGATTTACCATTTTGACAGAGCAACCGAATCATGTCCTCCACTCCCTAGGTTACTTCCCTACCCAGATCTAAGCGTGACAATGGATGCTGTTGAATTCTTGCTCCCAGAGCCATGAAAGAGACACATTACATGATTAGTTAATATTTTCCTCCACTGGGGAGTAAGACTCCTAGGTAACTATAAAAATCAGAACTCCTTCTGTTAGCAGGCTACATAATTAATTAGGGTCTGAACTGTCAATGTTCAATATGCTAATTATATGCTTAAGAACACTGATTATAATTTTTAATCTATTGCTCTGCTGGATATGGTACCTTCTGGATATATAATTACATAGCCAAGGAATCTTAAAATACTCTCAGGTTGCCTTTTCCCAGTCAAGTCACATCACTCATGTAGTGAACAGAACTTTTGGCCGTATAACCACAGAAACATACTGGGATTTCTTCCCTATCGTTGCCAGAAATTTTCAGACACATCCCTAATTTTTCATCTGAAATACTCATCTTTTCTTTTTCCTTTCATCTAAAAAAATTCTTTTCCATCAGGCAGAATAATGTCCCCAGACACTCCAGAGCTATAAAACAAGTTCCTCCCCTGGGGAAGACAGAAGGAAGAAGACTCAGCAGAGTGTCTTATCTCTAGTCTAGACTGTGACTTCTGGAAATTTTAGGATGCCCACTCTCATAGTCTCTAGGGTTTAAAAACAAGCTTAAATGTAAAAATGATACTCAGCAGGTTCCATACCTTCTCCCACTCCTGGAAATATATATTTCAGACAAGCCAGGATTCCCATAATCATATTAACCACTTCATATTACAGGACTTGTAGGGACCATCCGCAAAGTTTTCACTAGACCACACCTCAACCCAGATCTGTGACATTAGTAGCCTAAGGAGCCCAGCAGAGCGTAGCGGGAACTGACAACATGGTCATCACTGCCCCTGTAACTCTCGGAGGCTCCTAGCCCCTCAGCAAGCACTCCGCAAAGGGAAGGAACACTCTTCTGACTCAGAAAGGCACCGGGAGACCAGGCAGGGATTGTACCTCCGCTAGAGGGCGCAGTGGAAGCAGCAGGGCTCACCGCAGGCTTCTCCCATCCCTCCAGATGGGCATGATGGCAGCCGACCTGCACGAGGTTCACACTGAAGCTTCAGAGGGAGATGGAATCAGCCCATCACCTGCTGCCTCGCTGGCCACAGCAGCAAAGAGAGCAAGGTCTTATAGGCCCACCTGTGATACCCCCCTCCCTTGAAACTCCCAGAAATTCATGGAAAAGGAAAGCTTTCCAACAAGGCTGCCGTGTAAACAAGAGGAGTGAGAAGAACCCTTTAACTGGGACAATGTGCTGAAGATTGTTCATTTTTCCTCAGATACCCAAGCCTGGAACACTTGGGGTTCACAAGTAATTACAAAACAGTGTAAAAGGAGGTGTGACTGAAAAAGGGCCCGAACAACCAGAAAACAGAAAAGATACGTGAAGTGAGGAAAACAAGAGGCTGGCGAGTCAGGGAAGGCTTAAGAAATAGTAAGGCTTAAACTAAGGCAAAAAGGTAGAAGAAACCCAGTGGGCTGGCTGGGGAAAGGGGATTACGGGAGAGAACGCAGCTTATACAGAGGCCCAGAGGAACACACCCAGGGTGAGTTTGGAAAACGGAAGGTGGGGCAGTGCTGCTGGAGCAGGGACAGAAGAACGGGGGCGGGGGCATCTGGGGGCTCTGGAAACCACTTCATTCACCCTCCACTGTTCAGGAAAACTCCGAGAGGCACTACTGCTGAGAGCCACAACCTCGTGAGATTCGCGGTTAGGAAAAACCGTGACAGCGGTCGGGTGGAGGAGAGACTGCAGGAGGGCACAGCTGCAGTGGGGAAGACGGCCTTTGCCAAGGCACAGACAGTGGGGTAAGATGAAGGGCTGTTGAAGGAAAACTTCCTCTGAGCAGGAGGAATCAGAACACCTTACCGTGCCAGTTTCTGCCCTCAAATCCAGCTCATTCATCCTCACACAAACCCGCCAAGGAAAGTATTGCCCATAATGTTTTACTTCTTCACAAAGAAATGGGCTCCACCCAGAAATAAAGCCACACCTATGCAGTCAATTAATATTTGACAAAAGAGGCAAGAACATACAAGTCGTGTTAGGAAAATTAGACAGATGTAAAATAATAAAACGAGATCACCTTCTTATACCATATACAAGAATAAACTCAAAATGGATTGAAGACTTAAATGTAAGACTCAAAACCCTAAAACTCCTAGAAGAAACAATAGGCAGTAAAATCTCTGACATGTCTTTTAGCTGTATTTTTTTCTGATAAATCTCCATGGGCAAGGGAAACTAAAGAAAAATAAACAAATGAGGCTACATCAAACGGAAAAGTCTGCACAGCAAAGGAAACCATCAACAAAACAAAAGGCAACCCACTGAATGGAAGAAGATATTTACCAACAATATATCAGGTAAGGAGTTAATATCCAAAATTTATAAAGAACCTATACAACTTAATACAAAAAAAAAACAAACAAACAAACCCCAGTCCAATTTAAAAAAATGGACAGAGAACTTGAATAGACACTTCTTCAAAGAGGACGTACAGATGGCCAACAGACATATGAAAAGATGCTCAACATCACTAATCATCAGAGAGATGCATATTAAAATCACAATGAGCTATCACCTCACACCTGTCAGAATGGCAATCATCAATAAGTCAACAAACAGCAAGTGTTAGCGAGGACGTGGGAAAAAGGGACTGCTCATGCACTGTTTGTGGAAATGCAGATTGTTGGAGCCTCTACAGGAACGATGTAGAGGTTCCTCAAAAAATTAAAAATGGAACTGCCTTAGGATTCAGTGATCCCACCTCTGGGTATATATCTAAAGAACCCCAAAACACTAATTCAAAAAAATATATGCACCCCACTCCATGTTCATGTCAGCATTATTCATTAGATTGAGGCTATGGAAGCAGCCCAAGTGCCCATCAATAGGCAAGTGGATCAAAAAGTGAAGGTACATACATGCAATGGAATATTATGCAGTGATAAAAAGAATGAGATCTTAGCATTTGCAACAGCATGGATGGACCTAGAGGATATCATGCTCAATGAAATAAGTCAGTCAGAAAAAGATAAATACCCTATGATTTCACTTACATGTGACATCTAAAGAACAAAATAAAAATTGAACACAAAATTGAAACAGACTCAGACACAGAGAACAGATTGCTGGTTGCCAGAGGAGAGGGGGTTGGGAGACTGGGTGAAAAATGCGAAGGGATTAAGAAGTAGAAATTGATAGTTACAAAACAGTTACAGGGACATACAGTACAGCACAGGGAACATAGTCAATAATACTGTAATAACTATATGTAGTGCCAGGTGGGTGCTGAAAATATTGGAGGAAACACTTTGTAAAGTATGTGATTATCTAACCACTATGCTGTACACCTGAAACACGAATACAAAATAACAATAATAAACTGTAACTGAAAAATAAAATTTTAAAAATAAAATAAAATTTTTTAAAAAAGAAAAGAGATGAACTCTGGGTAGTTAACTCAGAGGTAGGAAGTTTCCTCCCAGGAAAAAGAGCTGGTGCTTTTTCCTCTATGCCACAATGCCTGCAAAATAATGAGCTTACGCTTTCAAAGCTGCTAACCGGCCTCGGAGAAAATACATGCAATTTGAGAGAAATCCCACTGGCAAGCAGAACATAAGGAAGAGAAATTCTCAAGGAAAAAATAGTTCGTTCTGTTGTTCAGAAAATAATACCACTCTGTAAGCCATGTTTCTGAACAGTTAAGCAACCAAAGAATTACATGAGAGATCTATGAGGGTTGGTTTTTAATTTTTAAAATATTACATTACTGTACATTTTCTTTTCTATATTTCTATAGCTAAGGCCTATTTCTACCCAGAGATGTGATTTTGAGAATTATTTTAATATCTTACTTCCCTCAAGAACATCTGGTAGATACATAAATGATGAATCAGTCCCTTAAATTCTGCGGGAAATGGGAATCTATATACCTGTATCCTGAAATGGGGAATCTGTATACCTATATCCCTTTGGAACAAGCAATATTAAAATAGCTAAATAAATGGATGCCTTATTTATCTACATCCAATGTGAATGCACTGAAATGAAATGGCTCTGTGTACTGCCAGTTAACCAACTATATTTTACTTGGAAAACAGGTAGAGACAGCATGCTGAAAAGGAATAAACTGTAAAGATTTTCTATCAGAAACACATGATCTTCACAGAGTAAAATCCTCTACTCCTTTGGCAGTGACCAAAAAGGAAAAGCATAGCGGTGGATTCTTCAAAGGAGACCTCCAGGTGACTGCTCCAATGTGGCGAGTGAGGCTCACTTCATCCTCAGGTGCTGTCCGGCCAGAGCTGTGCTAACTGGTAACACATTTCCTTATCTGCAATTTGAGATCCTCAAACATACCATCTTCAGTGGAAGAAAATTTTGAGAAGTTGTCTAGATAACAGTTGTTACGTGGCATCTGTAAGCAGCTGGGTGCTGTCAAAACTAGAACCAGGATCGAAGACAAATCCTTTCCCAAGCACTGGCCACATTCTTTTCTCCTGCCCAAACACTATGGAGTTGACAATTACGATATATAAAACAAAATTCATAATGCCTCAGCCAAATCTTTTCTTCCTGTAGTCTTTTTCACCTTCATGAATGCCACTTTGATTCGCCCTGGTATGCACTTCTGTTCAGCATTACTTCGTCTTCACATTTGATCTGTTGTCAAGTCTCAACTTCAACTATTAACCTTAAACCACTCTTACTACCTTAGTTCGCAAGGCCACGTCATCTTCACATCAACTGAAGAGCTGCATGAGCACCCACGCCCACCTGTGCTCTTACCTTCTCTACCTTTCTCCAGCTAGAATGATCTTTAAATGCAAACCAGAAGTGTAAAGTCTTTGGGAGGTTTCCCTTGTTCCTATGAGAAAACCTGTACCCGATAGCATGTCCTGTGCTAAGCAGGACTTGAGGTCTGTCCGCAGCCCTTTCTCCAACTTAATCTCACACCTTTCTTTCCTGCATGCATTACTCTCTGCAGACATTACCTTTGATTTCATAAAGATGCCAATTCATTTCCCACTTCAAGGTCTTAGCAGGTGCTATTCCCTTTGCCTGGAATACTCTGGTCCTTGTTCTTCACCTAGCTAACCCCTGCATCTCAGCTAAAATATCCAGCTTTTTCTGGTCCATTCATCTAAATTTTATTCTAAATTATGACATTCTTTCTCAATCCATGTACTGCTTCTTGTGATGCGGACACCGGCCTACAGTGTCCATGGTGTTATGGTTGAGACACAAGACAAGAGACACAAGACATGGGATATGGGACACAGGACAAATTCACATAGACTACTGAGTCCTGTGGAGGAAAAGGGAAGGCATGGCCACTCTCAAGGCGAGAGTGCCTTGGAGCGCCTCAGCCACTCTCTCAAGAGGAGTACCTGCTGACCCTTGCCTCCACAGCTTTTATTGTCTTTCTAGGCACATTACATTGAGGGTGGTTTTCATTTACTATGCACAGGTCCTCATTGACTATGCGTAGGATCACTGTAGGTCATTACCTTTTACAGATAACAAAGGAGAGGATGTTGCTAATTACATCAAGAAAGGAGGATATTTGCAAATGTCAAGGGGAAAGTGGTTGAACTGGTTACACTCCTCCTTGGAAGGTTTAGCATGGATTTTAGGAAGTTGCAGTAAGCTCTTGCTGCCTTGACACGGGGTAGATCGGACCTGCCAATACCCGTGGGTGACCGTGACCCAATGCGTGTATGAACCTCATACCGAGACACGCGGGGAAAGAGAGACCGGGGCTACGTGGCTGATTCCTCCCATCTCCGGAAAAAAGCCTCTTGGCTTGTCTGGCCAGGGTTTTTATCAGGGGCCAATTTACATAGGATTGATTATTCATGGGATTAAGCAGAACAGGTAGGATTACTCATAGCAAGGCATCAGGATGTAGATTCACGTCCGGTGGCAGACAGGACCAGGTTAAAGTAATATGCAGGGGTCAGCAAGCCAGAACTTTTTAAGATACATCTTTGCCAAATTCCTGTTAGAGGATTTCCATTCCACAGACATGATCCACACTTGCTCACACAGGAATCACACGGAGCTGTGCTCAAAACGTGTAAATTCTCAGGACTGCGTGTTTACACACGTGTGGAAATCACTGCCACACTGCCTCAATTCAGGGTGAGGGATTTTAGCAAAAAGCAAGTCTCAAAGCGGCCTAGGTACAATGCAGGCCTGATTCCCCACAGGAGAACCTATCCGTGGGCGTGGGTCCTGTGTCACTCCCCACTGGTCCCTCCAAGTGGGAGCTGGGCCCACGCCATGCAGAGCGGTCTCCCATATTCTTGTCACAACAGTCATTTGAACCCACTGTATTCATTGTACATTTATCTTTTTAATGTCAATGTCTTCCACTATCCTATAATCTCTGTGAGAAACCAGGTGTGTCTCTCTGCTTCACCTCTTTCTCCAGCACCCAGCAGAGCCTAACACATAGTAGGTGCTCAATACTATTTGTTGAATGTGTGAATGAGTAGATGAGCCAAAAGCGAGGCTTAGGGATACTTTCACTACACACTGGATTTTTACTCAAAAGGCACTAGTATATGATTCCTTTTTTTTTAGACTAGCAGAACACAGAGAAAATATAGTGGAGTTAAGCAGATTTGTGTTCAAATGCTGCTTACACCACCAGTAGCTGTTTAACTTGGGTTTTGAACTGTACAATGGAGATAACACAACTTATCTCATAGTAGGTTAAAGATGGTATCTATTTTTTACAATTTTACTGTGCTTTCCAATTTTTCCACTATTGTCATCAGAAAAAAGCAATAAGCATTGTTTTAGAAAATTCTCATCCTGTAAAGTTATGTGAAAATTATCAACTAACTTGTAATTCAGATAGTGTATTCATTATCTAGGGCTGAGTAAAAACCTGGTGACGTAAAACAATAATATTGATTGTGTCTCTGTGGCTCTGGGACTCCAGAGTGACATGTCTGAGCAGTTCTGGCTTGAGTCACTCATGAGATACAGTCAGAGGCAGCCAGAGCTGCAATTGTTTGACTGGGGGTGGAGGATCCCCTTCTAAGGTGGGTTCTCTCACATGGCTGGTAGGATAGGGCTGGCGCTTGGTTGCAGGCCTCAGCTCCATCTCCAATAGCTCTTTCCACAGAGCTACTTGTATGTCCTCACGCGCTGGTGGCTTGCTTTCCCCAAGGAATCTAAGAGACCCAAGCAAAAGTTGTAGTACCTTTTATGACTCAGTTCTGGAAGTTATGCATTGCCACTCCCGCCATATTCTACTGGCTAAATGAAATCAGCCCTGATTCAGTGTGAGAGGAGACCGACTCCGGCCTGAAAGCAGCCACATGAGGGTATTTACACCATGGAAATCAGCCAATGCTACAAATCGGGCCTCTGTTTATTTCGGTTTTGTTATTGTTTCTTTGTTTATGGAATACTGATCATTATCCATTTACCAGCACAACACTGAATTTAACTGTACATACCTAGAGACAAAAAAATCACAAAATACAATTACCACAAATAAGCTTCAGTAATCATTGTGTTGGTAGTAGTGTTGGTATTATTATTCTGAGATTGTCTGGTGAGTAGTACAGAATAAACAAATGAGTAATTATGTTTCCATTGTTAAGATCTGAGATTTTGCAGAGTAAAAACTCTTAGTATTGAATTTCAGTTGGGAGTATTAGTTTGAACACATGATGAATTTAATTTTAACTTTTTTTTAAAGATCTTATTTATTTATTTTTAGACATAAGGGAAGAGAGGGAGAAAGACAGGGAGAGAAACATCAATGTGTGATTACCTCTCATGTGGCCCCCACTGGGGACCTGGCCTACAACCCAGGCATGTGTCCTGACTGGGAATCGAACCGGCAACCCTTTGGTTCACAGCCTGCACTCAATCCACCGAGCTACACCAGCCAGGGCAACACATGATGAATTTTATTTATTTTTTTTTAAGATTTTATTTATTTATTTTTAGACAGAGGGGAAGGGAGGGAGAAAGAGAGGGAGAGAAACATCAATGTGTGGTTGCCTCTCACGTGACCCTCACGGGGAACCTGGCCTGCAACTCAGGCGTGTGCCCTGACTGGGAATTGAACCAGGACCCTTTGGTTCCCAGCCCGCGGTCAATCCACTGAGCCACACCAGCCAGGGCTGAATTTTATTTTAATTTACAAAACAAGTATATTAAATAATATAATCATAGGGATGAACTTGGCAAAATACAACTGTGGCAATTATAGAACAAACCACACAATTTCTTCAACAAAACAACAAAAATCACAAGAAAAATAAAAAGAAATCGAGGGGTTATTTAATGATTAAAAGAGATGAAAAATAATATTTAACCAAACTCATTGTATGGACTTTTTTGAATCCTGACTCATACAAAAAAAAAAGGAAAGGAAAGAAGGAACAGAGAACATTCCTAAGACGGTTAAGAAAACATGAATAATCACTGAATATATGAGGTTATTAAGAATTTTCTGTTGATCTTGTGTGATTATTATGTATTATTGTATTATTATAATTATGTCTTAATAGCATAGGCACTGTTTTTTAGAAGTACATCCTGAAATAGTTACATATAAAATTATATTACTTGCATACTTAGGATTTGCTTCAAACTAATCAGGGAAAGGAGTATTGAGAGGATATATAGAAAATAAAATTGATTATAAACTGATCATATATTGAAGTTTTGTGACATGGGAGGTCCATATATTATTTGTCTATTTGTTTATTTGATGGAAAATTTTCTTAAAATGTTTTTTAAGATTAAGTTTCATACATCCCTATGCCTGCTAGATTTTGCTTTCCCAAATTTTTTTTAAAGAAGTATATTTTTAGTGTGACAATTAACTGGACTTATTATGGTGATCATTTTGAAATATATACAAATAGATAATCATTATTTTGTATACCTGAAATTAGTATGTTTACCAATCATACCTCAACAAAAAATATAAGCATATTTTTATTAAATTTCTATGAATGTGTTTTTACCCTCATCATCTAAAAATAATTTACTAAGTGCCTCATGGGTGGGCCTCAATTTAACAAAGTTCACAAATCACCAAAATGTAGACATAAAACCATACTGAATTAGTGAAAAAAAAAAAAATCAACTCATTCGAGTCAAAAGATCTTGGCAGCAATTAATGAAATGCTTAATTAGGAGCTGCAAAACACTACCCAAACAATAAGCAATCAGAATTTCTTGCAAAGTCACATGCCTTTAAAAGTTATTGCTGCTGTGTAACATTATAAAGCTCACATAGGAAGATTCTTTAAAATATCTGGAACCCAGAAGATCTGCCACAGGTGAGCAAACAGAGCCTCCATAAAACCAGGGAGCAGACAAAACAGACCGATTGACCCGAGGGGCACTCGTATGAATAGTCCATTAGGAGGCAGAGACAGCCCTTCTACCCACAGTGCATTTCTCAAGAAAATGAAACCTCAAAAAAGTACAAAGATGCATTGGTCAAAACCATCCCCATTTGCTGTTGGTGTAAAATATCCTTTCCCATTCAGACAGACGGCAAATATTTAACAAGGAAAGGGGAGAAGCAGGTGCAGAGTTTGGGCAATCGGTGATGACTCCACACACCATTTGAGTCATCAGAGAGATGTTTAGGTCAGTGACCTTCGGACACAGATAGTGCTTTTGATCATTATAAAAAGTAGGGGGCATTTTAGGAAGAGATCTATCCTTGGCTCCCAGCCCCAGAGTTCCAGCCAATTAAAAAACCCACACACCACGGCAAGTCAATGGTGAGAAACCTCAGCCATCAGCCAAGATAAGTAATGCAAGTGACCCTGAAAGTGTCCTGAAGCCAGACTTCAGGTGAAAATCAACAAGTTGTTGACCTTGGAGCTCCTAGTTAGAAAGCCTCAAGTTACGAAAGGAGCACAGTTTTCTGAGTGACTCTAAGCCAACGTCCCTGCACACGTGTCTTTTGGGCCACCTGCATCAGGACCACCTTGAGATGCTGCTAAATCCAGACCTCCTCAACAGAATGGCCAGTGTGCCTAGTGAATCTGAATTTTAGAGACACCCGCTAAAATTTTCATGCCCTCTAAAATCTGAGAACCATTGCATTTACTAGGCCAAGCCTGATCAGAGAATGTTATCACAAAATGCCCAACAACAGAAGCAAATGCTTATTTTTCTGTTACGTGAAGTGTGTATGAAATCATTTTGTAACCACATGTCTCATATCTACAAAACTTGGTGAGAGGATGGGGGTAAGGGTTCGAGGTTATTTGGGGTCAGTGATTCTGTCTAACTCCTTGTCCTCTAGGTAAATTTCTTTTTTTTTTTTGTCTTTGAGTCATCCAATTCAAATGTTATTAAAAAAAAATAGGTCATTAGGACAGGCACAGCCCATAGTTTTTATGACTATCTGTGGGTATAGAGTATATTTACACAAGGGTATATTACGTTGCCTATTATGAAAAGACTAAACCTCACTCAGATTAGTGGGAACTAGCAAAAGCCTAGAACTGGGTTGAAGTTCCATTTATGAGCTGCATGACTTTAGATGGTTTACCTAAACTTTCTGAGTGTGGTTTTTTATGTTTAAACTAAGAGCATAAATAAAATATCTAACAGGATTAAATGAAATACCATATATAAAAGCTTTGATATCTGCTGAATGCCTACTGAGCATAAATTGTTACAATCTTTGTTCCTCCAACAGCGTTCGGTCACGTAACTAACACTGATCGTTACTACATGCAGCCACACCGCTGGTCGGCGCTGGGCCCTTACCGTTCGGATAGGTCAGATGTAATACTGACGTGACTGTGCCAGCCAGAGAGGGGTCCTCCCTCCAAAAGGCCCTTTGAAAAGGAATTTGAATGGAATTCTTGAGAAGGGAGGGGAATAAACCGAATGTTATATTTGCTCTGTGCATTACATGGAGAGGACAGTCAGCACAGAAAAACCAATCCCTTGAATCACTTATCCTCAGGACACTGAGAATTCTGTGGAAAACCTGGGTCAAGATCTCTGCTTGCAGACACGTGTAGGGATCCAGCTTTCACATCAGCAAAGGACTAGACGAGAATATATTTCCCTCCCTGATTTGGGGATTTAAAAGAAGGCACCTCTCTCTCCTCATCAGTTCTCAACTGGCAGACTTTTCTTGACTTTTCAAGACTGAACTGCTCATTTCTATTATCAGGAACCAACTAGTGGTGGCAACAGGACTTCCCCTTTCTCTCTGTGGGTAAGTGGGTCTAACTGAGCTGCGTTCAGGTGGCCAGATCTCCCCTTTCCTTTTCTGCCCTTCCTCTCCCCCTCTCTAGGAGCCCTATCTCCTGAGTCCCCTGGCACAGGAAACTAATAAATCACTAACATAATTTTGATTTAGTTTAATGGGTGACTCCTCGTAGTGCTGTGTGGAATTTAGAAGGGGAAACAAAAGAATGTATTCCTAATCATGGAATTTCAGGAGGAAATTTCTTGAGGGGAAGGACAGAGATGCTTTGGGTCCCCCAATCACAATAGTGAGTGACTACGCTCACCACCCCAGACCTAAGAGCCAGGCTGTTCCAATCACATGCCCTGGCCATGCTTGGCACGTGATCACCTCCGTGCGAGGCAGCCATGTATGGCTCTGTCATTGTTGACATCCGATCATTTCTTTCTTTGAGGAGAGCCAAAGCTCACCATCTCCCTGAGGTTTCCCTACCTCCACCACTCCCCCCAGTCATTTCCTGATGAAGAACCACTTTAGGGATACTAAAATTGCCAGGACTGTCACAGTGGATTGGGCCTACATGTCTGAAGGAAGCCCTGAGAGTAAAGTCCGTGTTGGGGGACAATGGCCAAAGTCTCTTTCCCCCTGTGAATTTCTCTAATTCTTTCACCTGTTTCAAAGTTTTGCTCCAATCTCACCTTCTCATGGGGTCTACCCTGAGCAACCCTACTGAGAACTGCACCTGTTCCTCACCCGGGCCTGCACTTCTGATTTCCCCTTTCTTTCTGGATAACATTTACCAGCGTTCGAGATGCTATAAAATCTACATGCTTATGTTGTCTGTCGTTGATATCGTTCCTCTCCCACTGGTTGTAAGCTTCAAGTGGGCAGGAATATTTATTTTGTTCACC
The DNA here is from genome assembly GCA_004026765.1 of Micronycteris hirsuta. NCBI lineage: Eukaryota > Metazoa > Chordata > Mammalia > Chiroptera > Phyllostomidae > Micronycteris > Micronycteris hirsuta. Next base: position 155,828 of record PVJI01001083.1, read on the forward strand.
AATATACACCCTAGAAGTGTGCCTGACACATAGTAGGTACTCCATAAATAGCTGCTATTAATAATACAACACTAATACTATAATAAGTTAAATAACTAACAATTCACTTAATTAAATTCATAATATATAATAGTTGCTAATAATAATAATGCTTGTATGCTGTTGATAGCTAATAGGGTTACTGAAAAAGCATGGCGGTTAACTGGAGAAGAGAGGTAAAGGAGAAGGGGGGACACACTCGGTGCTGGGCACTGCACAGGCATCCTTATCTATTAATATAGTGCTCCCCGTTCCCCGCAGAGTTTCCAGGGAAGGACCTTTGACTGACAAGTCCCAACCTAACAGTCAGGCCTAAGGCCTGGCCCAGCTGCAGCCAATGAGAGCGCTGGAGCACACCTTTTGACTCCTGGAAATCCCTACAGGAAAACAGAAATATTGCCGGGTCACAGCCTTATAGCCTATGTGCTCCCCCCACCACTCCTTCCCCCCAGGAAAACCATACAGGTTTTCATAAACTAAGAGGGTCTCTTCATCAGGGAGCCCTGGGGAGTTGCCAACCGCTCACCTCGGACCTTGCAGCAGGCCCAGATGCGGCTCACAAGTCTATCACCGCCGTTGTAAAAGTAGATAAATCCAACATGGGTCTGGGCTATTAAAATTGCATTAAAAACAATACATATGAGCAAACAGAGCCCATGAGACAGGAGCAGGGTTGCTGGAAAAGTCATTGTTTCAGAAGAAGGGACTGGCTGTGTTTGGCTGCTGCGTCCCACCAGGCCTTAATCAGTCCCGATCACTCAAATCCTACTTGTTTCCCAAAGTCTAAAACAGTAGCATCAGCACTTCATATCCTCCTGTCTTCTGAGCTGGAAGGCAAGCCTCTCATGGAAAAAAAAAAAAAAAGTCTGGAAAGGCATACACTAAATTATTACCAACAGTTACCTCTGGGAGAAGAAATCATAGGAAAAGAGGGGACGCTTTTAAATTCGTGCACTTCTGCATTTTATAAATGTGTCCGAACGAGCATGATGTAATTACACACAATCATCCTGAGTCTTTTTTTACGGAGTTCTCTGATGGAGGGTAAAAGTAGGCTCTCCCAGCAGACAGGATGGAACGTCTCAGTGAGAAGTAATTCCAGCGTGCTCCGGGGGGAAGCACGGAAAACCACCTATCTCATCTCCCAGTGGACACCGATGTCACATTGTCCCAGGAGCCAGTTTTGCCTCTCAAATGAGGCTCCCCACCTGGGGTCCTTTTGTGTGTCTTTGGCTTCTCTGCAGCCAGGGGCAGATGCCCTCCCCTCGAGCAGTGTTCTCTGGAAGGCAGTCTCTTGTGTCTTCTGCAAGTCAGCCTGCCGAAGACCAGGGCTCTCTCAGTCTATCTCAAACGATTCCTTGTTTGCAGGACACCCAGGGTCCTGCTGAACAAACTGGTTGAAACCATGGAGCCCTGTTCCAACGGGATACAGCAAAGGGATTTATGAGAAGTCATGTCTGGAGGCAGGAAGAGGAAAAAATTGGGTAATGTGAGCAGCCTGGTCCAGGGGCTGGCTGTGGTGTATAACTAGACATCCGCCCCAAGGCAAAGCAGGGAGCTGGAGATTGCTACCTGGACCCACAGAACCACAGTGGGCTCCATTCACAAAACCACAGCACCCCACGGCCTAGAGCCAGATGGGCTCCGGGCTGAGAGCACCTTTTCCAAAATGTGGCAACGCAGACCTGTAACCAGAAAGTCTACATCTGCCTGTGGTCAGTGTCTGTGACTGAGAATGAGGCAAAGCTGGCATTACACAATAACTTTCAGAGGTGGAAGGGATTGTGTGGGTGTATTCAGAGGGTGAATTCAATCTGGGCTTCCCAGAGCCCCGGGAGTCAGGGCAGGCATCTCGGGAACAAGGGTGAGGCTGAGGGCGGCTCTGGGCTGTTCATTCTGGATTCATCAAGAGTGGTTTTGGCCCTGGCTGGGTAGCTTAGTTGGTTGGAGCATTGTCCCGATACACCAAGGGTGAGGGCTTGATATCCCGTCAGGGCACATGCAAGAAGTAACCAATGAATTCATAAATAAGTGGAATGACAAATCTCTCTCCCACCCTCTCTTCCTTCTTGTTTCTCAAATCAATCAATAAAAATAAAAAAAAAACAGTGGTTTGCCACATATGTGTTATATATCTCTTTTATCATGTATCTATCTTATACCTGGCTTCTTCCCTATGGCTACAAGACAGCTTTGTGGTCCAATCTCAGCATGACGTCACCTTCAAAGAAACAGATGTCCATCAAAGACTATCATCAAAAAGAGTTCAAATCCATACTCAGCCTTTAAAGAAAAAGCTAAAAGGTGGAGTGTATTCTTAATGCACAGCAAGATATCCTTAAGGTCCATTACTCCCAGTCTCTGCCATTCTCAATCCCTTCCACAGAGATGGCAGCAGCTTCCTGAAATCTTCCTCTCCATCCAGCTCTCGAAACCAGACCAAAAACTTTCCACAACATCCAGCCTGTGTGACTCACCCACCTCCCCTCCTCCCTTCTTTGCCTCAGGTTTTCCATTATGCAGTTCAGCTTAGGCTCTCTGGCTTCATTGGTGGGTTTGTTTTTTTTCCTCCTTGCTCAATATAAGTATAAATCCACCTTCTTTATAAGGTAAGGAACATGGAAAAAGACTCTGACTTCCAATAGAGTGGTATTTTTTTCCTTGTTGCATTGAGGTCCCACAGGGGGGGAAATCATTTTTAAAAGGATGCCACTGGTCCAGTCCACTCTAAATAGAGTCTATGAGAAAATTCTAACCGTTAATCATCCTTCTCCTACACATTAAGTGACAAGGGTTCATGACTTCACAAAGCAATATGCATAATGTTTTGGGGGAGGGTTGCCAGCTTTCATTTGTGAAAGTTTCTCTTTGGCCAGATTTTTCACAGGGTTTGAGGTCTAGCCAAAGGTCCTTCTGCTTAAAAATATTTCTGTCCATCAACCAGCAGAAGTTTCTCAATATCTAAAGTTCCCACAGTGACTTCCCAGGGACTGATGAAATAGAAACACAGTCTCTAAAACAGGTAAGCCCTTCAGTCACTAATACCAACTTCATCTTCTAAATTCATTTCTCAAATTCACTAGCCAGGCAACTGGTGGTACTTTGAGACTTGGGGTTAGGAGAAAAGAAGAAAAAAGTTCCAAGGTATAAGATTATCAGGTCGCAAAGCCCAGAGAGAACCCGCAGCAAAGCAGGGGAGGAACGAGGCAACAGGAAAGGGCAGAGCCAAAAACGAGCAGTGTTGGAGACCCACTGCCCAAGCCCCCACTGGCCTTGACCCAACAGACACAGCCATCGGAGGAGCCCTGAGTTGTCATCAGTTGTCAACACTGCGGTTTCAGATGTACTTTTGGAGTAGAGGACTTCCTGAGGGCACATCCTCTGTAAATGCTCCTGACCTGGCAAACTCACCAACTCTTCTCTCTTCTTGTCTAACAACCCACCTGCCAGCTCATCACTGGGTTCCAAACACCACATCCATCCTATTCTCCCTGTTCTGTCTTCTGCTCCCAACTTCACCTCCCCAAGCCCACCCAGCTGCTCACCTCTCACCTCCCGAGGGTCGGGGTGGGGGCACAAGGGCCTTGTCCTGACCCAGCCTAGTCTGCACCCATGACCTAATGAGCTCTCTAAAGACTCTCCTCAACCAGCCCCCGTCTTTTCTCACTTGCACCTAATTTCTCTTCCTCAACTACACCTGGTGTCCCCGGCCTCTGACAAACCTTCGTTACCTAACGGCTTTCCTGCCTGACATCACGAGACCATAATGCTGAATCCTTCCATAATCCGGGCTCTCAACGTGTTGTTAAATGAGTAAATGAATAAGTGAATGAGTGAATAATTGAATGCTTTACAAGATTTGGCAGGGGATGTTGTGAAAACTAGCGAATAACAACAGAACAACCATAACAACAGCAGATCTGTTAGGAGGTTAATGTCCACCATTTCTCTCTCCTTAGAGCCCCGTCTGACTCCAGGGACTATGGGCATTCATTGTTTCCATCCAGTCAGCTTCTTGTTCCCTTTCTTCTGATTTTCCTTGGAAACTGTCAATCAAGTCACCAAGGTAACCACAAGATGGACTGATGGTCCAGTTGGGCCATCCTGTCCTCTCTCCTCCAGGGACTTGCATCCTGAATGGAGTGACCCAAGAATGGAAATAATTGGAGAAAATTCCTCCAGATTGTTGTGCCCTATATAGGCTGGCCAACTGTTTAAGAAGCATTGTGGCATTGCGTGGGTTCTAGGGCCAAGTCGTCCAGGATTGAATTCCTTAAGGTTATTTAATACCTCATTGTCTCATATTTTTGTCTCTACAAAAATGATATGCAATGCCCATCAGGGGTCTTCTTAGGTTCATAAAGAGTCAGACCCAGAAGACAGCAATAGGCTCTACATTTGGCATCAGTTTACTCAGAAGCATGTCAGATGTTCTTCTTTGGAACAGGAGCCCTTAAAATAATCCACTCAGTAGTTTTCAAATCCAAGGAGTCAAGATCCACATCAGGTAGGAATTGCTCTGGCTTAAAAACTTTATTACGTCCCCTCTTCCTTCCCCATCAAAGAAATCTTGTAGCGAGTCCTCGGGCATGGCTTGCAGGTCCCTGTATAAGGACATGGTGGTTGCAAGAATCAGAGAAGCCCCAAACAATCACTTCCTAACAGGCGTTTATAGTTTTCCCGTCTCAGAGCCATTAACCAATCAGGGGTCACTTTGACCTCAGGAATGCTGCCTAGTGTCGTGGTTGACACATATCATTACACAGAGTAACAGACAGTTAGCCAAAGGTCAGACTGTCATGCCATAGAGGAACTGGGTTTCGTTAACCCTTTCGCCCACAGGATAACGATGGTACCCACCTGATAACGTTTTTGCGAGGGTCAGATGAATTAGTCTGTGTCAAGGGCCTAGACCACAGGTGGCAAACACAAGGCCCGCAGGCCCAAATCCGGCCCTCCACCTCGTTTTATCCGGCCGGCACCTTGTTTCTACCTGGCGGCAGCGCCGAGCCCTCGCTTAACTGTTAAGGAGTAGTTACATTTATACAGTTCTAAAACTACATTCAGCCCTTGGAAAGCAACCGTGAGGCTGATTTGGCCCCCGGTGAAAATGAGTTTGACACCCATGGCCTAGACCAAGTAGTAAGCACTCGATAATGCCAGCTGCTGCTATTGCAGATTTCTGGAGCTGCTATGTCTTCTCTCCTTTACAAGATCTGATTATTCAGTTTTTCCTTCAATTCTCTTACCTACCAGTAATCCTTTCAGTAAATGGGACTTTTGGTTAAGTTAATCAGAGTAACTTTCTGCAGCAACTTATCACCTCTGATCATGCAGGAGTAGCCAGAGCAAAAGGAGCCTGTCTGAGCCAGCTGGTCTCACCCGACCTGACTCCCAAGCCCTCTCCTAAGTGCCAGATTTCTAAAATTACCACATGAGGGCCTGGAATTTCCAATGTTGCCCTTGCTCAGAGTGACATGGAACCTGAAGCTGATGTGGCTTCCAGCCCACAGCCTAAGGTGACTTTGTACTCCAGCACAAAACCGGAAGAAGCCATGTTACTCTGTTCACCTTGCACTGAGACTTTAGGCCCTATGTGCATTAGCGACTTGAGGGCAGAGCATACAGGTCCTAGCAGAGGGTTGTCTTAGTGAAGGTAGGCTGTTACAGCAGTTCATCAGAGAGATAACTCAGGTAAACAAGCCCAGGATGCTTCTGCTGTATGACCCTGGGCCAGAGCACAGACCTAAGTCTAGGGACAGCCAGGAGATAGTAAATCTGTCCCGAAAGGAGACGCAGCACAAATGGCATTTATGTTTTTCTCCTGCTGTTCAGTGAGTAGGAATGACGGTATCGGCAGATCTGTGCCCCTCTGTCTCCTTGAGGTAACCATGTGATGCAAAAGCAGATGAGTCACCTGAAGGCATTGCTTCTCCTGTTTACGGTCATGGTGTCTGGCTTTTTGAATTGATAATTCCTCCTCTTGTCCCAGCTCCCCTAGGTCCCTTCCCTCCAACACTGGATCAGGTCTGGCTCCCACCTCCTGCTTCTGACATTCTGAAACAGGCGGAGCACCAACCCACAGCAGCTTTCCACTGAATTTTTATTACTACAGTTTTCATGCCTGTTCTCTGGGTCTAAGGAACACTGTCTGAAAGACTTCTTTAGAAAAGGTAAGAGGATAAACATGCACAAAAATTTAGCAAGTGTCTGAATTCAGGCTGAGACTCCAAAGCCATCTTTTCCTTCAGAAGAAAGGCAATGAGGTGCAGATCACCCGCTCCACCCACTGGGCTCAAAATTCTTTGAGTTGCTGTCCTTCCTAGTATGGACAAGGGCTTCCCAAGTTCCCATCATCATCTTCGTAGATGACCCCTAACTATACTAGTAGTTACCTAATTTATGTTGAAATTATTTTCATCCCTTTTCAAACATAAATTCCTATTTACCCTCTCCAAACTCAAAGTATCCATGCAATCATAAATTTAATGTGCTACTTTTATTATTTCTTTGACAAACACAGAACTCTTAGAGTATGTCAGGCCCTACTCTAAGTCCTTTACAAATATTAGCCCATTGAATCCTCACTACAATCCTATGAGGTGGGGAGCTCCTATTATCCCCATTTTCCAGACTAGGAAATTGAGGCTCAGCCTGATGAGGAAGGAGCCACACAGTGAGTAGTGGAATTGGGTAAGGAATGTTCCAGAACTTAAGTTTAACCTGAGTTAACCACTATGCAATTTCACCTTTTAACTAAAGATTTGAATAACCTAACTATTAAAACATTTTTATTTTAATTCATATACCACCTAAACTCATCTCATGCACCACCAGTGATACATACCACACTTTGAGAAACTCCAGCTGAGAGGAAAGAACTCTGGACTTAAGAAGACAACTTCATTTCAGTCCTTTTCCCACTACTTGCTGTGTGGCACGTTTTCTGACCAGTGAAAGCCTCCATTTCCCCACTTGCTGACTGTAGATAATAAGCCCTACTTCTCTCACGGGTGGTGGCAGAGACGAAAGAATCCCTACCATCACACGTGCTTTGGGAAACAATACAGCCACGCAGCAACAACATCCCCTGTGATGATGAATAAATGTTTAAAACTAAGGAAACGGTGCCCCTACCTCTTCATGACGAGCAGCCCTTGCTGGTTGAAAAAGCTTTCAAATAAAAAGTAGATCCTTTTGTTCCTTTGCACTTATAGAGGTTGTTGCTGCTGTTGCCAATTCAAAATAAATGACTTCACGAAGTAAGGTCTGTTTATGTTATTCCAGCACCGGATGACTTCCTGGGCATAACTTCCACATGTGAGCCTCTCAGCCAAAGGCCCATAAAGCCATTTCCCCCACACTTCACACTCAGCTGTGCTAAACATCTGCTTTTCCTGGCCACCTGAGTTGATGAGTTTTACTTTGCACCACGGTGAGGTCCAGGTGTCAAGCGAGAACCCAGACATTTTCTTCCCTCACTGCCTCGAGAGGGGTCTGGGTTTATAGCCCCATTTCCCCCACAAGCTGGTAGTGAGGGAAGCACTGCAGCTGGGCTTCATTACCCTCAATCAATGGCCACGACTTTTTTTCCTAAGGTAGCAGACGGGGCTGAGGATTGCATTCTCACATTCTCAGCCAGGTCGGAGCTGCTGCCATCTGGGAAGACGGATATGAATATAAACCTCAATGAGGAAACTTTGGTTTTCCTTCTTTGGGAGCTTCTACAACTCAAAAATTCCTTGAGTCCTCCCCCTGGGAGTAGTAACATGTGCCCTCAACTGAGCCTGTGAGTGTGGGCACGGATCTGATCTCTTTTCCTTTCTGCTCATTATCAATATGGAATGAAAATAAGTAATGTAATATTGGTGGAGTGTTTCTGATATCCTAGCGTGAACAGTACTCTATAATAAATTAGTGAAACCCTGATACCACAGAGGCCTGCTAGGGGGTTGGGGTATCTCCTTCCTGATTCCGCAATCCTTAATTATCGAAGGATTTCTTTTGAGCCCTGTGCCCATTTTCACCTTAGAGAACACATCTCAGCATGACAGAGAACTTCACCAGACAACTGATCGCTGTGAAAGGAGGGGCAAGATAATACAGAGGACACATCTACATCTCGCAAGGCTTGTTCCTGCACCTCTGGCAGCCAAACCAGAGCCTCCTAACAGGAAAAGCAAGCAACTTTCCTCCTGAAACAACATGGGCCATATTTTTGAAGACCAGAGCTTATTAAAGAAATTACTCAAAACATGTTGCAACTGCACCAATACACTGATATCTCAGGTGCTGCCCATCACACCTTTTGTAGTTAATAACCTGCAGCCTTTTAACCTCACAATTGCACCAGCATGGAGTGCCTCCTCTCCTCTTGCTTTGCACCACATGCGCGAGCTCTGCTCAAAATGAACCCCCACGGCTCCTGCTCCACGGGTGGACCCTGCACCCGTGCCAGCTCCTGCAAATGCAAAGACTGCAAATGCACCTCCTGCAAAACCAGCTGCTGCTCCTGCTGCCTCGTGGGCTGTGCCCAGTGTGCCAGGGCTGTGTCCACAAGGGAGGATTGAACAAGTACAGCTGCTCTGAATGACGTTGTGGAGGGGTACTGCTTCCCAATGTAACAGAGCGTGTTGAAACTTGTGGGGTTTTTTATTCCACCCTGCCCCGTTTGCCATATTCTCTTTTCTATGAAATATATGAAGAATAATAAAAGTTGTTGACTTTAAAAAACATGAAGGTCTACAGGTAATTTTTTTAAATAGCCAATGAATGGATGGTGGTGCAAATGGAAAAGGAACCGAGAGTACTTACATTCTTTCCTGAAAGGGGATTCGAATGCAGCATACCGTCTGTCTGACACATCTCCACGCTTATAGTTGAGTCCTGCCGGAGGTTTTCCTAAGCCACCTCCACTGCATACCTGACAAGAAAAGATCACTATTTTTAATGGTCCTGGTTGCCTGTAAATAACTGTATTCATTTAACTGCTTGGGATTTTCCCATATTGTTCCTTTATTGCAGGAATTTTTTTTAAGATTTTATTTATCTATTTTTAAAGAGAGGGGAAGGGAAGGAGAAAGAGAGAGAGAGCAATATCAGTGTGTGGTTACCTCTCACGCGCCTCCTACTAGGGACAGGGCCTGCAATCCAGGCATGCGCTGACTGGGAATCAAACCTGTGACCCTTTGGTTCCCAGCCCACGCTCAATCCACTAAGCTACACCAGCCAGGCTATTGCAGGAATTTATTAAAAAGTGTTATACACTTCACATGCACTGCTCCATTTCATCCCCAAAACTTTAGGATTAGCACAATGCCCCCCATTTCACAAACAGGAAAATCCAGACGGGACCAGACAAACCTCGCGGTGGTCGATCAGGGTTCACATCTGAATCTTCTCCAAGTCCTACATGTTCTACACTAAATGAACTCCAACTTCTCTTCCCTCTCTTCCGAGCTATCTTAATTGTCACCACTAATTACACTTGGCACTTGAACAACGAGTGTCTGAACTGAATGGTTCACTTACATTCGTGGACTTTTTTTGTCAATAAATAGTCAGGCCTTCCTAGTCAGGCACTGCTCCGAAAGCAGTCTTTTCCCATTCTCAACTGCAGGTTGCCAGATTGCCAACCGCTGTTTGAAAATACTGTTTTCCAGCCGTGGCTGGTTTAATCCAGGGACATGAAGGGCCAACTTGTAGAGTCAAAAGTTGTACGTGGATGTTTGACTCCACAGGCATCAGAGCCTCCTCCCCTGTGTCTCGTGGGTCACTGTGCTCACTCTCCTCTCAGCAAGAAGCTTCCTCTCTCCTTTCCACCTGTGCCTGGAAGCCCAGCCTCTCCAGGCTCCTCCAGGACCTGCCTTCCCTGCATTTTGTGTTTTCTCCTTTCCACCGACAACCTCCTTCTCCTTTGCTGTTTCAGCCAAATTTCTGAAGAGCCAACTGCACTCTTCTCATTGCTCAGGTTCTATCTGCTGCTCCCTCTCTTGAGTGCCCACCAAAAGGACAGCTTCAATGCACTGCCTGTCTTTCCCTTTACTTCTACTATGTTCTGATTTCATCCAGTCCACAGGCAAATAAGGATATGCTGTTCTGTTTGCCAAAAATAAGATATATACCCACCTACACATGTTTCTCCATTAATTTTTCTTTTTTTAAAGATTTTATTTATTTTCAGAGAGAGGAGAAGGGAGGGAGAAAGAGCAATGTATGGTTGCCTCTCACATGGTCCTCATTGGGGACCTGGCCTGCAACCCAGGCATGTGCCCCAACTGGGAATCGAACCGGGACCCTCTGGTTCCCAGCCCGCGCTCAATCCACTGAGCTACACCAGCTGGGCTCTCCATTAATTTTTCGAAGCACCTTATAATTATTTTGTCCAGGTCTTTTGTTTTCCCTTCACCGAACAATTCAAGCTACCTGGAAGTAAGAACTATGTCCTCTTGTTTTCAGCAGTGGACCTTGACATGCACACAACCAAATTAGAATCAAATAAAGTGTAAAACTCAAGCTCTTTCTACCAAATGGAATCAGCTGCTCTCATTCACTAAATACCAAAGCTCCCATAACTCCAGAGAACAGAAATAAGAAGAGCTGTGTAATTTAGGAAACAACCATTTCTTTTTTGAAAGTTGGCTAGTAGGACATAGGAGCCCCACTTTCCACAGATGAAGGAGAGCTGGAAAGAAGTCATTAGCTCCGTCAAAAACCTGAGCTGACCGTGCTAGCAGAAAGGTAAGGAAAAAATGACTTTGATGCATTGCTGGTGTGAGCGTGAATTGGCAACACTTTTTGGTGGGTGAAAGCCTTGTAAATATGTCTCAAAACAAAAAAATACCTATACTATGACCCAGCAATTTCACTCTTTTAGAACTAATCCCACAGATTTACTCATGTCTTTGCACAAAGACACATGTGTTGTAATAGTCATTGCAGCATTGAAAAAATGAGGCAGCTCAATATCATACAAAGCGATCTCCAAGACGAGATATGGAGAAAGCAAAATGCAGACAGAACAATAGTGTAACGCTAATATTTATGGAGGTGGGACGCACAGACACACACACTTGTATTCGAAAGGGCTGTAGAACCATAAACACACACAAAAACATGTGGACTTGAAAAGATTGTCTCTGGCATCTTAGCCCAGAAAATTCTCTTAGCTATCGTCTTTGGGGAGAGGAATTGAGGCCTGGGGGCTAGGGGCTGGGGGTGGGAAGGAAACTTACTTTCCCTCTAAATGTTTATGTACTAACTTAAAATCTTGCCCTGTGCATGTATAAAAGTGTTAAAAAAAAAATTTTAAGCTTCTGTTAACTTGAAACACAAGTTAACACAATTAAGTGTAAAATAATTGCTATAATTTAAACATTTTTTCCCAGTTAAGTGTGAAGAGTTGCTGTAAGATTTGAGAGTCATGGGTAGGCCCAGTCAGAACCGAGATGTTTCAGCCACAGATCTAGGATAAAAGAAGTTTTTACGGTGCCTCTCACTGGTTTTGAGCTTCGCTGTCTCCAGAACTTTAAATGAAGCGTTACTATAAGGGAGGCACCCATTACGTAATCCATACAGGGCAGCCCGTCTCCTTAGTGCACATTCACACCTCTTAGGTCATACAGGGGTCACCAGCTGTACCTGGGAGAGGTTTCCAGGGACAATCTCACTGCTCCTTGAAATAGTTTTCTGTGCTACGGGTTTTAGGTCTTGGACTATAAGCAACAACATTCACCAGCCACGGTCCAGTCTGTTCCGTCTATGGCATCTGTGGTCGATAACGTGAGTCACCATCACTGCATCATCTCAGCTCTCCTCTCGCGCTCTCTGTTTGCAATTCTCAGTTGCAAGTTCATGGCACCACAACAAGTTCAGACTTTCCATTGCTGGCTCCGAATAATTGTGCTTTCTTCCCTCAGGAGCCCCCTAGTCACCTGGCATCTTCTCAACCGTCAACCTCACGCCCCAGGAGAGAAGGGCTGATTCTGGAGACCATGGTCCCCCAGCCACGGAGGAAGCACCCACAAGACAGCCATCAGCAGACATCCAGGGCCTTCAGGCAGCCCGGGTCCTCATAACAACTATTCCTGGAGAGGCGATTTTACGGCCGCCGCTGCTGTCGAGTGGAAGTAAATTTTCAATAAGAAGAATAGCAGCAGCAGAGCGATGCTCTGGCTCTTCCGGAACAGCCATCCAGGGATATTCCAGCCTTAAAGTTCTATCAGCTCAAGCAAAAGTTAATGTTTCCACCCCCCACGGGGAAACACTTGAGCTCTTAACGTCTTTTACAAGCAGCAGAGGACCCAGGCATCGCCGGGTCACCCGTGAATGCGCAAGCGCTGAGGAACCGTGGCCCTTCTCTGGGCCTGTTTTTCTCACTAGTCTTTCTTTCCGATTTTCCTGGAGGCGTGGTAAATCCAAATGCATAATTCTCAGAAACCGTTAGCTCACACTTTCTCTGGGTGCCAGACAATCTTAGAATGCCTTCAATAATCCACTTTCCCTTCTCCCTTCAGCTTCTGGCATTGATCAAGAATAGGAAACCGCCTCCCTCATTTGCTCTCCTCAATCTTGTTCACGCGCTATCAAGACTCGCCTTGGGAGCAGAAAGACTTTCAGGCACACAATGTGAATTTATATCTTTACACATCTAATATACTGAACTATTCCTGAATCCTCATGCCGTTTGAAAGAGAACATAATGCACGTAAAACCTGAATTGACTTTAGCCTGATTTTTGCTTGAACCAGGGACTTATAAATCACTCTCTATGTCAAACTCTGCTCTTTTTCCCTGATTCAGTAATCACTCTTGATAACTTGGGAGAGCTAAACTAGACATTTGTATCTACCATGGGCCCTGACTAGGTTATTTATTTAATTCAGCTGAGAATTTGGGGTGTTATGTTCTATTAATTCACAAATGACCTATTTTTATGATGAGGCAGAGCCAACTTCTTTTTGAGATATTGGACTCACTATAAATACGATGAAGTAAGAAAGAATTCTCCAATTTGACTTAACCTTGTTTTTGTCCTAACTGTTCACATAAGAAAAGAAAAATCCTCAAATGCTCTCAAATTTCAAACATATTTTTGTCTGTATGTTTACTCAAAAAGGAGATCAAGTCTATGGTTTCATTTTCATATTTTAAATTAACAGCCAGAGAAAGATCCAAAGCCAATCAGAAAGCCCCAACCATTCGGAATTATAGCTAAAATTATGGAAATTAGTTATAAGTACAAACTATGTCTAGCTTTTAAACTATCTGTAATGCACAGATGTAATTTAGCCACATTTTGTGTTAAAAAGTTTTAATGGTTTTAAAAGGTTTGTGTCTTCCTTCTTTTTCTTAAGACTAACTTGTTCAGGTTCTATGGCACAAAGACCTGCAGTTAACTACTGTTACTCATAATGGATTTTCAAAAATTCAAGTGCAGGGAGAGAATAAAAGCTCTTGACCAATGTTTGCCTGTGGGAGGAAGACGGTGGGCAGGGGGGTGGAGGGAGAGGAGGAATGAGCAAGCAGACAGAGCTTAATGACTCAAAGCATGGCTTGTGCTAAATTCCTCAAACAAAGGTAAATTCTCCAGGATCACCTTGCAACCTCAAGTCTGAAGGCTAACTTTGTGCATGACTGCTAAGGGATCCATGGTCCCTCGACTCAGAAATGCCAGGCCATTTCAAGCACACTGCTTTTTGCCAGCCAGTATCTATGTCTCCATCTTTTCAAAGCAAAGATTTCTTTCCTATTTTTACCACTCAACTTCAAATGTTCTCTTTTGGTCTGAGCTATGAGGCCAACATAAAACAGTCAGAACTGACTTTTCAGATGCTGTATTTTTTTTCCATCTTTGTGAGAACGTTCTGATGACAAGGGGAGAAAAGCATACTCTCAGAACACCACCTCCTCATCACGTTCCGTTCACCGAGAAGGTCCTCCTCTCTCCCCACCCCATATCCAAGTCCTTCCCACCCTCCGAATCACATTAAAGGCTGTTCTAATGACACTTCCCCTCGTACCTAGCAAAGAGCCAGCCCTACACTCGGAGAATTGTGGAAGACCGGTGCTATGTTTCTGCTCTTGAAGGATCTCTAAATTGTAACCTTTGAAAACTTTCATGTATCCACAGGATGTAACTCAAGGTAGGGCAGAGGCTAAATAAGACAAAACTCAGGTTAACAATATTTGAAGCTTAGCTGTAACTGTCATCTCTGAGGAGGTATGCCTGCACCCAGGCTGTAGTCAAATGACTGCCTCCTTCTCTCTTTCTCACTCTTCTGAAATGCTACCCACAAACCCTTCACCCTGGCTTGCTGAAGTTGCTCAGAGAGGAATGTATGGGTTCTTTTCTTTTGCTGAAAGGATAGTTTGTTTCCCAAAAGAAACTGTTACTGTTACCAGTAAGGAACTGGGCCTGGAGCGAGTCTGCCTTGGGCTGGCCAGTAGTGTGTGGGTTCTTACCTTCATGCAGGAAAGATTTTACAATACAAGTCCAGGTGATTTTGAGACATTTTTTAAGCTGGGGACAGTGCAACAAAGAAGGGCTTAGGATGAAAGAAGCAACAGGAGACCCTAGGGCAGAGCTGCTTTGGCTCTCTAGAAATTGTTATAGGAAAGAAATGAGCCTTGGTGGGTCTGCTTTGGCTCACTAGAAACTCAGAGGAAAGGGGACCTTGGTTTAAGTGGTTATCCCAGGACAAACTGCCGTGGCCCACTGCTCCCCTGGTTGCAAGTCTCGTGGGGTCCTTTAGAGTTTAGGAGATGCAAGGCTGAGAAGGAAGGAGGAGGGAAGGGAAAAGGCATGGCTGTGCTCCTGAGAGGGGAAGCACATCTGGGTCCTTCCTTTTTTGAAAGTTTTTAAAGGCTGGGAGTTTCAGGGAAGTTTTAGGAGAGGATTTCAATAGAATATTCACCAGCTTTATGCTGATGCACAAGGATGAGATTTATTACCTTAATTTCATCTGTCCTTGGGTGTGGTTGGCAAAAGACACAAATTGAATTTCTGTTGTCTATCTCTCTGAGTAGGGGGATTTAAACTACCGTATTTTGCCATGCATATTTTTGCCCAAATTTTTTAGGGAAATATAACGATGCACATTATACATGGGTAGTACTAATTTCGTATCTATATAAATGTTTTAAATTCTTTTATTTATGCCCATGCATTAAAAGTGTAACTCTAGAAAGCAATAACGATATCCTTTTGCAAAATAATACCCTGGAACATGATAATCAGTTTTGTTTGTAAATATGAACAAATAAAAAATTGAATTAAAAAATTAAAACAATAGATTTTTTTTTTCCTGAAAGTTTGGGCCAAAAACATGCGTGCGCAGTATACACAGGAGCATATTATACATGGCAAAATTCGGTATTTTCCCTCTGGTTGAGGAAAAATGCAAACCACTTACTCTTGAGTGTCCTCGGTGGAGGAAGGTGGGATTCACGAGATGACTGCAAACTGCTTGGCAGCTCAACTGCCCATCTCGGTGTCCCTCTTCCGCTTGTCCTGGTTACCTGCCTGTCGTATCACTATTATGATATGTCAGCGTAGAAAAAATTGTAGAAGACTTTGAAATGAACCAGAAAGATTAGCAATTGTCTTCAGTTCAAAACTGGGCATTGCCTGCGTGACATCTTCCGGGGCATTTCACTCCACGAGGCCTCTGTGCCTTGTCTTGACTTTGCACTGTTTTACCTGCAACTCCGCAAACTGTGTGTAGATAACCGACAGTAATGCAAATGATTCTTTTTGACAGACATGCAAATGAATTTTCCCCTGAAAATACAACTGATTTTCTTCCCCCATTGTGGAATGAGCCCCGTTTTGCATATTTATAAACTTATTGCTGTATTATTACCGGTTCCTTGAATTCTTTGAACCAGTTGCAGCATCGACTGGTTTCCTCATTAATTAATGACTTTGATAGCATCTCTAGCATGTATTAATTTGATGTCTGGGGTTCATGATTGTACTTTATTTTGAAAATTACCCTCTAATACAAGGAACCCAGGAGACAGTAGGCATTATAATTTGCTTTCCTCATTCAAGAATCTATGGAGTCCCCCTCATGTGGACACCAAAGAGCCCCCCGCCTCTGGCCTCTCTTCCTGTTCTCTTCCACGCCCACCACTAATGTCTCTGCCCTTTTTAGTCATTTTCCACCTATGACAGGCTCTCGGCATCCAGTTCTACCTGAAGGGAGGAGAGAAGAATATTCTGATCCTTCCATTTCCTTAGCATAGAACAGCTATGGGAGGGGAAATAAAATAAGCCTTTCTATTGCTGGTATTGTTGTTGGTGGAAATTGGGCTCTTCCATGGGATCACAAGGAAAGCATCCCAAGGACTCCTGCACAGGAGACTGTGGTGCGGCAAAATTTATTTAAGTAGAATAAATTCCCCTGGGTTTCCAAGGTCCTATCTCCCTCCATCCCACCGTGGAAAAAGTCCAACCGTGTCCTCAGCAAGGCCAAAACAAAAGCCCACGTCCAGAGTTTCTGCTTCATATTAAAGCTCAGTTCTTCAGAGCCCACACTGTCTGCTGTGGGCCCAGGAGCTATTAGACCCACGTGGTCACATTCTCCCAGGCAAGAGAGGTTCACAAACCACAGGATGAGTGCATTACCAGGTGGGTGAGAGACAGAGAGAGAGTGCGCCTCTTTGTTCTCCTGGGATTTTATCAGCTTGGGTTTGGGACAGACCAGGTGATTTTTCAAAAGAACCAATCAACTTCCCAAGCTTTCGCAGGCTTTTGATAGGTGTACCCCAACTTAGACTAATGGCCTCCATGGTCAAGCACCTCCCTCTGTGCCCCCCCCCAACAACTCGGTACTGGATGGGGAAGGAAAGAGTGATAATCCCCGTGGTGAAGCAATGCTGTGGTCCCTGGAGCATAAAAAGCTGTGGCTTCCTGGTGAAGCTACAAGGGGAACCTTATGCTCAATCTTTAATTCCCTTTGCTCCTCTATCTTTTATTAATAACTATTTAACTACCTAAAGTAACAGTATCAATGACTCATCAGACCCAAACTCTAGTGTGTTGTATTAATTCAAATTGTCAATGATCTCCTCCAGTGAATTAGGTGGAAATGAAGGGTTAAAACTCCATTCTGCCACTCTGCACTTTCTCCCTCTTCCTATTGAAAAGGCATGTTGCTAATGTGTCTTCAATCAATGAGGATGGTTTCTATTAATCCCCTCTCCTCTTTCATTCTACTTCTCACATGGCTTTCAACCAGTTCTGTACAACTTTAATTGGGCATTTGCTATGTGCTAGGCATTGTTCTATTTGCTGGAGATTCATAGACCTCAAAGAGCTCACAGTTTTGAGAGAATCCGCTCCACATCAGTGGATAGCTATAACACAACACAGCCATGCAGCACTTAATACATTTGTACATTTTCAGTGACAAATGACTGTCACAATGAAGATGTTCAGTACTGCACTCAGACCTAAGATCCTCGACATCTTTGGCCTTAAATTTGAACAAACCCAAACCTCTCCAGACCAGAAGAATCTGTCTGAACACAAAATAGTAGAGATCAGATATTTCAAATGGTTAGTTATCAAGTTACTGCTCACAATCCAGAAAATGTCAATGCTTAGTTGGCTTTCAAGATAACAATTTATGAAATACAGGGTTAAGAAAGCCATCTTGAAGGGCATTTAAGTGATTGGGACACTGTGCATTGAAACGTAACATAGGAGAAAGAGTCAGTTCTGCTTGGGGCTGCCTTTCTAAAGTGAGTGGGCAATTTATTTCCTTGACCCCCAAGAGGCTTCCAGAGTTTGTCATGTTTATGAGTAATTTTTAAAGTGCATTCTAGACCTCCTTTCCTTCCCAACTGCTCAGGCTTCACTAGGCTTTTAAACTTTCTATTTTATTACACTACAAACAACTCTACAAGCAGGCCTCCTGCTTCTCCCCTCAGGCTATGCAGAATTATTCATATTCAAAGTCTAAAGAGGAACATCAGCATGAAGGAAAACAGGAAGGAGTGAAAACAAATTAGCAATCCAAACAGCCCTCTCCCTGCCTGTCAGGAGAAGGCCTTTGGTGTCTCCTCCCAGAGCCAAGGGGTTTTCTGAGTCAAAGATTAAAGGATACTTTTCAGGGCTCAGAGAACAAACACACTGTGAAACGTATATCCACCCAGGCAACCAGGACAAATCACGCCTACGCAGAGCCAGGGCGTGCCTTAAACCCCGCAGTGCCTCTCCGAAGCGAGAGGAGCCTGGCTGAACGTTTGGTATTCTGCACCCACCAGGCACAAGTCTAAAAGCGCATTTCATATTTTCTTCCATGCCTGAGTAGGGGGAACAAAAAAAGAAAAAAAGGAACGGAAAAACAAGCAAGAAGAAAGATAAGCTATTAAACTATCTTTGGGGGTGTTGTAAAACCTTACCTTAAAGCAGTCGTTCTCAACTGGGGTGATTTTGTCCCACAAGGAAACATTTGACAATATCCGGAGATAATGTCACAACTGGGGGTGGGAGCTGCTACTGCCTTCTAGTTGGTAGACGACAAAGAGGATGCATCTAAACACCCTATAACGTGCAGGTCAGCCCCCACAGCAAAGAATGAGACGGTCCCCATGTCAGCAGCGCAGAGGCTGAGAAACCCTGCCTTCAGGAGACTGGGAGGTGGAAATAGAACTCTCTCTCTCTCTCTCTCTCTCTCTCTCTCATACACACACACACGCACGGTCGGCTTCATGGACGTGAAACTCATGCATTTGCCCAGGCCCCCACACTCAGGGGACTGCTATAGTCCCCTGTGGTTGCCATCTTGAAATTCCTAATAATTTTGAAAAGAGATCTGATGTTTTCATTTGACCCTGGGCCTGCAAACTGTGTAGCCAGTACTTGGTGCGAACGCACGTGCATGAGAGAGACCCCGCCATTTCCTGGAGCAGACCCACATGTTGCCAGCACACCCCCTTTTCGGCCCCAGCATTCCACTTCATCATAGTAGTGTGGGTTCTCGTTCTGTTTTTAAAACCCCTTTTTGGGTTACGGCAGAGCTGGAGCTGGAAGATCTACCCACGTCATGGACTTCAAAGTGCCTGCAGATTCCTTTGTTCCCCATCAAACTGCCTAGGAAATTCACACAAGGCACCAAGGGCCAAGCAGTGAATTGTGGGACATAAAAGACATTTTCTCAGGGACCTGGAAAAAAAGCTGCAGGGACTGTGGAAAAAAGCTTCTCTGCAAGGCACTAAGGCTTTGCTCCAATAACGCCTGCAGAGGTAACAAAAACAATGCAAGGCAAACATCTGCATACCAACACTTTGCTTCCTATTAATCACTTTTAATCTACTACAAGTAGTCCATCAGCAACAATTTACTGAGTAGTTGTGAAGGGATGGGAGACCCTATCCACAAAGAATCTTGTTCACTTTTCCAAAAGGATCTCTTAAAATGTCCTGTTGGTAGAAAAATCTACAATGCTTACATGAAAACAAAACAAAACAAAAACCACAAGAGCAACAACGAATTCCGTTTTCGAATACCAGACCAGTGGGAGAAACCCCGCCCGAAAGGTGCGGTGCCTTGGTGGGGACCTGCCAGGCGTGTCTCTGCTGCCATCTTCCGAGGAAGCACACAGCACACCCGTGTCACAGCAGCTGCCACTTGGGAATCCCTCTGAGCACTTCAGAACTGCACTCACAAAGGAAATGGGCTTTGAAAAAAATATTAAAGCACAAATCACAGTTGCTGCCGCATTAGTAAACAGTTGAGGCCATCAATAATAATTTCCAAGTTTGCAGGAGGTTTGACTTACAACCATACCCAGAGGGCGGAATTCAGCGCTGCGGGCTGTGAGCAGGCAGCCTGGACTGTGCCATGGGACTCTTTAGGGACCTGAACAAGGACCGTGGGACAGGCCGAGGGAGGGAGTCCTCAGGCCCTGACTGGAACAGCTTGACTTCTAAAGATAGAGGCGTTTGCTTGTCTGCTCCTGGGAGGGAGAAAAGATCAAAGGCTGGGAGCCTGCGTCTCCAGGTAAGGTAGAAATACGATCAGTGTACCTTCTTAGGCACAACCTAAGGCATGCTGTTTCTCCTGCCTAGCAACCAGACCAAATTTGCAATAACAGTGATGGTGCTAACTGTGCAGATTTCATAAAGGCAGGGACTTGATTTTACTCACTGCGCTGTTCCCAGGACTAGAAGAGTAGTTCAGAGGAAATGCCCGGAAGACATATGCTTACCAAGGAAACAGTCACAGCTGTCATTGATGGATGGTATATTTTATGCCAAGTCCTTTAAAGTTCGTATCTCATTTCCTCTTTATAATAACCGATGCCATATGCATTCTTTTCCATGGATTATTAATGGAGAAAGTGATATTAGGGAGACTTGATAGTGGCCAGGCTGACCAGGGAGAAAATTCACGTTACGTTGCCAGTAGCCCCTGGGGTGGTGGGCTAATCCTAACAATGAAATCAGTTCCTGGGAAATTACTGCGTGTCAGCAGCTGTTCAGCATGATCTTGTTTACACCTGACAACAGCTCAATGCAATAAATATTATCAGATATTGCCATTCTATCGATGAGGGTCAGAAAGTGTAAGCCGGTTGCTGGGACTGCAGCCCAGGACTGCCTCATCCACTGCCACCTCCGCGCACCACGTGCCTGCCTCTCAGGATACGTGTGGGGCTGCACGTCTTCCTCCAGGGAAGCCCAATGAGAGCCGCGAGAGTGTGAGCCTGCTCCTCCAAGGCACGCCCACCACCTGGCTAACGGCAAGCAAGGTATTTTCTCCCAAAATATTTAGCAGCATGGACACAGGGAAAAGTGGAGTCCTGAAACAGCAATCTGAAGATTCAGGTCAGTTGGTTTACAACGGAAAGGAGTCTCCTCGATACAATGACGGAGGTCAAAGGTGAGATGGAAGAAGGCAAGCGTGACATCAGGGCAGCAACTTGGCTCCTCTAGCCGGCTGTCCTGTAAACACTGCAAATTTCACAAGTTTCAGCAAAAATCTTCTCTGTCCACGTAAAAGTTTGTACACACGTGTTCATAGCAGCATTATACATAATAACCAAAAAGAGGAAACGAACCAATTGCCCATCAACGGATAAATGCATAAATAAAATGTCTACGCAGTGGAATATTACTCAACCATGAAGAGGAGTGACATATTGGTACATGCTACAGTGTGAATGTGAATGAAAACGTTATCCCGGGTGAAAGACGTCACACACAAACGGCTACACAGTGTGTGGTTCTACTTATGCTAAGTGTCTGGACTAGACAAATCTGCAGAGACAGAGAGTGTGGGGTAGAGAATGGGAGCAGGTGTGAGGAGTGAGTGGCTGCTAAAGGGTACAGAGTTTCTTTCGGAGTGATGAAAATATTCTAAAACTGATTCTGGTGATAGTTGCATAACTCTGTGGACACATTAAAATGCATTGAATTATGTACTTGAAATACGGGATTTGTACTGTCCATTAGATCTCCAAAATATGTGTCTAACTCTGGCCATTTAGTCTCACCTGCGCCAACTCTACTCTAGTCCAATCCGCCATCTCCCTCCTTCCTAACTGAGCGTCCTTCCGTTCTTGCAGCCCTCCAGTCTGTTCTCTGTAAACCGCAGGAGTGATGGTCTCGACAAAGTGACTCAGACTGTGGCTCTCGCTGGTGCGAACCCCTTCAGTGGTCGCCCATTGCGGGGACACAACAGCCTCCTGCCCCATGGCCTCAGCATCTCACCCCTTATGATGCTCCAGGTGCACTGCTGTCCCTTCTGTCCCTGAATGATGCCACCTCCAGGCCTTCGCACTTACTGTTCCCTCTGACAGGACCACTCTTCCTTCACACGTTTGCATGACCGGCTCTCACTCACCCTCTAGGTCTCACCTCAAACGTCCCCCATCCCTCAGAAGACGTCCCTCACTGCTCTGTGTAGAAGGCTCTGGCCCAGTTCCAGTCTGTCCCAGCCCGAGGTTCATTTTTACAGTTCTCATTGTATAATACTTTGTAGCTGCTTTGTCTACTCTTATCTTCCCCATTAGAAAGTAGGCTTAATGTTTTCTTTATAATATATTAATAATGAATAAACATTTGTTTTTCATGAAATAGTAAATGAAAGCCCATAGGAATCCTACATTTTGAGATTTGTTAGAGAGAGATCCAGCAAAGGAGACTGGAAAGGAGTTACATTTTTGAAAACTTCACCAGTGAAAAAAAGGAATTAATGATCATGGGAAAAGCAGGGTTATGGAGTCCCAGCGACACTATGAAAGACCTTCCAATTGCGGTCGGCAATTAGAGATGAGCAGAGCAAGGACGATGGGGCCAGTACAGAGGGTCACCAGGGCAGAAAGCCCTGGGTGCCTAGCAATGGGAAAAACCTGGGGGGACTTCCCCCCAGGATAACCTTCCTCCCCTAGCACAGCGCTGGTCCTGCGGTTTAGACCCCTGACTTTTCACATCATTAGCCATGTGGTTCGGACTCCCCCGCCCACCCACATTTCCTCCCCTGACATGTCGCTAGGCAGGCTGTGCAGAGCAAGACCTGAAGCCATTTTGAGAGCAGGCACAGTACGGCAATGACTTAGAGAAATAATACAAGCCCTCAGCATGCACAGAACAGCGTGGCAGACAACATGTGCTTACTTGAAGGACAATAGCACCCTCTCCGAGCATGCGCAGTCCAGCAGCACAAACCGCACGTGCCCCTCGAGGTTGCACAAAACAGCAGGTGCCTATCCGAGCCGACGTATAGAACATGTGCCCATTGAGACTGAGGAGAAAAACATGTGCTTATCCACATTAAGAAAAACACTTTTACGGGAAATTGTGCAAAATCAACATGACTTTATAACCAAAAGAAGCATGAAAGCAGAGGACTTCAGACCATGGACAACACATCTGGAGAGCGAGTCACTTTGAAATGTCCTGCATGTTCTGCCTCGAGAGAGCAAGAGCTACGCTGAGTTTCTGTCCCCCTGATTCTGCCTTGCGAGACACCGACTGCCCAGCTCAGTTGCCTCCTGAACTTGGACCTGATCAGGACTCTTGGGACTCAAGCAATTATTATTGTTATTAGCTTAGGATGGATTTGGATTGAATCTGTATTAATAAAAGCTGAGTGAATGGCATAGTCACCTGTGTCACCTCCCTGTTATTCCTCGGTGCAGGTGTCACCTATAGAGATGGAGGTCCTATAGGCAGCCCAACGCTTCTGGTTCCTGAGGCCCAGGTCAGACAACCCGAGCAGGGGCCAGAGGCTGGCTCACAGGAAAGACTAGATTGCAAAGCGTGAACTCGTGGCACAAGCAGCAGACCCCTTGGAGGAGGGACTGAGGCTCCCATGTGGGCCCTTGCACGACCACTGCCTTCAGCACTAAACTGCAGGGACAACACCTAGGCCTTCATTGGGTTTCAGCTCCAGGCCCGGAAAAACAGCAAAACCAGGGGAAACAACACCACGGCTGACATCAGGACCAGCCTCGTGACTAGCAGCCTGGCACCTACCCGTCAGTGGAGGACAGAACCCTGACAGGACACACCTGGAAAGCTGATGAACACTCTGTTGAGATCCTCCTGTTAGGACTTCACAAAAATACCCTCCAGACGAAGGACCCTGTGCGCTCTCTCCAGGGAATATGCCCCGCCTTCCCCCACCCCTTCCCCCAGGCAGGTTTCCTTGCCTCTTTCTTGCTCCTAAGCTCCAAGGGCCCTTCTTTTATCTTTGTAACTTGTTTCCTGGACCCATTTCTTCTTTGCCTCACTTCTTCTACCTCTGTGTCTTTCTAAATAAACTTTCTTTTACAGTTTGAGCCTTGATTAGCCATAATTCAAGAACTGAGGTTGTTGAATCAAGGTGCAGCCGCAGCTAATATTCTGGTGCTGTTTTATTGCCAATAAAATGATTTTTATATTTACTGAACTAAAACAATAGCATATAAAACAAAAAGATTATCAGTAACATTTCATGGAACTTAAATTCATAATCATGAGTGTAGTGTAATTAATTTCCCCACTTATTATCCTAGTTTGAATTCAACACTTTGAGACTTCCTTCACACACAATTTTAGAGATACATATAAATTTGTTCTGCTTTGTATGAAGATAATATGAATTGAAGAGGCATTTTTCTTCTGGGTGTGGTTCTCCTTCCAACAGCTGGATGGTTTTCTAAAACTGAATGTGTCAGAGTCGTTGAGTCACTTTTCCCAAGTTACAACTCCAAAAGGCCAGCAATTCATGGATATTCTTCCAAAATTCTTACTGTTTCAGAAAAAGAATACAGAGTATTATGGAATCAGTTGTTGGGAGATATCAATAAGAAGGGTTGCCTACACTTTAGTTAAACGCGGGCAAGGAAGAAACAGTTTGCAGGGTGTGGATGGAGCAGTTGGGCCGATGTCCTGGAGGATTCAGATCTAAGGCTGCCAAGTCCCTGTTTTTCCTCCCTCCACCACACCACGTCACGCTGAACTGTGCTGTCTCAAGACTCTGATTCCAGGGGTCTGCAGGGCGGTCTAGAGATCTATACATTTGTGACTCCAAAGACATTCTGTGGAAAACACAGTTGTAGGCCAGGCCCTGTGAAAAGACTGGGTCACAGGGACACAGAGATAACCGGGCTTTGGTGCTACCCCGCAGAAAGTCTTGTCTGGGAGTGACAGGTAGGTAAACATGTATTTCCGTGCAATGTGATAAATGCTCGAAGCACATTGCCGTGAAAATACAGAAGGAGAGCGAGTGTTGTCTCCAAGTCGG
Source organism: Micronycteris hirsuta (assembly GCA_004026765.1). Lineage (NCBI taxonomy): Eukaryota > Metazoa > Chordata > Mammalia > Chiroptera > Phyllostomidae > Micronycteris > Micronycteris hirsuta. The sequence goes on from PVJI01001083.1 coordinate 180,609, forward strand.
AATCACATTTATTCTGAAAGAACGAGGGAATGTTGAGAACTAAAATGAAACAAGGACTCCCCGATGTTATTTGCAATTTTCTATGTATCCAAAAACCTAAGAGAAACGTATTCCCTTAACCGCCAATCAACAGACCACCCATGAACAGTCCATAGAGAATCTCAAATTGGTCTGCACGGGCCCATGTTCCTTCAGTGCTTGGTTTGCTAAAATACTATTACTACTATTACTAATAATAGTAATAATACTGTAATAATGAAAGAAAGCTAAAAGAACCTGACAAGTTTTTTAAAGCCGCATCTCAGAAGGTACCCGAGATGAAGAGCGACCAATTTGCCCTAGTGGGCCCGTGGGGCTGCGTGGGGTTGCCACAGCAGGAGTTGTACACTTGAACAAAACGAAGGCGCAGTACATAGTTTTGCACATGGAAGCCGACAGACTCTAGAGCACAAGAGTTAGCTCAGCTTTCGTTTAAAAACATTCGAGTTCTTGGATGTAGTGAGATGTCTTACGGGGCACTTCCTAGTTGGAAATGCAAGCTGGAGTGGGCCTTGTATTGCCTTTGAGCTCTACAAACACATGCCAGTTTATAGCATCCAAGGGACCATGAAGACACTCGGTTAGTGTTGAATTCTTTCGTAGAATAAAATGTCTAAATGTACACACATTTACAATATGCACAGCTATTATAAGTCTAGCTAGAACTAAATCTAACAATAAATTGTTCTCTTTAGAAGATTCCTGCAAATGTATTTTAAAAGCTTTTGAAAATGTATATATACAGCTGGTATTCAGAAAAGAATATAGCTACTCGGCTATGCACACAAGTTTGGTAGAAATCAAGGTGGAAAGTAGTGTCACAAAAACATTTTAGAGATAAAGAGAATTGGGGTTTGGATCAGACTGAACCATCAATCAGCTGTGCCAGTTTGGGCAGTTGCTTAATCTCTTAGATCCTCCATTTCACTACCATTAAAATAAAGATGGTCAAACCTGCCTGAGAGGAAAATTAAATAGATGATTATGTAAAATTTGGTCATTTTTAATGTGATAGGATACGTTTGTGGGGTTCACTATACTAGTCTTTATACTGTTGTGTTAAAATTATCCCAAAGTAAAAAAAAAAAAAAAACAAAACAAAAAAAACTAACAAACTAGTAATGGAGACAAAGCTACAGAGACAGCAAAAAGTCAGTGGTTGCCAGGGGTCAGCAAAGGGGAAAGGCTGGAAGTAAGTGAAGCACGGGGATTTTGGGGGCGGGGGCAGGGGAACTTTTCTGTGGGACACTGCGTAATGGTGAATACATATCATCAGACATTTGTCCAAACCCACAGAAAATCCAACACCAGGAGTGAATCCTAACAGAAAACAGGGGCTCCGGGTGATAATCACGTGCTGTGTGAGTTCCTCGGCAGTAACCAACGGACTGGCGCCTGTGCCTGCTGGGGCCCCGGGGCGCGCGAGAAATCTCAGTGCCTTCTTCTCACTTTTTTGATGAACCGAAATAACTGCTCTAAAAAATAAAGTCCGTAAAAAGAAAAAAATAACACCAACCACCTGGCCTATTGAGGAATAAAGGCAACCACTAGCATACATGGGTTCTAATACTCAGACGCCACAGATGAAAATCACCCGGTGTGCCACAGCACTAGAGAAACAAGCAAGCTCGAGGGTGACTTGAATCTTTTCTCGGGCAGAAGCTCAGAGATACAAAAATGATCTTATTTACAAACCTCCTGTGTGAGTTAGTTGACCTTTCTCCTTTAAGAAACATTCATGCCTCTTCCTCGTTTCATTTTCTGCCAATTGTCAAATATTCTCTGGAAAAAGACAATCTCTAAATTTATTTAAAAGCACACACACAGAAACTTCTATCATTGAATAGTAGAAAAATTAATGTCTTTGTATATCCAGGCTTTTTTTTAATTGCATTTCCTCACAGAGAGCAGGGGAAATCTGGATGCAAAAGACAACAGTGAGTCAACAGTGACATCTAGTGTTCAACCAGATCCTTTCCCCTGGATAGAGACAGGAGGCTCCTCCTCCTAATAGAAGATGCAAATCTGTTACACCTAACCAACCAACTGAGATCATTCAGGTGCACTCACCTGAGCACTCACCTTAGCACTCACCTGCGGTGCGGCCTCCACAAATATTCACGGGGAGTGGATGCAGGTTGTCCTACTTCCACAGAGACCCCACGGCCCCCAGCCTTGGTGCACACCTGGAGTTAAGGAGGTGGTACCATCTCCTCTAGCCCAAGGTAAGGGTGGGATGATAAACCCTGGAGGACAGGAGCCCTGGGTGGTTGTCTAAGAGCCTTCTCTTGGAGTAAATTGAATAGGTCTTGTTAACGTTGGAAAATAACCCTGGTTTTGTATTAATCTTTTATTGACATCCTCAATAAATTTTGAATTCTGGGGGAAACTTAACTTGCTGCATTCTATAATTAAGAGGCTATCTTTTATCTATATATGCCAGTAATTTTCAACTTTTTTTTTTACTAGAGTTTACAGTGGAACTCTTTAGGGGGGAAATGAATTATTACTTGGAGAGACAATGTTACAAAGCATAGAATAATTTAGATAAAAAGAGAGTAGCTATAGCTGCTCTTATTAAAGCACAGCTAAGTAGAATAACTGGAGAGTCATCTCTCAGACTTACTGAACCCCAACTTTCTCTCACTCCTCCTCATCTCACTCCCCGCCTGCAGTGCCCCCCACAAATCATTATCCCAGCCCCTCTGGTTCTAGGCTTTTCTGCTGAGCCCTAGCTCTTTCCAACAGAAGCCTTTCAAACTTGCATCTATTTTCTTCAGGTGATCATGGGCAGAAGGCACCTGCAGACCTAAGCAAAGGAGAGAGGAGCGTTAATATAAGTGAAGATGTAATTTACTTAACACAGGAAGCCACAATGAGCAGGAGGCTGGGCAGCATTTTTGCAGGTGGAAAAACAAGTGTCCCTTTCTCTCTGTATCCACGAAGGTGTCCCCCCCCCGCCCCCCATTCTCATTCCCTTGCTGATGGCACCACATCTCTGGATGAGGATGCCATCAGATCCGTAAGAAATTCTATTTGCCATTCTTCTGGGAAATGTGATGCCCTCCTGCTCCCTCCCTGGGGCTCTCCACCTGTCTTCTCACGGGCAATGCCAGCACAGTTCTGAAGGCCTGCTGGAAATCACATCAGTGGTCAGTGTCCCAAGGTTAATTTCCAGGCAGCGTCTCTCTCACAGCCCCGCATTTCAGACCTGCCTGCAACATGTTCCTGAAACTGTGAGCCTTTGAGCTGAGCTGCTCTATCATTCAACATGTATTTACTTCTTTAACCACAAAGAGAACATAAATGAGCATCTTCCAAACCATCCAAACCCCCAAAAGAGGCATCTGTATGATTGGAAGTCACTTATTTTTCTTGATTATAAAATTAAAAGCAGCCCCGGCTGGTGTAGCTCAGTGGATTGAGCGCGGGCTGGGAACCAGAGGGTCCCGGTTCGATTCCCAGTCGGGGCACATGCCTGGGTTGCGGACCAGGTCCCCATGAGGGCCATGTGAGAGGCAACCATACATTGTTCTTTCTCTCTCCCTTCTCCTCTCTCTAAAAATAAATAATTTTTTTTAAATTAAAAACGTCTTCTAAACAATCAACTGACAGCGCTAGCTCACAGCTGACATGTCACGGGTATGCTTCTATCAGAAAATAAAATGAGAAAAACGCCTCCTGGTCCCCTTCACTCGGTCACAACAGGTGTGAGCACTTGGTCGGCTCCACGTGACAAATGCACTGTCACTCCCCCTTGCAGTTTATTCCTGAACATTCACACTGAGCAATTGCCACGAGACAGGACTTCCTCTTCCTACCACATCTTAGGGATTCTCAGGCTCAACCCTGTTGGCGTTTTGGACGAATCTTCACCGTGGGGCTGTCCTGCGCATTGTAGGACATTCAGCAGCATCCTTGGCCTCTGTCCGCTAGATGCCAACAGCATTCCCCAATAACCTTTTATCGACATCCTCAGTAAATAGTGAATTCAAAAGGAGAAACAAAAACCGTCCTCAGACATGGCCAAATGCTCCTTGGAGGACAAAACTACCCTCCTCGCCACAGAGAACCCCGCCTGATATAAATTTATTGTGTCATCCTCGCAAAAATCCCTGTGGATAAGATGAACTTTCTTTTCCTATTTTACAGGTGAAGAAACCAAAGATCGGCTAAATTCCCCAATTTCACACAGCTAAACTCAGTTTACGGCTGGATTGCCCCGGGGGGCGTGCTGTCAACCACTCTGCTAACACATCCGCATCTGAATCCCTCCCCCACTACTGCCCGGGGTCCACAGGGCTCTCGGAAGAGCTGGTCATGTTCCTGGCCCTACCACCGTCTCCAGAGGACTCACTGCCTCTTCCAGAGGCCCGTGCAGTTAAATTAGATCCCCTTCAGATTTGCCCTTCTGTGTGATGCTGTGATTTCTCAGGCCCTGTCAGCTTAGGGGTTACTATAAAGTTTCAAGAGCAGTCACCAAACAAGATTTCTTTACCTTCATCTCAACTCACTGTGGAATTGCACCCTCCACCTTTAAATTCTTTTCAAATTCTTCGGGTTCCTGAGTGACTCTGGGGTCTCAGCTGGAGCCACCACCAGTGGGATCTTAGCGGGGGGCCGTTCCTTCCATAACTCACCTAAACTTCATAGCAACCATTTTACCTACTTTGCTAAGGAACAAGCTGAGGATTAAAGCAGTTAAGTAACTTGCCCAAGGTCACCTTGTTACGGGCTGAAATCTAAACGTCAAAACCTCTGCTTTTTTTTTTTTTTTTTTTGAGGTTGGGGAAGGAAGGGAAAAAGAGAGAAACATCGATGTGAGAAACATTGGTCAGTTGCCTCTTGCATGCACCCTGACTAGTGACCAGGGACTGAACCCACAATCTAGGCATGTGCCCTGACTGGGAATTAAACCGGTGACTTTCTGCTTTGCAAGATGATGCCTGCTTTGCCAGACAACGCCCAACTGAGCCACACCAGTCATGGCAAAACCTGTGCTTTTAACCTCTAGGCTAAACTGTCCCCTTGGTCACCTATGGTGTCACCAGCCTTTGTGGTGAAATCACAGCTCCTCATCCTGGAAGCAGCCACCACCCAGCTAAGACTACGGCCATTGCTGTAGAAGACACCCATTCGGCACAGATGATTCATTCTAATGCCACTGTCAATGCCACTGGCGCCAACACTGAAAGCAACTCCCAAGTCCAAGGAGGGCCCCAGGACGTAGCTTGTTTTGTCCTTTCCTTTTCTGGGTGTCCTCTCACTTTCAAAGTCAGGCGTGAGCCCATAGTGGCAAAGGGAAAGGAAACTGTCAGTAGCGAACCCAGGTAGACTCAGAACGTCTTCTGTCCCTCACTGACCCTTTCTTCCACAACCAGGCTCTGCCTCCTGACTCTCTCTTCCCTCGGGATACAGGCTCTCCTCATCCATTCTCTCAGCCAGTATGGACTTCCTATCTGCCACGTGCCAGCCACTCCACTAGGCACTGGGAACAGAACAACGAGCAGAGAGAGTGCAGTGCCTGCCTGCTTCGTGGAGCTCGCCATTTACGGAGTAGACAACCATCCATCTAATAATCACATACATACGTTCAAGGTGATGGCTGTGTTAAGAACCATGAAGAAAAAGTGCAGCAAGATTATGTATATTCTAGTGGGCCCTAAGCCAGTCTGTGGAGTTGGGGAAGGTTTTGTTGCTGAACATATATCGAACTGAAACATAGAGATCTGAAGGATGAGTAGGAGGGAGAGGTAGAAACCAGCTAGGAGGGAGAGGGTGTGCAGGTACCTGGAGAGTGTTGCGAATACAGAACCCCCTGGCCATTGTGGCTTAGGTGGCTGGGCATCGTGACAGTAAGTCTGGCAGAGTGAGTCTGAGGAGACAAGCAAGGTCCAAAACCGGAGGGTGTCATCAGATATTTTTATTTTTTTCCCTAAAACATATTGCTTTAAGCAGGAGGGGACAGGAACCTATCTGCATGTTTTAGAAGACCACTTTGCTATGAAAGAATAGACAGGGGAAGGATGCGGAGAGACGGAAACCTGTTTGCAGAATATAAATCCGTCCCTGGCTGCAACGCCCCTGAAGCACATGCTGCTGGTCGCCTACCCCACAGCCTCACTCCCCTTCTTGCTGCCTCACAGGATTGTGCTTTTGTTCGAGGTGATTATGTGCCCGGTTCAAAGTACTCACCTTCTCGGACTCCCTTGTATTCAGGGTTGGCCCAGTGACCCAGTTCTGAACAAGAATATTTTGTGAGTAGAGCTCTTTGTTAAAGTGACAGGCACAGCCAACTTGCTCTTTGTTCCTTTGGCCGTACACTTTCTCTTTCCCTGGATGTGGAAGCTAAGTCTGGAGGGAGCAGCCTTCTGAGGGTTCAAGTCACAAGTTGAGGATGAGGAAGAGGAAGTAAACGTTAGATTACACAACTGACAGAGGGGAGGGCCGTCGCCAGGCTTCTTGTTGCGTAAGACAGATGAGACCTCGCATGCAGGATTCTCTGTTCGTCACAGCTGAGTCCAGTGCTTCCCTCACCCACAAATCCCTCAGACATCCTCAGACATGTCTGAATTGCAGAGCGAACACACACCCTGTCTTCCTCCAAATGTGCTCCAGACATGACCTGCCTCGGAATCTCCTACTGTGGGAGTCTCTCAGCCAGGTGATGAACATTGTCATAATAAGTCATGCCGATGTATGTTCATAGGATGTGATGACAACAGTGCTTTGCCTCGGTGTTCTTCTTCTCGGTCTAATTACAAGAAAAATAAGACAAATCCCAACCAAGGTACATTTTACAGAACATTGCACTTGACCAGTACTTCTCAAAAACGAGGGAAGTCTGAGAAACTGTCATGGCCAAAAGGAGCCCAAGACAGGACAACTAACGGAATGTGGCATCCTGGACGGGGTCCCAGAACAGAAGAGAAGCATTAGGTAAAAAACTAAGGAAATGCGATTAGAGTATGGACTTGAGTTAATAATAATAACATATCAATATTGGTTCACTAGATGTGAAAAATGGATCAGACGCAACATAAGACGTGATAATATGGGCAACTGAGAGTAGGGTATATGGAACTTTCTGCACTATCTTCACAATTTTTCTGTAGACCTACAGCTATTCAAAAATAAAAAGTCTATTAAAAGGAATATTCTCAGTCTCCACGCTAGTCCCACAGAAGCATGCTGTCTTGAGGGAGGCCCAGGCATATCTAACAAGACCCTCAAGCTTCAAAACCACTACTCAGGACCTCACCTGGGCCCCCTGCTGCACTTGAAAGGCAAGGCGCTCCAGGCCACCTGCTCAGCTGCCGCAAAGACAGGTGCAGACCCTTCAACAAAGAGGGATGTTCAGGGTATCTGAGAGTGCAGGTTCAGCTTCCAGAACAAAGCAGGCAATTCCTTTGTTGTATTTTATTGACATCAAATGCCTTTTAATGGAAGTCACCAGTTTAATGTTTTGCCCCAAGTTGAATCTGAACCTCTGCAGTAACGATGTTAATAGAGTTACCTCCAATAAAATATCTGGACTGCATTTTTGTACTTCTTTCATGAATAAGGTTAAATAGGTGGTGATTTTGTTATTTTACTTCTTGGCTCTGTTACCACATCTCTTGAAATAAAAGAGCAAGAAAACCAATATTTATAGAGGTTTTCAATGGCTCTATGGAAATTTTTCACCAGGCTTGGAAGAGCAAAGTAATTATTTTCTGTAATGGATTTCAGACATAAATATACATAAATGCAGTCAGCCATTCATTAGCTGAATTCAGATATATCAGGACCCGATTCCATTGCAAAATGTAACCATACATGCAGCGCCACAGGAAGGCACCATGGTGAAATGGGAAAACTTTAAACTAGAAATCAGAGGCCCAGGTATTAGACCGTGATGCAGTTACTGGCTAACTTAAGTGACTTTGGAGAGGTAACCAAAACTCAATTTCCACATTTGCACAATGAGCAGTCTGGAATATAGCTTTTAAGATCCCTCTGAGCTCTGCAATTCTGAGTATAGAATCTCAAAGTCTAGACCTATTCTTGTCCCTAGTATCACAGTAATAAGACTTGTGTTTGTAAACTCAAAATATGTTATAACTAATTATTTAATGGCTAATCAAAAAATGCAGGCATAAAATTTCAGAAGTCTTATTGCTTGAGAATTGTAGACCACAAAATGAATAAAGGTGTCAAGGGCTATTTAAAGACGCCTTTCAATCCATTTTGCCTCTATTATAGATGCTGCCATGTGAGACAGCGAGAGACTCATGGACAAAAACTGACAGCTAGCAGAGAAAAGAAAAGCCCCATAAAACAGGTGTTTTAAACATGAAGCAGGTGTTGCTGTTTATTTCTTCCTGACTGCTACATACATTGACATTGTTAAAATTTCCTAGTAGGAGTTCTCCCCACACAGAAAGAACAAGGGAAATAGACAAATCACAAAAGAAATGAAAGTGGTAAACAAGCATATGAAAAACTGTTCACCTAAACTAGTAAACAGATGAGTTGCCTTTTTTTCTTCCGCCAATTTTTTTTCCTAGTATACATCCCAATGATGACAGAGATATGATGAACCTATGCTTTCACCCTTCATTGCTAAAGAGAACATAAACTGGTACAAACCTTTTGGGAAATACCTGATGTCATTAAGCAATGACATCAGTATTCAAGCGCTTTGGTTCAGTAATTCCATTAAGAACAGAGGCCAAAGCAATATGCACAGAGACGTTCATTGCAGAGAATGGAAAACTTCTAAATGTCCAGCAGAGATGAAAGATTGGAAGATGTGTTACATCTACACAACTTTATATCATGCAGCTTGCAAGATAGACGCTCCAGGGGTACTTACCAACAGAAATGTTTATGACCTGTGAAATGTGGTAAACTGCCAGTTCATGTATATATATCTTTGGCTTACACGATGTTTTTAAATTTTTTAACCAACATTTATAAATTGATAAAAACCTAGATGAAAACCATGTTTGTTTGGCACTTATCAAAAAATCAGAATAATTGGCAAAACTGAGACCTTTCGCATAATAATAATTTGGAGCTGAGTCGTCATTGTTCCCTTTAGGGTAAGGAACACATAATGAATGCCCTTGAATCTGTAGTCCCGACTCAGTGACCCTTGAAGACACTTGAATTCATGACCCCTGACCTACATTTAATAGTCAAGATATAAAACTGTACATATAATTTTAAATATACACATGAAAAAGAAATAATCCCCCAAAATGTTATGACTTGGTTGTATTAGAGTTCTAGTATTATGGTTAGTTTTCTTTTTTCTATTTTAAAATTGCCTGCATGATTTTTCTATTTTAAAAATGTACAAGTATGACTTTTCAGCCAAGTCCCAGTATTTTAGTAAATATCAATGATTTTCAGCTGTTAAAAGAGAAAGGGGAGGGCTATATGTCCCCTCCCCCATCATCTGGCCGCCAGGTGCTGCATTACAGAACAATGAAAGTGAGTCTTGGCATAAATTCCAAGCAAACACCACTTATTAGCCAGGAATGACACCTTTGCTTCCTGTAATCCCAGAGAAGCCCCCCTTCTTTTCTCAGGACTCACAATATTGAAATAAAAATGTGAAGGATACTGGAGTGACAGTTTCATTCTTAGGCAGACGCAACTGTGTTCCAAAAACAAAATCGGACAACGTAGTGCCGGGCGTGAGAAGTGGGCAAAGGAAGATGGGGCCGCGGCCGCGGGCACTGCTGGGCGGTGCCGGGTCTCAACGCCTCCCTCCTGTGAAGATGACGGAGGGTGAAGTCTAACCGCGTATCTTGACTACGACTTACTTCGCAAATGGAAAATCATTCCTAACACCCTTGATGCCGCTTAATGAACCTTCTGGTGCCAATTTTGATAAAGATAATCAAAATGATTAAACAATCATCTTTGTAAAGTGGATTGCTGATGAGGATGCTTCAAATCCTGCATGTCTCTAGGACATATGACAAAGTTTACTTATCCATTTCATAGTAATGCTGAGAAAATCAAAGTAAATTGCTATTAGAAACCCCAGCTGTTGGTTTTTGAAGAAGTAATGATCTATAGGTCTATGCTTTATCAAGCTATCATGCATTGTAATTTAATTTTTGTTTTTATTACACTGTTCTTTCTAAATTTAATCCAAGTACGTAGAATATAGATGAGTAGCAAAATCAGATAAACCCCATTTAGTTACTAAATGATCAAAGGATGAGGCTCGCGCGAAGACCTGCTTCCCTGACTCTGTTCTCTAAAGCCCAGTCTTCTACACCTGCATTAAAGGACTTGAAAACCGAAAGCCAGAAGTGCCAGGTGTCCTTTGTAGTGTGTTAAAACAGAGTATGGAATAATACTCTGGACGCAAATAATATCACTTCTTGAAACACTGCAAGCAGAAAGTTCAAAGTAGCTGGCCATTTTCACTCTGAACATAGTAGTGATTTGGAAATTGAATATATTCCTTTCCATTTGACTTAAATTTACCCACATTTCTGATACTAGTAATAGAAAGCGATCTGAGGAAATGAATAAAGGCATTAATCTAATGAAAAAGAAGCCAGGCTTGAGCCTCCTAGTTTTCACAGAAGCCAGAGTGGCCAATCACACGGAATTAGGACAGGGACCCACGCTCCTGCGTCCTCTGGTCCCTCTGGGCAGCAAGCGTTTCTGCCGTCTCCCAGGGACGCAGTACTGATTGGGGTTCACTGTCTCGGCCAGGGTGGAGCAGTTTCAGAGGCTTCCACTTAGCTCTCTCATTAGGACAGTTTCTAACCCACAGGCCAAGAAACAAATGGTGGTGTTGACAAGTCCCAAATACGTTCAGCTCAGTAATTTACTCTGGAAGAGGGGAGAGGATCACTGGGTAGATCCATGGATCAATGGACCCACTGTTAGTCCTGAGACATGACTCCATTTATTATCTGAATCCCGTAATACCCATTCTTAAAGGCACACTATAGTGACAGTCTTGTCCCTGAGTATCGATTTCATCTTGGATCATGTATCCCACGTCCTCAGAACACTTGTGTCCACTCCTTTCCCCAAGCTACCCAAGGAAGTAAATGTAGGTCCTTTGGAGAAAGGGGAATCACTGCCCTATATACTTGCAGTGGGGTTGCAAGGCCCCCCCTTCTTGGAAAACCAGCCTTCCCTTCAGTCAGTGGCTTCTGGGTCTGGAGATTCAGCAAGAGAGCATCACTTTGTATTAGGGCGGCTGTGCCCTGTCTCCTGATCACCTCTCCATCCTTGAGATCTCTTGATTGTATAGCTTGAGGAATACTCTCATTGGCTACCTGTCTATGTTGCCCCTAGGGTTGCCATGTTCTATTAACCACCTCTGAATCTCTCCACAGGTGCCCCTCAGACAAAACCACTCGTCACTGTGTCCACTGTACTTGTGACAGTAAAACGCGGCCACTGGGCCCCTCTTCTTCCCTCCCCATTGTTATCAGGGATCCCGCTTCTGGAACAGCATGTGGCCCACAGGGCTACCGCGGGGCTCTCTGTGATGCCAGGGCCCTCTTGCCCGCGCGTGCCGCCTCACCGCAGTCAGTGGGCCCACTGCGCCTCCCGAAGCGCTCCCTTTGAAAAAGCATGAATCCCACAAGTACCATACGCTTTCCCTCGTATGTGGAATCTAATGAGCAAAATAAACAAGCAAACTAGACACAGGCGCCTAGAGAACAAATTGACAGCTGTCAGCAGGGAGGGGGGTTGTGGCGCTGGGTAAAAAAGGTGAAGGGGTTAAGCAAAAACAGTCCAAGACCCTCACGGACACACACAGCAGTGTGGTGACCACCAGAGCGAACGGGGTGAGGGAGGCCGAGTAAGGTAAAGGGGGGACACTGGGTAATTAATAAGTAACAAAGTAGAATACATGTAACAGACTCTCAATTTAAAAAGAGGTAAAGGGGGGATAAACGGTGATGGAAGGAGACGTGACTTGGGTGGTGAGCACACAGGACAGCGCACAGATGACGTGGTACAGAAACGTGCACCTGGAACCTGTATGACTGTACTAACCGATGTCACCTCAACAAATTCAATAAAAAAGTAAAAACTAAAATAAATACATAGTTTATTATTTGCTGCAGTAATTAATAGCCATTAATAGGAAATCAGACGCTGAATCTGCTAATTACAGTTTTCCTCTTGGTGTGTGTTAAAATAAATAACTATTAATATAAAAATTTCCATCATCTACCACCGAACATCGCCCTGCATTCACAGATAAACTTTGGGAAGTACCGCAGTAGTCAACGGGAAGACGGCGGTGGACCTGGTCCGGCTGAGCACCTGGTGACTTCCAAAGCGGCCACTTCAGTCCCCCTCGAGCCTCTCTCACGCTCTGCAGTGTCCACTGAGCACAGAGCTGCCCCCTCACTGGCTTCAGAGCGAGGGCAGGCCCTCACACCCATCGGTCTCACCCTTCTTCACCCTTTAATTTAAAGGGTGTATGGAGAGAATATCTGGTCCTTCTTATTTCTTGGAAATTTAACACATATCCAAATGAAAAGTGAATACAGAAACCTTTTAACTCCTTTCAAGGAAAATTTCCTGGATAATCCCATGTGATTTTATAGCCATAGAGACAATCTTATCCTTAGTCATTCACTACCAAAAATAAAGACTACGGTTACGCTTCAATCTCTAGATGCAAGCAATCTCATCTATTTTGACATTGAAAAGGAAGAAAGAAAAAACACAAATTCTGAGGAGAAAAAAACAATGCTTTTTCTTTTTAAAATGTATTTTATTGTTTGTTTTTTATTTTGTCTATTTCACTGTTTGTATGTTTATCTTGCAAGAGCCCAGCAAAGTAAGAGAAAATATCTGCAGGCTAATTTTAAACAATCTGAAAGGGATTAGGCACTACGTATTAAAAAAATAAGGCTTTTAGCTTATTATGAAACTAGGGAAAATTTTCCTAACTGAATCAGTTAAATTGGTCTGCAATTCATTAATAATAGAGAACATGTATCTCCTCTAACAAATAATTTAAACATTGCATACACTACCAAAGAAACTAGTCCGGGTACGGGTATTTTCAAGTCACAATTCCCTGGGTCAGACTAAAAACAGTTACTTTTTAGCCTAAAGTCAGAAGAGCAAAATCTGTAAAAGTGACAATATTGCCATTGTTCTCAGCAATCTACTGATGAATCCTGCAAGTTCTGAAAGTCTTTTCAATAAAATGAACCCTGATTTCTTGGCAAGCTCCTTGCTTAAGGGGCAAGTAACTTTAGAAGGAAGGCGAGGCCAAATGTTTCTGCTCGTTCTGCTCGTAGATATTATCCTGGATAAAATATCAAGGGCTTTTGGATTAGAAGTGGACAGTAGGCAATAAGGAGGTCACCAAGAGTGTTGAGGATTTAAGATGTGCGTACCACAGCTGGAGGCAGAGCTTTCTATGCGGCTGCAGGATGTTCTGCTTGGGGCCATTCTGTCTGGCACTCCCAGACATTTCTATTATCTGGTACATCTGTATTGCTAAATTATTACCACCGATACTTAAAATGATGCCTCGGACACTCTCCCAGGTTCTGTAGGTTTTTCCAATTAAAGAATGGTCACACAGTGCCTGGTATTATTTTGGTATTAGCCTATATGTGTAACAATTATTTTAAAACTGGTAATCCATATGGGGCTCAGTGAGAACTCTCTCCACTAACCTTGCCGTTTTACTCACCAGAATATCCCATTCTCCCAATAGGATTAATGACTAAGGCTTATCATACAACCCAAATCCGAGTGAGGCCAGTGGGTCCTTGGAGTCCAACCACCGTGATGAACTAGCCCATCGGCCAACTCTCTGATGCAAGAACTGCATCACCAGGGTGTTGCAATGCCACCCGAACATCTCGCAGAATAAAGTCCTCATGAAGACCAGATATCCAAATCCTTAGATTTTTGTAGGATTCAGAATTGTTTTTCGCTTAGCCCTCTACTTGCTCACTCTTATCTATATTCATCAGTCCCGCTTTGGTTGGCTGTTGGAGTTCCAGTGGAAGAATTCCAATTCTGCCCCCAGCCTCCCCTCTAGGAACTGGGAAACGGAAGGCAGTGCAGCTCTTTCTGGTCTTCTGCCAGGCACGGCACCCCAGGCTTCTTGGGGTAAGTTCGGCAGGCGGTTTTAAAGAACTCTTCTGCAGCATCAAGAGCAATGAGACGGTCCTGCCAAAAATTAAATACAAAATTGTTGTCAAGATGGAAACCGAGCCCTATTGATGGGAAAACCAATCTAACAACAAAACCCACCCTAGAAATAATAACAAGGAAACATTCATTAAATTTTTCTCAACAAATTTAGAGACACACCTTAATCCTTTCCTTACATTATCCACAAAACATTCCACCACCCTTTATTTCTAGAGAGAGGGGAAGGGAGGGTGAAAGAGATGGAGAAAGACATCAATGTGTGGTTGCCTCTCATGCGCCCTCTCACCAGGGACCTGGCCTGCAACCCAGGCATGTGCCCTGACTGGGAATCGAATGAGTGACCCTTTGGTTTGCAGTCCACGCTCAATCCACTGAGCCAGATCAGCCGGGGCTCAAATTCTTTTTCAATCTTAGGTTATATAAACAATATTTCTCACATCACTGACCTAAAAAGCTGACTATACAGCAGAACCGGCTGAAAAACACAGATTCCTGAGCCACAATCCAAGCCTCAATAGGTCTGAGTGCAATCCAGAAATCTGAATTTTTATTTTGGTTTTTTATAGTTAACTTCTGGGACACATCCCTAAAGTGAGGGAGTGTGCCCCTGTTTGTCCCTTCCTGCTTTCTGGTGGCTGGAATGGCAGCCATGTAGCAGGAGCAGCCAGCACAGACCATGGTGAGCCACAGAAGAGAGGGACCTGGGTCACTGACATCGTGGGGTGCTATACCAGCCCTGGACAGACTGCCTCTCCACTTCCATGAGAGAGAGAAAACAAATGTTGCCTTTATTGAAGCCACTGCTTATTTTCACTTGTAGCCAAATCTTATCAAAATAAATCCTTCCCCCTTATCCATGCAAGGGGGATCGTTTCATTACACCAAACCAGCTTATGTGTCAAAAGCCCCCTTCTAAAACTGGCCTGCTGCCCTCGGCCTCGGGTCCAGTGAGCTCTGCTGCTCCAGACAGAAATGTGGGTTTGCGAAGCCCTCCAGGTGGCTCTGGCACTGCTGGCCACTGGAAACCAGGGCGCAGGATGCCAGCGCCACCTGCTACCTCATGTTGTGGTAGTGCCGGAAGGAGGAGGATACAGAACCACAGAAAAGAAGAAACTGAAAGCAAAATCAGGGCAGATGAAAAAAGTGCATCCACTTACCACGACAAAGAGATACCTCTCTGAGAGCTGCCAACCGGCTGGAAAAATCGTGGTCTCTTCGGCCAGTTTTAACAGTATCTCTCGCGCTTTCCTTGTGTTTTCAGAATCACTGATGGTGCTGAGTTTCGTCACCGACAACAAAGAGTCTGCTTCCTTTTGAAAACCTAAGACAAAAGGAAGGTACCTGTCATGGAAAGTGGTCACCGGAAGTGACTGTCCTGCAGCAGGGTCCCAGCAGGACACAAAGGGACCCAAGCGTGGATGCTGAACCAACATCAGCAAACTGAAGCCAGAGGCACCACTTTCTCCATGTGCCACTTCCCAGCTCGGGGGGAGTGGCTGGCAGTGCCTTTCATGAAAATTTGTTTGATATTTCTTCTTGCTTAACTTTCTTTGTTAACTTTTTCCTCAGAGTTAAGTCTCAGATATTCATCCTCCGCCTGCTTTGCCCTCTTTTGGTTGCAACCCCCCCCACTCCCTATTCTTTACCGCCTCCCCTGCTCCCAGAATTCCCACCTGCCTTTGCAGCTTGGAAGCCAAAGAGCGGTCCCTTCCAAGTCCCTCCTTCTCCAAGCCCAGGTTCCCCTCGCCAGAGCAACATGGTTAGCTGGTTAAAAGTACTTACCCAAACATATAAAAGACTCACAGATTCAAATCCGCCTGCAGCAAATCACATTTTTAAAAAGATGACTATTAAATCTCACCAACACTGGGTGAGTAAAGGGGGCAGAAGCCCACCCCATCCCACTGCATCCCAAGTAAAGCAACAGAGACTGGCAACTTGGCACCCCACTTTCAAAAAGTTGTGATGCCAAGGTGTCCTGCTCTCTTCCAAAGTAGCAGGACTGAAGACTTTAAAGTTATAAATTCATTTTTTAAACATTAAAGGAGCTCATTTCATAATATGAAGGCCGTGTTTATCATATCACAACCCTAGCGGAATTAAGCAACATCAATACTCAAGATCTGCTCTAATGCCACAGGGATTTTCCCTACCTTTGAAGCTTTTCTGCCTTGTAGTCTTTCTGAAAGTTCATGTGAATTTGGCTTTACTCTTACCAAAAAAAAAAAAATGTTGCTTACAAACAATCTCTCTCCCAACCTGCCTCATCTTATAAAGCTATTATTAATTGATCAATTACTCCCAGCTAATTCAATCGATGTACTATACCCCCCAAATTAGGTGGTCGTGCCCATATGATTCCATTGCCCTGTGCTACTCGACACTGAGGACAGATGGAGTGACGCATGGCAAAATGTGTCTCAAGACAGGAGCCGGTGATAACGGAAAGGTCAGGTGTTTACGCTGGAGGAGACAGGAGGACAGGATTGGGGAAATAATTCATACGCAGGAGCCTCATGTAATCAATTACTGACACTCCTTTTACAAAAACCACGGCGAAGAACATGAAGAGGAACGGTCCCAACTGCTTATTTTTACCAGTTCATAATCACTTTCAGACTCACCTAAGTCTTCTAAAATGCGCTTCCATTTATTCCTCACTTTCCTTCTGATCTGTCGCAGGGTGTAGATGTCATAGTTGAGTTTCTGCCACTCCTGTAGGAGAATGAAAATTCAGTTTTATTTTTACTCTTTGGCCTAAACCTCTACGCAAATCCCACACTTGAGGTCTTTAAATGCGTGTTTCTCCTCTTCGCTCATCTTCAAAGTGGATCTAAAGGAAGAGGAGAAGATGGAGGAGACAAAGAGCCAGAGGAAAATACAGGAGAATCTGCTATGTAGCAGGAGATATGGCACATTGCGTCAATGATCCTAATTAAACTCTTCGAAGTACCTAGTCTCGCCACTTCAATGGTCTCACCTGTAAAGTGGGGATAACAAATGCGAACATCCCATTTAAGGTTGTTATAAAGATTAAAGGTACATAAAAACACAATACCTGCACACAGAGGGCACCAATAAAATCCATGTATTATTAAAGCCATTTTATAGACAAAGAAACTGAGACCTAAAGACGTTAACTGGCTAATCCAACATCATCCAGCTAATAAGTATCAGAATCTATACTTGAATCAGGTCTGACTCCAAAGTTCATGAGAAAAATGACATATGAAGAATACGTAAGGAGACCTAGAATCCCAAGTTCCTTGCTTCCCAGCCAGTGTTCCCTTCACCATGTCTCGGCGTGGTTTTCTCTCATTCATATTCTCACGACACAATAAATCGTTCGCGCACTGAGCAGAACTACCATAAGGTTATCATTCTGAAAACTTGTCTTTGGGTGCCATCATGTTGACCCCGAAATAGAACTTGAGTCTTTCAGGAACATTAGACTCTTTACTGAGCTAAAGCACGTCTTTTAAATGTCATTGAAATTGGTTTTTAAGGAGCTTTATCAAGATGGTACAGTGATTTTATAAAATACACCTTTTACTCTTAGCAAAACCACACAACTATCCTAAAGCACAGTTTAAAAGAACATCATTCTAAAATGCTCAATTTAAGACTCAAGTTTTATGATATTTTGACTCCTCTCCCTGAAAATGTTTGAATGATGCTATTATTTTCCTATCAAGCCCCTTTTAAGGTTTGCCTTGCTCATTGCTAATCAACTTTCATGACTGGTTAAGGGAAATCAATTTAGCTGCCATTCAGAACGTTTAAAGATACCACTTGGAAAAAAGGAAGAAACTGGCAAAATACAGCGTGTTTTGTTATGACTGCATTTTAGATCTATATCTGAGGATATACCATGGTGAGGTCAGAGATTTCAGCTATGTCCCAGAAGTTCGGAAGTGGGGGATTTGAGTACTCTTTCCTGTTTTGTTTTTGTTTTTGACCAAAGGCTTGCACACACACGCAGGTGCTCACGAGTGTGGCGACGGGGGTCAGGGATAGAGCCTGTGGCTGCAGAAGAAAGTGAAGTTAACTGAGTCATCTCAGAAATACGCGACCCTAACCTTATATGCATCATCATTGTGTTAACACGCACCTGTACCATTCCCCCCGAGGCTGTAGCAGTCATCAGGGGAAAACCTCAAGTACCGTCGTTTTCACTGGTTGTGCCTTACTGTACTACATCGGCCATTCAGCATGGAGCATCCTGGAAAAGAGCGTGGGTGCTAGACTGCCCAGGCTTGGGACCCAGCTCCAATGTTTATTAACAGCTGACTCTGGGCAAGCTCATGACCTCACTTGTCTCAGGGCCTCATCTGCAATACAGGGTTAGTAACACCACCTCACCACATACATGTATTGAGACGATCAAATGAGTTAACGTAAACTCAGAAAATGGGCACTGTCCCCAAATACTGTGGACACAATAAAGAAACAATCCTGCAAGACTCAGGGCGGTTTCTATTATGAGGACTGAGGACATTACGCATTGCAATATGCAGTGTCTCATGGATCCCCAAGGAAACATTGCTCTGCTCGAGGCATCAAGTACAATTTTTCTTTTCCTGAAAACTACTTCATCTTTCTGGACATCGTGAAGTTTGTAAGTGATCAGTTCCCACACTTGCATACAAACGTAGGGTCATTTCATGAAAAACTTAGAGGTGTTTTCAAATTAATCAAACTCTTTGACTATGTTTATATCCTTATTCATGTTTGTTCTCTTATCTTCTAGTGTGTTATCGCACTGTATTTTCATGTAAGTTGCATTAAGTCCTTTTTGATAAAAGGAGGCATGTAAATAAATAAAATATTTCCCAGAGCAGCGTTGTGCTTACTCTCAATGACGCTGACCCTCCTCTTTGCTGGGTGAAAAGTGGTCAGACTCTTAGTCCCAGTGATGACAGCCCTCCTGTCTGTCCAGAGATCCATTCACACAACCTTAAATTCTACGACACACCACTAGGTGGCTACATTAACTTACAATTAAAGGTCTCTGCTAATTTTTCTTTCAGCTTCTTAGGGCTTACATCTTAGACCATTCCCTCAACTAAGTGTAGACAAATCTCTGTTTCTGAGACGCAGTCATCCTTGGGTGGTCCAGGCTTCAGATTTTTTCTTTTTAGTATTTCTTTTCCTGCCGGTCATCACAGTTATTTCGCTATTCCAAGATACCAGCACTAAATGTTTTACAAATTCATCCTGTCCCAGCGTCTAGGACTCTGATACGGTGTTTGATAGAGAAGCAACAGTGTGACATTTACAATGACTAAGGATGGACCCACACATGATGCATCGTCTGGCTTGCACAGCAGACAGGCTTCTTCAGATTAGTGGAACGAAGCCACGCATTTCTTATATCCACATGATGACTGTCTTCTTTTGACAGAACAGACACGGATAATCATATGAAAGTAATTGGAAGTTTTATGCAACATTTAAAGTTCTAATTAATGCCAGTAGAAGTTTCAGGAGTATTTTACCTATGAATTGGGTTTTGGTAAAATAACTATTAAGAGGGGAATTTTAATTCCTTTTTAACACTTAACCCCAAAGAACAGAACCTAAAGTGACAAAAAATTGGTGATGTATGAAATCTGCCTACAATTTAAGAAACTAACTCACCTTCCCTGCTACTAGAGAAAAACAAGCAATATCCTTCTACAATTTTTAAATTGTAACAATTGGTTTTTAGACAAAAAATTTGAAAATAACTCTTAAAGACCAGGTACATCTTCTTCACCGGTGAGGTGAAACTCAAATCTACTAGACATCAAAAGTGAATGCCTCACTTTCTAAAATAAACTTTTGTTTTTCTCCTAATTTCTGAAATAATACATTGTGGCCAGCAGGACACTATGGCCCACAATTTTAACAATGAGCAAATGATCAAAGGTGAAAGAAAAAGAAACTGCAGCATTAATTTCACAAGATAACTGGGAACCAGGACAAACTGAAAAACATGTGATTGAAAATGAATCACCGAAGATGCTTATAGCCGAATTCTTGAGGTTTCTCTCCTTGCTAGTGTTGGCCAGATCAGATTAGGGCAACTAGATAAGAAGGCGGAGGCAACAACAGGAAAGGCAGAGCAGAACTCCAGTCTCCAGCCACCATCCACAGCCAGCTGTCCTCCAGTTTAGATCCCGTGAGCTGGCCTTGACCTTGAGTCCCGATTTAAACTCATGGGATCATTTCATGCTTATCCATACTATATTATTGGGAGGTGGAGGACAAATGGCACAGTGAAAAAGTACTACTTACTTCTTGTAAAAAGGTGATTTATACAATTAAAGAAATCTACTCTAGCTATAGATCCCATAACCATCTTAAGCTCTTAGGAACAACTTCAAAAGGGATCAAGTGATTTTTAATTACAAAAATAACATAATCACATAGAAATAAAAATTCAAAGAGAACAGATGAGTATAAAGTGAAAACTAAAAGTTTGCTTTCCTATTCTCTTCTTGTCGTACTTCTCAGAGGTAGCCATATTGGAAGATTTCTTCTTCCGCCTCCCCCTCCCCTTCTCCTCTTCTTCCTCTTTTTCTGGTAGCTTACACTACCAATTCCACCAGTATTATTATAACCTTCTTTGTACTTTCTGCCATATAAAAAGAGTAATGTAGCTCTGCCTTTTCTCTACCCCACCTCTCTCTCCAAGGGAGAAGTCGGGGAACAGAATATTGGTAATATTCAGGATCTGCCCCCTCCAGCTGCCCCAAACCAAAGCTGGTCCCGGCAGCACGGAAGAAAGGGGGGACTCAGACACTGGGGCAGCTGACGTGTCTGCCACTGATATGTCTGCCGCAAGCAAGCATTTGATATTTGCTTCCCCCAACATCTACATTCCTCTTCTATCAATCTGGGCATCAAGTTCACCTAGGTTTTCCTTTGGAGAACAGTTATTCACATTCTTAGCCCTTAGAGTACACGGATTGGCTTAAGCCAACAAACTCAACTTGGTTGTATATTAGAACCATCGAGGGAACATTTTAAAATACCAATGCAAGGGATCCACCTCCCAAACCAATGAAATCAAAATCTTTTGAAGGAATTCCAGATTTTAAACCCAGTAACCTAAGCTAATCAGCCTATCCCATTGGCTCAAGTACAAACACAAAACTCAAGCCAAGGAGATGCAACAAAATCCATGGGGTTTCTGGGACCAACCAGGAACGGTGTTCTCTCTTTGTAGTATGAGGGTACAAAATCTAAACTACTCCCATCACATTTACTGCCTGAGAAGAGCCAGCCTGAGAAAGAAGGCAACACTCAGAGGAGGACAAATATGAAAGAATCACAGAGAACAGAGCCGAAGGACATACTGAGCCTCAGGATCAAATCCCTTCTGACGCCAGTCCCACTCCTGGGGCTGTTATCTAAGCCAATTCCACTCAGTTTTAGAGAACTAGAGTTCTTTTTCTGGTCCTTGCACCTGAAAGAGTCATGTTATAAAGTCCACTAATTAAGTACATAAACAAAAAAGAAACTATAAATACTGCAGAAAATATTAGTCTTATATTTTCTTTTTTTTTTTTTTAATTATTTTATTGTTGTTCAATTACAGTTGTCCGCATTTGCCCTCCCCCCACCCCATCCCAGTCAAACCCACCTCCCTCCCTTGCTTCCCCCCGCCCCCTTGGCTTTGTCCATGTGTCCTTCATTGCAGTTCCTGAATACCCTTGTCCCCCTTCTCCCCTTCCCCTTCCCCTCTGGTTACTGCCTGAATGTTCTAAACTTCAATGTCTCTGGTTCTATTTTGTTTCTCTGGTTGTATTTGCTTGCTTACCTCAGAAGCATCTTGGCTGTGGCTGATCTAACTTTCCCGGTAGCTGATCTGGCC